>CM031235.1:824050117-824420117 GCA_018340775.1 Taxus wallichiana var. yunnanensis | reverse complement strand
TAGCCGTAGGGGAACCTGTGGCTGGATCGAATCAGATAATAGATAGGGGCCCGGCCCTCTCTATATCGATATTGGGAGCCAGATAGATCAAAATAGATAGGAGGGCCCCAGATAGATCAAAATAGATAGGAGGGGGGCGGGCCCGGGCCCCATAGAATAGTTCAGATAGGGGCTCTCTCCGGTTACCACGTTTATCTCTGTCCAGATAGTGCCACCAGTTCCCGTGCCGATACCCCCCCCGGCGAATAGGGGAGAGATAGTGCCCTTCACCCTCACCCTCTCATCCATCTCTATCCATCTCTATCCAGCAACCGAACCAAACACAAAGGGGGGCCACAGCGAACAGCGGCCCAGCACGAGTAAGATATAGAGTTCCGATCCGCCCGGCCCAGCCACACTCTCTTACCGGTAAAGGGGAGGTGGGCCAGGGCCGGAAGCCTTATATCTCTATCTGTGTGTGCGGCCGCCCAACCGGCCTTTCCTTTATTTTGGCTGGGCATGGCCAGCACGATAACCATGTGATTACCGGCCCAGCTACACTCATATCTATATTACCGGTGGGGCGGAGTGCCCATAGCCCTAGCACGCGGATATATAGATAGGGGCCCTAGCGGAAGATATAGAGAGAGGGCCGGCCAATCTATAGAAAAGGCCGGGGTGCCGGATAGGATATATAGATAGGGGCCCTAGCGGAAGATATAGAGAGAGGGCCGGCCCAGCCCAAATAGAAGGGAAGGGAAAACGAAATGCCATATCTAGGCCTCCCAGTCTCACTACCTTATAGATTGAAGGGGGGTCGGCGCCCCACCGCAAAGCCCTCGGCCTCCTCGCCCCATATAGATAGAGGACCTCGACCGGCTGCGCATAAATGCAGCTATATAGAGAGAGTAGGCCCTTTCGTCGGCCCGAGGAGAGATAGGGGGCCCTCTCCCCCAGCTAGATCTATATGTTTCTAGGGGCTCGGGAGATGAGGCCCCTACCCCTATATAGAGATCTGGGGCCCCTATACTATATGGCAACGGGAGAGGAGAGGGAGACACGCACGTGATCCATCCATTCTATACGTAATATGATAGATATATAGGTGCCCAGATAGAGATAGATAGTTCAGGGCCGCCTCTCTCTCTATAACTGCCATACCATATCTATAGGGGGGTTGGGGCAGATATAGATATAGGGCTCTAGCCATCTCTAGTTCTCTGGGAGGCCGAGGAGCCCCCCTCCCTCTATATCTTCTCTATGGGGTGTGAGCGTATAGTCACATACCCGGATGCAGAACTCTCTCCCTATCTATATATGGGCTGCCTCTGTCTCTACTCTCCCCCAGCTATAGTCTCTGTCTCTATATAGAGATAGTAGGCCGCCCTATCTATATATCCCCTATCTGAACTATGGGCATAGGAGAACCCGTCGGTCGAGTCCCGGACCGTCGGTCGAGCCATCATCCATCCCCCTCTCTCTATATGGGATAGATAGGGCGCCGACAGAGTTATAGTTCTCGAGAAATCCAACCCTATCTCTATATGGGGGGTCCACCGGTATCGGTGTATCGGTATATAGAATGCGGTTCATCACTGTTCGATTCGTCTCACCGCTATCTAGAAAGGGAAACCTCTACTCTACTACTCTATCATCTATATATAGGGGGCAGCGGCTTGGGGGCGAGGGCCCTTCGAGCTATTCATCGCCCCCCATATCTATAAGCCGAGAGATTCCCCTATCTATATAGACCCACCGGCCCATGCCAGACTATAGTGAAGTGATAGGGAGATGCCCCGGCTTATAGATATGGGGGGCGGTGAAACTCGGACTATACTTCATTCACTTCACCCCGACGATACCCTCCCCCTCGGCCTCCCTATCCCCTATTAGGCGACTCAACCATAACAGTGATTTCAGTCATGATTCTATATAGGGTAGGGCGGGTCATTCAGATTAACAACCCAACCCCTCCCCTCCACCGGATGGCCTATGGGTGACCCCAGTTCTATATTCTATAGAGGGCGTGCCCTATGACGATATGGGGAGGGAGTGGGAGTGACGATGCACTTACATTCTATTCAAGATCAATCGGTCGAACTGTAACAGGAAAGCATCGCCACATAGGGAGTGGGACTATCTCCTAAGGCGGCCCGAGATGGACGCATCGACTCGATTGGGGATAAGACCGGCCCTATCTCCCCTATCTCTATATTGGCACTCACCCAGCGGCCCACCCATATATATATAGATAGGGGGCGAGGGAGGAGCCGACGGCCCCATATAGAACTATAGGCGCCGTATAGTCGTCCTGGGCTCCTGTAGAAGTTGACTTGACCCCGTCTAGTCATGTTATCTCCATCCGGCCGATAGGCTCGGCAGGCCGGCCTATAGTTCTATCTGGCCGTGGGGAGCCGGGGGTCCCGGGCCTCTATCTATATCCCATGCGGGGAAACGAATGGAAACGCGGACGAACAGCGAGACACAGACACAGACACAGATACTACTAGAGGTTAGAGGTAGAGGCCCGGGTCGGAACCTGCCGGGCCGACTCCTGGCCCCTACCCGATCTGGGCGGAGAAGCGCATCGGGCATAGAAAGGGTCCCCATATAGATGAGAGAGGGGGGGTCGAGAGCGGCGGTAAGACGGAAGGTCGGAAGGTTTCGCCCACTCACCTATGCACCTGTTCCGCCGCCGAGATGAGATATATGATAGCTCTAACACCATGATCAAGTTATGCTGCCGATGCGTTCCAACATTGTTTATGCACCTATGTCCGCCCCTCGATCAAGGGCCCGCTACTCTGGATAGGGACTCTATATATGGTATGGGGGAGTATGAAGATCTGATCTCGGATCTTCAGGCAGGGTGCCCTATATCTCTCTATAGGGCAGCAGGTTGAATTGATCATCGTAGGGCCTACTGATCGGAGGAGAGGGATCGGGGCGAAGGCTTATCCATTTCCCAACGGGTGAATGGATCGGCACAGTGCTCCCGCTATAGATATATGACGAATGATGCGATGGAATACCTCCAACCAGAGGTGCCAATGGAATGAAGAATGCGACGCGGGCGCGGGTAGCAAGGCGTTGGCCGTTTCGGGTGACCGGAGCAAAACCGCTCTATCTATATAGTCAGTGATCGAGGTCCAATGGCCTAGAGTTTAGTAGTTGGCACGGAATGCTCTATCCCTATATATAGAGATGGGAGATGGCACGAGGCACTCACCAGAGCATGACGCCAGCCAGATGATAGCGCAACTGCCAGATCCTACGAACCGGATGAACGAGCAGATCTTCGAACTGCAGCAGCGATAAAGCATCCATTCAGTAACAGATCCCTATTCCTGTACCTTTCTGAATCGAGACCCGGTCTATATAGAAATTCTATTGGATCACCATGGGGACCAGGTTGCCAGTTCCGTCCGACAAACTACCGTTCCCTTGTGCCGATTCTACACCACCGGATTCTACACCACCTACCAAGAAATAAATCTTCTTCACATAGCTCTCATTTAAGATTCGTCGTTATCTACTCATCACCCTTTCTCATGCCCATAGATCTAGAGGGGCCCCGGAACGCCGCCATATTACCAAGGAACTGGATAGATTACTATCACTCTTCCATTGTCTTCGCGTTGTCGTTGTCCGTGAAGATAGAGAATCAATCCAATCCAATCTATATAGGGCAGGGCAGGGAGGAGAATCTGGGCCCATATCTATATATCATGCTGCTGTTCATTGTTCTGATGCTAGCAAGAACAACGCTCTCAACCGCATACACGAAGCCTTCCCCGAGTTCGGAGAAAGCGAATGCCGTGTAACTTTCCGCAAGTCATGGCTCCCCGCCGTCGAATATGTGCGAAGAGAGGGGGCGATTCTCATCCTTTGCTCTATGACTCGATAGAGGGAAGACCTATCGGGAGAGAGAGAGGGGAGAATCGAAGGAGAGGGAGAGGGGAGAATCGAAGGAGAGGGAGAGGGGAGAATCGAAGGAGAGGGAGAGGGTAAAATCGAAGGAGAGGGAGAGGGAGAGGAAGAGGGGAGAATCGAAGGAGAGGGAGAGGAAGAGGAAGAGGGGAGAATCAAACTCATTCGCGAATTGCGCTCCAAACCTTGTTGGCATCATGTTCTTAAAGACCCGCCTATCTATGAGGAGATTGTACCGATTACGGATCTCAACTCAATATAGAGCCGAGATATATAGAGAGGGGGGGGCCCCCAGAGAAAGAGAACCCATATAGAGAGAAGGGGGGGCTCCCCTCTATTCTATGGAGGGGGGGCCCCCCCTCTCTCCCCCATCTATCTATCTATCTATCTATCTATAGAGGCGGGCCCCCCCATCCCATCCATATAGAGATGAGATAGGGCCCGGGCCGTCGAACTAAAAGAGATAGGTGGGACTTCTGGACATGGGCATGGACAGGGGTGGGTGCGCCCAATACTCGATATCGATATCTATGGGGTGGCGGTGGCTGCATCCATTCGGCCCTATCTCTCTATGGATGCTTCGGTGGGGCCCTATCTCTATATCTCTATATGGGGGGAGACGAGCTGACTAGAGTAGAGGTGTATTGTTCCCCGGCTATGGATAGAGAGGGTGGGGCTTCCTATCTCTACTCTATATGGATACGGCTCTGGAGAGAGAGAGGGTCGGCATCATCTGATCGAGACCCCGGCTCTCCCCACGAGTCTATATTCTATAGATAGGGCCGGCTATCTGAGTTACTTTAGATAGGCCCCGTTCTGGAGTGGGAGTGGGAGATGGGAAAGATCAGGCATCAGGCGGGCGGCTGGATGGGTGACTGGTGAATAAGATCCGCTTCGCTGGTTTGGTTTCCCATATATAGATAGGGCGCTGGGCCTATCGGGGAGAAGAGCCAAGCTATTCTGGTGATGGCACAAACGGGAGGGCGAGGTCCCCTATCGGGGACCCGATGGCGGCTCTATATGGTGATTTATCAATCGAGGGCCCGATGGGGCACCCTATAGTTAGAGTTAGATATGGCGCCCCTCCCCTATATAGAGATGGGAGATGGACCTTTACTTATTCCCTGGGGAGGGCGAGGGGAAGGGCGGCTAGGCTATAGAGTAGTTCCCCCTCGTCCCCATCCCCATCCCCAACTATAGATAGGGCTCCAGCTGAATCAGTCACGAGTTGAGCCATATCTATATATGCTGAAGAAAGCTAAATCAGTCACGAGTTCGGCCATATCTATATATAAGCAGCTAAAGAAAGGAGAAAGGGGGCTGGCTACGGCTACAAGTCTGGTCTGAATCACCATACCTCCCGAGCAAGCAGAACAGCCATATAGAATAGATATATTATCCATCCCCATCTGATCCATATCTAGAGAGATCTGGGCGGGCGCCTATATATTCCCGGGAGATAGGGCCCAGCTATATGGATCTTATAGATCTATCCATATAGTAGTGGGTGGCACTCGACCGCCCCCCTCTATCTATATCTGGGGGCACTCCCCATAGCCGTAGCCGCCCTCGACACGACATATATCTAGTTGGGCTGTATATAGTTTAGTTGGCCCTCTATAGAGTATAGATAGCTGGCCCCATCCATCTAGAGAGATCTGGGATCTGGGCGGGAGCCTATAGATCTAATCTATGGGGGTGCCAGTTCGGGCCGATGGACTGGACTATAGAGAGTCGCCCCCATATCGTCATAGGGAGATAGGGCGGGGGTGGCGGCTATGGCTATAGGATAGAAAGATATATCTCATAGAAACCGAATACTACGCTCACCCTATAGATCTATATGGCCCGACCATCTATAGTTCCCTCGGGAGGCCGAGGGGGAGGGCCCCCCCCCGATGGCGGCTCCCAGATCTATATATAGATAGGGGCTCGGCTCCCATCTATATAGAGGGGGGGGAGATGAGGGGCACTCAATTGATTTATCAATCCCATGGCACCCTATATCTAAATATGGCGCCCCTATCTATATAGCTGGAGGGAGAGGGCCCCTATCTATATACGGCGGAGCGTAGCGTAGCATATAGAATGATTCTCTGCTATACTAGGAGATAGGGGCACGTTCAGGCCCATATAGATCTATAGGTGCTTGCCCAGATCTCTTCTCTATAGATGGGAGCCGAGATATAGAGGGGACCTCCCTCTCCTTTAAAGCGGGTCCCTCTCCGACCAATAAAAGGAGCGACCAATAAAAGGCTCCCCGACTCCCCGTTAATCTAACTGAAGCCGATCGGAAGACATGCATGCCCTCTATATTGATCTGGCAAACATATATGGCATTGATATATATTCTAGAGGGGGCCCTCTATATTGATCTGGCAAACAGATATGGAAAGATAGGGGCGGGCGGGGCAAGGTTGGTTAAGAGCCCACCCGACCTCCCCCCTCCCCCTAATGTGGGGCCCCCCCGACCCGGCTTCCCCGCTATGGCCCATATAGAGAGAGGGGGGACCTCCGAGCCAGATCTATAGATAGATAGATAGATAGAGATCTGTATTCTATATGCCCTCTATATTGTATTGATCTGGCCTCCACTCTATCTATACCTATATCCATATCCATATCCATATCTCACTCTTCACTCTTCACTCTTCAGTCTCTCTCTCTATCTCTATATAGATCTCTCTCTCTATCTGTATCTCTCTCAGATATATATCTCTCTCTATATCTCTATCTCTCTCTATAGATATATCTCTATATAGATCTCTCTCTCTATCTGTATCTCTCGATCTATCTATATCTCTCTCGACTCTATCTGAATGAGACTCTATGGGAAGGCTAGTCGAAAGCCCATATATTCTTAGGGCTAGTCGGCGTGGCCCCTATCCCTATATATAGGATATGGGCACTCCGTCCAGAATCTATACTTTCATCAGTCAGTCCGGTTCAGTCTGGGCTATCCCCCTCTCTAAATCTCTAGTTCGGGGTGGGGGCCCCTCTCTTCTATCAATCCAGTTGGCATCACATATATAGAGAGATAGGGCGTCGGGAGTCAAGGAAGCTCCCACTCTTTTGTTTAGTCTGGGCCATATAGATATGGGGGCTCCCTCCCCCTCTCTCTATATGGATCTGGGCCAGTTGGCATCACTCCCCAGTCGATCCTACTCTTTTGTTCAGTCTTTAGTCGAGGATGCCCCAGGTAGATTCGCGTATTCTATATCTCTCTCTATATCTCTATCTTACGAACTGAGCGAAGGCGGATAGAAGCGTATGGGTGATATCGAGAAAGCGGATATAAGTGGATACTACCCTTTCTCTCCGGGAAGGCGGCTCCAGCCTATCTATATATGGGGCCCCCCCTACCCTCTCTATATAGATGGGATGGTAGCCCGGGGAGGCCCGGCCCATATATCTTATCCAGAGGGGAACTAGGACAGCTCGTTTCCCTCGGCCGAGGAGGGGGAGGAGGACTATATGACTATAGGAGGGCCTATATTGATTTCCCGACGGACCCCTTTCAATTCATAGGCCAGGCCAGATAGATCGTTGGGATGGGAGTTGGGCCGGGACCCGAGAGAGAGGTTCATGCATGCTCCCCCCTTCATATAGATAGTATAGGGGAGATAGGGAGATAGGGGCCCCTCCCCCTCCAGATAGCCAGATAGATCAAAATCTATAGGAGGGGCCCCAGCCCAGCTATATAGAATAGAGAGTAGGCCGTCGGGGGCCCCCCTCTCTATATCTGAGTTCAGGGCTCCTCTCCTCCCCCTCCCATAGATAGGGCGCTCACTCCCCAAAGAGAGATACAGGCCGCCCACCCCACCTATTGTAGGCGTAGGCAGAAGTACTATATAGTACAGGTGGCCATATATAGATTCTTATCTACATTGGGGCCTAGACTAGCCTCCTATCTTGGCGACCTCGATCGACGGCCCGGGGGGCTGGCGCCCTATCTATAGACCCTATCTAGATCTATGCTGGTCGAGCGACCTCGATCGCCGGCCCCACCCCGGATATAGATAGGGGGCCCCCAGATATAGATAGATGGGAGTCCCTCCTCTCCCGCTGCCATATAGAGATATAGGGACCCCCGAATCGGGCGGGGGACAGATCTCTCTAGATGGGGCCCCCCTCCCTATAGAGATATGGGAGAGAGGGGGGGGCGGCTATAGAGAGGGGCCCATACCATATAGATAGAGGGGAGAGTGCCCCCACCCCTTCCTATCTTATCTTAGAGTTCTAGATAGGCCCCCGGGACCACGGAGAACGTGTAGATGATACGACTGATGACTGGTCTCATCTATCCCTCTCATCTTTCTTTCTAGATGATACGACTGATGACTGGTCCCATCTATCCTTCTAGATGATACGACTGATGACTGGTCTCATCTATCCTCCTATTCTATCCAAAGGAGTGATACAACCAGTCATATCATATCTATATAGAGGGGGGCCTATCTAGAACTCTAAGATAAGATAGGAAGGGGTGGGGGTGGGGGTGTGAGGGTGGCAGGGGCCGCCATCGATGCGCTTGTTTGCGAGGGATCGATCCGATATGTTATATTGCTATTGCTGTGAGTATGGTGATACGATAGGTGAGTATGGTGATACGATAGGAATAAAGATCGGTCCATCCAGAATCAATCTCGTCATGGCGTGCTGGGCTTGACGAATGCGGTCCCCCCCATAGAATATATATATAAGGCACCCTACCCCTCCCCTAATATAGATTCGTCTTGCTAAACCTGTGGGAAACGTATCCCTGTGGGAAACTGGTTGGTGGCCCCTATACATCTCGTTCCTGCGGTGGTAAACGACTGTACTGTCATGCTACTTGTCAATGTCTCGGGAGGAGTCAGATTCCCGCCTGCTGTCCGTCCGCCTGCCGTTTTCTCCTCTAAGACACCTACCGGCCAGATGGCTGTACTGGGGCAACTCCTTTCCCATAATATAGAGAGAGGGGCTCAGATGGATCAGTGGTTTCCTATAATATAGAGAGAGGGGCTCAGATGGATCCGATCCATTACTCAGATGGATCAGTGGTTTCCTATAATATAGAGAGAGGGGCTCAGATGGATCCGATCCATTACTCAGATGGATCAGTGGTTTCCTATAATATAGAGAGAGGGGCTCAGATGGATCAGTGGGATGGTCGACATCCATTTAGTGAGCAGCTTCACTCCCGGCCCGGCATTTAGTGAGCGTGAGCAGCGGGCGAACCGAAAAGGGGATGATCCGGATTCGAAAGCAGGGAACGGCAGACCTATTGATTGCAAAGGTTGGGGGGGTCGAATTGATCGTGTCATTCTGACAAGTGTGCAACGTCCATCATGGTCCATCCATGTTGGTCTAGACTCCTTCTCCGTCACCACGAATGGGATCGATAGGGTCAGACAAATATATGGTAAGGGGCACGTAGGGTCATTTATGCTCGTCAGGTCGACGTCCGCCCCCGTTCAGGGCTCCTCCCCCAGCTAAGCTATCTAGAGTCTATAGGAGGCTATAGAGTCTCTAGGGGGCTATAGAGTCTATAGTAGATAGTCTATAGGAGGCTAGATAGTAGGCCGTCGGGAGATAGATAGATAGGGGGGCGGCTATATCTAGTTGGCACCCCCCCCCCTATAGAGATTAGAGATATGGCGATAGCCATACATATAGGGGTCACCCTATCTATAAGATAAGATAGGAAGGGGTGGGGGGCGCCCCTATAGAGATATAGGCCGGTCGAGGAGTGAGCGTAGCGAACCACCCTATAGATCTATACTCTATGGCTAACCCCCCAACTTTAGAGCCTATATATCTATCTGGGCGCCGGGTTAGCCATATAGATCTATAGGGTAGGGGGAAACCCTCTCCCTCCCCCTCTAGAGACCCTATATCTATATCTCTATCTGAATGAGACTATCTCTATCTGAATGAGACTATCTATATGGGGGAGAGGGAAAACCTCGTCCCCCTGACGTCGGACGAGTGCCCCACATATAGATAGGGGGCCCTCGATTGAGAAATCAATCGAGTGGTTCGCTACAAGATATAGAGAGTCTCATTCAGATAGAGATATAGAGAGAGATAGAGAGAGAGATATAGAGATAGAGAGAGAAGAGACTGAAGAGTGAGAGAGTTTCATTCAGATAGTCTCATTCAGATAGTCAGTCTCATTCAGATAGATATATATATAGAGATAGAGAGAGAGATATAGAGTTCAGAGTTCAGAGTTCAGAGTGAGATCTATATAGAGATAGAGAGAGAGATATGGAGATAGAGAGAGAAGAGACTGAAGAGTGAGTCTCATTCAGATAGGGGGCTGCGCTCACCCCTCGTCCTCCAGATATAGATATAGGGGCGGACGAGTACCCCCTATATCTATATCTGTCCTCGCCCTCCAGAGAGAATAGAGGGGCGGGCGAGTGGTTCGCTACGCTCACTCCTCATCTCTCAATTGAGTGCATCTATAGAGAGGGGGGCCCTCGGCCTCCCAAGCAGCCTATATAGCCCCCCCATATAGATATGGGGGAGCCTATATTCTATATCTATGGGGGGGCCCGTCGGCGCGAGGGCCCCCCCCATATATAAGATATAGAGGGACCCCATATCTATTCTATATATAGGGGGGGCGCCCTCCATAGTTCATAATTCTAGATAGGCGCCCGCCCAGATCTGATCTCCCATAGAAGATAGAGAGCCGAGATAGAATAGAATAGAGAGGGGGGGGAGGGGGCCATCTCTCTATATAGACTAGCCATCTCTCTAAACTAGCCATCTATATATAGAGGGGGGGCCATATATCTCTCTCTAGAGGGGGAAGTCATCTATCGATCCCCTATCTATATATGGCCAATGAAACTCTATATACCATCGCTCACACCCCCCCCCCTCTCTATATAGATGGGATAGAGATATATAGGCGAGGGGGGGGGGCGGGAGAGGGCTATCGCTCACACCCCCATAGGCGCCACCTTCGTCGGGAGAGGGCTATCGCTCACACCCCCATAGGCGCCACCTTCGTCGGGAGAACCTCGACCTCCTCTCCCTCCTCCCATATAGAACTATAGGGCCTCCCCCAGCTATAGAATAGAAGCTATATAGAGTAGGCCGCCGGGAGAGGGCCAGGGTTGGTTGGCGACTATAGATAAGATAGTCGCCCTCGACTCTATATGGTTTAGTTGGCCTGTATATAGTTTAGTTGGCCCTCTATAGAGTATAGATAGATGGCCCGCCCTCTATTTTCTCCGGGGGTCTGCCCATCTATATAGATAGATAGATCTCTATATGCGGGCAGGCGCCATATAGAGAAGATAAGATCTATAGGGAGGGGGTGCCATATCTAGATAGGCCCCCCCCTCCATAGAATCTAGGGGAGCCCCCCTCCCTATAGATCTTATCTTCTCTATGGGGGGGCCCTCCTCTCCCGCCCGACGAAGGAGGGCCGGCACTCCCGCTTACGCGCACCTTCGTCGGGAGCCCTCGATCTTTGTTCCAATCAATAGGTTGGGGTCGGCCGGGGGCGCATAAATGACCCGCCCTCTCTTTAGCCTTTGCCGGATCCAGATACTACGAGTCCTCCGTCCCAGATTGATTCCCTCTCCGGTCGAGTCTCCCATGAGTCTAGTCGGTCGAGCCGGATGCAGAAGTGCAGGTCGAGCCCGGAAGTCAGATATAGATTAGATAGGGGCCCTCGATTGACCCCCCTCTCTGAACTATCTTATTTCTATGGCAATCGAGTGGTTCGCTACAAAATAGAGATAGGGGGCTGCGCGAACCACTCACCCGCCCCCCTCTCTATTATATCTACGGCTCTCTCTCTGGAGGGCGAGGTCTAAAGAGCCTCGCCCGGGGCGGGCGAGTGCCCCCCCTATCGTATCGGGGGGCCCCTCAATTGATTCATCAATTGAGTGGTTCGCTACGCTCACCCCTCACCCTCCGCCTAGAGAGCCGCGCGGGTGAGTGCAGATAGAGAGATTGGGGGCCCTCGCCCACCTCACCTGGTTCACCGGTACTACCAGAAACTCTCATCTTATGCGAGATCTCGGACCAGTGGAGTAGTGTCCGAGCGGAGACCCCAGTCGTGCTTCCTTCCGGCATGCATCCATTTTCATCCAGTACTCCTCCTCTCCCTCCAGATATAGATAGAGGGGCGGGAGAGAGCAGAAATGCCCCCCCTATCTCTATATGGGGGCCCTCGCCCCCCCTTTCTCTATATGGGATCTCTAGGGCTCCCCCTCCCAGATAGATAAGATCTATAGGGAGGGGGGGGGGGGAGGGGGCCTCCTCGATCTATCGCCCCCCCCTCCATAGAATAGAGGGGAGCCCCCCTCCCCCTCTTCTAGATCTTATCTTATCTCATCTTCTCTATGGGGCCCCCCCCTCTCTATATCTTCTCTATATCTGGTAGATCTGGGGGGTCCCCCATAGTTAGATAGGGGCCCTCGTGCTCTGCCATAGAAACTCGGAGTCCATATCATGGTGAGGAGGATTTCTTGCTATTGATTGCTCGAGGAACTGACGGGACGAAAAATACCGGCAGCATTCACGAGTCACTCGTTCAACTGTCCTTCGGAGAGCCCGGGCCGATCGGACTTACTTTGTCTCTTCGCAACGGGCTATGTCAGTCACCCATTGTTTATGAGGTAAGTTGCACCCCTCGCGAGCACCTGCAATCCATGTCGTGATCACATTCAGACCATTTCTTTCTTCGGCCATTTCTTCGGTAGTTCAACGGTCGCCCCTCCAACGATAAGAGGTAGAAAGATCGTAACTTCTCTTCCATTTGGATCGGAGAATTTATGGAGGAAATTGGGTTTTACATTTCCGAGAACCGCACGATTATATAGCCAAAGGGGATACGCTGCGCCTAGAATCATCCCAAGCGCAGCTAATGTGGCTACTAAGCTATTGATTTGGAAAGCTCCTACTAAGATGGGAAATTCCCCGATAGAGCTGCTAGTACCAGGTGAACTCATATTGGCTAAAGTGAAAGAAAAGGAAATGGTAGGGGGATTCGGCATGGTGCTTACTGAACCTCCATAATATTTAGCGGGTCGAGTCTTATGCCGGTCATACGGAACACCGACACATGGAGAAGGGGCTGGAGGAACCGGTCCATGGCTCAACATCGATAGAATGCTACCTCCAATTCCCTGTATGTTCGATGGAGTGAGATATTCCCCACTGATCGGACGGAGTGCGCCCCAATTACCTACCCCCCGAACCGTACGAGATAGTTACCACCTATCACACGGCTTTCTAGCTTTATAGCAGAGCTCTCCCCCGGCCCCAACCCCCCAACTCTATAGGCCCCCAATAGAATATGGATAAGAACACCTGCCCCTCTATCTAGATATAACAGTATGGCGGCGCCCCCTCTCTAGATTTCTCGGCTCTCTATGGGATATGGGGGAGCGAGCATAAATGCCCTCCTCCCCCGGGGGAGATCTAAAGAACCTCCCCCTCTCCCGTTGCCATATCTATATATAGGCCCCCCCCTCCCGGATCTCTATATAGGCCTCCTCGACCCAACCCCCTATATAGAGAGATGGCCCCCCCCACCCCAACCCCCCCCCCCCCTCTCTATAGATCTATATGGGCCCGGGGTGGGCGGGCGCCTATAGAGATCTATAGGGGTCCCGATAGGGCGTTGGCCTATAGTCTCATTCAGGGCCCCATATAGAGAATTCTAGATAGGGGGTGGGTGCCGAGCGCAGAAATGACCCGCTGGTCGAGCCACATCATCTATATACGTGATATGACTGATCACTCATATCACGTATATAGATGATGTAGCTCGACCCCCCGATGGCGGCTCCCATAGAGAGGGGGGGCCCCATCTAGAATCGGAGGGGGTCGAGGAAGCCGAGCCCTATATATCTCACTCGTCCGGTCCGACCCCTATCTAGATATGGGGCCCATATCTAGATGGGGGCCCGCCCCTATATCTATATTTGGGCCTCCCCCGCCCCCCTCTCTCTCTCTATATATGGACTGGATAGTTGCCCTCGACCCCATCTAGATATTCTCTATAGGGGCCCCCCTTTCTATTAGAGTTATAGGGCCCCCCCCTATATAGATATGGGAGCCGAGCCCTCTCTCGCCCATAGAGAGAGAGGGGGGGGAGCCGAGATATAGAGAGAGGGGGGGGGCACCATCATGCATCATCTATTCATATATATACGTGATACGACGTGATAGTGATATTGGATACGAGTGATTCATGCTAAATGGAGAAGTGGGCTATTCTATTGAGTTTGAGTCGCTTTCACAGTCAGCGGACCAGCGATGGATGAGATTCCAACGGAGGTTACCGAGTGAGATCAGGTCGCTCCAACCCGGGGCCGATCCAACGCTCGACCCACTAATATAGATATGATCTATATGGGCCGCTCCAACCGGGCGACCCGACTTGATCTCCGAGCAACCTTGATCTCAGAAAGTCGCCATTCACTGACTATGAGAGTGACTATAGTCGGATAGGCAACAACTCATAACTCACCGAAACATTGACGCCGATGCCCCCGGCGTTCAGTTGATTTCTCTCGAGCTCGCACTCGCAAATATCTCCTCTCCCAACTCTCTATAGCATGGTTCCGGTCGGGGCGACCTTTCCGCCTTTTCACAGTGGGCACCGCCTCTTCATCGCCGTGCCGTCCAGTCCTCTCCCTCGCCATATAGTCTCATTCAGGCCCCCCTCTCCCCTCTCTCTATATCTCTCTCATCTTATCGAGAAGATTTGATTTAAAAGCCACTTCCACTGAATAGAAAACGAACGGGAATCTGTTTTCTCGTTTCCGAATCTCCCACCCCCACCATTATAGGCTTAGGCTTAGGCTAGGCAGGGGCAGGCTAGACCGGATATGGTTGGTTTCCCTGAGCGGCTATAGATCCTAGTTCAATCCTTAAGAATGATTAGGAATGGGTAGGCCTCAGATATTTCTTTCTAGACGAGGTAGTTGAACGAGGTTTAGTGAACGTGCGTAACCAATCAAGAGAAAGAGGCAGTGGGCGGGCCCGCGCAAAGCTAAATGAAGTGGGCGTGAGATAGTGATGTTTCCCTTATTGTTTCCCAACCAACCCTATCTGCTCTGCCCCAGTCGCTTGCTTTCCTCATTCGTCAATTCTGCGGGACAACGAAGCAAACGCTCTGAACGAAACCTCGGTAATCGGACCCGGTCGAAGGATCTCCCATGTATTTACATAGTCGGCTACCGCCATCAAAACCCTCTAGCTTCGGTAGTATTCGTCGCACCCGGCTCTACTGTGCCATTTCTCCATCCCCCAACCTCTCCTGTTTGATCGGTGCTGCATACATCTCCCAGAACGGGACCACCATACGAGTGTGAGTTCAAGTTCCCGTTTCAAACATGAATTCGAATGAATATTGAGATGAGGCGAGATGGCGAGCGAGATGTATAGTATAGGAAGTGGGAGCGAGATGGGTAAGTATATCTGAGAACAGAACAACACCGCTGAAAGAATGTGACTGAAATAAAGAAAGGCGCCACGCCCCGGGAGTCCATTTCTCCTTTCCGCCCGTGTTCTATACTATGATTCTCCACCCCCAGCCCAGATGCAAACGTAGCGGCTTCATTCAATACCCAACCTTCGATACCCCGGACGCAGGCATTCAATTTCGTATGAATAGGGTGTGCAATGTTTCTGTCCGCCCCATACGAATGAATAGGGTGGGTGGGATGAATATGGCCCAGATATGGAGAGAGGGCCAGATATGGAGAGAGGGCGTGGGCTTACTATGAAACTATGAATGGTGGGCCCACAGAATTGCTGAATCTTCCAACAATCCAATCCATTATTAGACTGGACTGAGACTGGACTGACTAGACGAATGGGAAGAATGGGCCGAGGAAGCGGTTGGTAATTAAAGTACCCTATCCATTATGGCTCTGCCTCCCCATCTTCTGTTTCATGAACCATCGATTCACGGGGCCCCCTTTCTCGTGAAATCCATAGCTGGGCGGGTCCAGCAGCCCCGTTAGTTAAAACCAACACCCCGCCCCGAGCCACCTGGGCCATTATCTCAATTGGATCGGGGGGCCGGGCCCACAATTCTGAGCTCCCATGGTGAATTCCAAGTCATCTGCCGCCCTTCCAACAAAGGCTACCAGTTCTGCGCGGGCGGGTATCGATTAACCGGCATAGGCGTACAACGGAAAATACCAGCTAACGGGCCGGGCCTTATCTATATATGGGCTGCCGAAGAGGGGAATAAAGTCCCCTCCCCTTGAATCATAGAAGTTGGGAGCGCCATCCTAGATTTTCCTTTTATGGCGATCGATTTCGCGCTCTCTGCGGTTGGGCATCTGATTCGCCCTCGCCCTATCTGTGTGGCCCGGGCGAAAGACCATGAGGACTATGGGTAGAGTAGGAGTAGATAGAAATTATAGCATAGCATAGCATAGCATAGCAACGCCCATTCTAGGTGCTTAGCAGACGTAGCGAACCCGGATTGCATTATTGACTTGACAAGAAATAGAGTTCAGTTCCTAACCGCCCAGAACAACTCGAGTCCTACGCCCCGATTCGATCGGCCAGATCTCCCATTCGTTTACTCGCCAACCCGGGCCCCGGGGCGCCGTTCAACGCTACACGGGTGGGCGCTATTGTCGCCATAGCGGAGAACTTCTCTTCCTTCTCGGCCGCCGGATCCATTCGGCCTCCCATCTCTGCCCAAATCCGGTGTATGCTATGCCATAGCTGGTGAGCAGCCCCCCTCTATCTAATCGGCAGCCCCCTCCATATGACATGACATCTTTTCTCTTTTCTCAACGGCCCGCTTCGATGCTTTCATAAGTGAGTGATCCGGCTGTCGTTCGTTCTATCCGCGCGCCCGACGAGCTTACTCCTCGCACCGAATGGCATAGATTTTCATTCCAGCGTAGCATAAGCATACATTTCATTCAGGGGTCATTCATAGTTGCTAGTGGGGTGCCCCTATCTCTTCTCGGTCGAGAGGACAAGTCGAGCCCACAATGATAAGAGATAAGCGGGCCCGTGCAATTCATATCCGGTCCCTACCCCATAACCCCCAATTCGGGGGGCTGTCGCCATATGTCTAATCTAATCTAATCCCCATTGGCCATATATCTAATCTATATATAGGAGGGGGAGGGGTGCGAGAGCCTATAATAGATCTATATAGATCTCAGTCGGTCGAGCGTATACTTGCGATACTTTACGCGCCCGCCCTCCACGAAATGTTTCTTCCGCCCGCCACCTCTTCCTTCCTTTCTTCACGCCCGCACTCCCAGAATCGACCCCCCGCAATGACCAATGCAATGGATTCCCGGAGTCATAGAGACATGTCATATGGATATATCTGGCTATATGTAATTGGCCGTAACAGTAACATGATAGATACACCTTTCAATTGTCAAGCTCCTTTCAATCATATTACAATATACCCGGGCTGCATCACTACACTACAGACGTTATATGAGATGCTCTCCTCTCCCCGGGGCGGTCGAGGCATCACCGCATCTCTCACTTTCGCTTCACTCCGTTTGGTTAGTTCAAATCATTTTTGGGGGGATAGTGCCCCATATCTATATGGGATAGTAGTGCTGGCCCTATGGGGATAGCTAGTAGAGTAGCAGGCGGTGAATCATCCCCATCTAGTTCTCTATGGGATGCGGCTGGGCGGTAAGACCCGTGTTGACGAGTACCAACGGCCCATATCCCATATCAAGACCGTGTTGGTGTTGCTTGCGTGGGCATGTCAGTCATATTACGTACTCGATACGGACGGGTATTCATTCACACTATTCTATTGGTGTTGACGCGGCGGGCCACCATATCTATATCTATATCTTGATTGGCCAATTGAACTATATAGACTATAGATAGATACGCGACCGGATGGGTTACAATTCCTAGCCGGGTCGAGGCCGAGGGCGACGTCGGGCCGGGGCCATATAGAGAGTTCAGGGTAAGGGCCCTCTGGGGAGAGGAGGCCGAGGACCCCATATCCATATCCATATAGGGGGTACTCGATTGCCCGGGGCATCTGCCCACTATCTACAATCGGGGCCCCGGGGCATCGGGAGGCTAGTCGAACGAACTGGCTAGTCGAACTGGCTGGTCGGCTAACAACCCCAACTAACTCTATTTGGCTAGTCGTCATTATCTCTATCTCTCAGTCGAGTGTCGGCCCCCATATCTATATAGAGGGGGCCGGGGCACCACATCAATCATCCAGAATCTAGATTCTCTATACTATATATGGCATCCATCTCATCTAATCTAGCACCACGTCATCCCACTGAATAGGTAGCGGGGGCCGGGGCACCGGATGAGATGAAGAGGATGACTGGTTGCGAACTATTATCTCATCCTTATTCTATTATCTTATCCGGTTGTATCACGTATATAATAGATGGTGATGGTAGACGGACGGATCAGTGTAGCTCGACCCCCCCCACCCCATATAGACTCGATAGATAGGGCCCGGGTCGAGGAGCCCTATCGGGTCTGTCTGAACTATGGGTCAACCGCCCCTCCCGCCCAACTAGATCTATATTACATGAGGAGGGATCTATATAGAACTGGGGGGGGGGATCTATTACGTGGAATATATCCCCGCCCCACCTACCTCAGATAGATAGAAATGGCCCACCCAACCACCGGGTGGCCTGCCTATAGATTCTATATGGGTAATGGGTGACCCGTATGATCTACATGATTGTCATGCGATCATCAAATGCCGAGTGAGTGATTTGATTCATGTTACGTATAGAATCCATTCAATCATGCGATGGATCTGCCTAGAGAGATGGGCCCCTCCATATCTATATGCACAGCTCGGATTCATGTTACGTACTTCGTGCCCTGAGAGAATGAATCTATATTGGCCCTATCTCTATATCTGGGGGGCCCTATCCATTATCTGGGATTCCCAGGCCCTATCTATATAGAGGATGAGGAGGCCCTGAGAGAATGAATCTATATTGGGTTGGGGGGGCCCTATCTATTATCTGGGATTCCCAGGCCCTATCTATATAGAGCCAGGAACAGTTCTCTATATGGGCCCACTCTCCAGTCCCCTATATCTCTATATGGCCCCAGCCTGACTCCAGTGCCCCATAGGGCCCCAACCCCAGCCCCATATATAGAAATGCTAGGGCCTGGCCTATAGATCTATATCTGGCCCCCTATATAGATATGGGAACGGCCAGATAGATATAGGGCAATACAGATATCACTCTATTCCATTCTCTCTAGATGGAGTGGGGAGTGGGCCAACCTCTATAGATATATCTCTCTATCTCTCTCTATAGATATATCTGAACTCTATATCTATATCTATATCTCTCTCTATATCTATATCTATATCTGGGGCTCCCCACCTGACCCGGGGAGAACCGCTGATAGAGAATTCTATCTATATGGAGAGGGAGAGGCGGTGCCATATCTCGTCTCGTCTCGATACGGGATATTGGCTGAGACATGCTAACAACCAGTGTGGCCCATATATATAGAGGCCCCTCCCCCCAGATCTAGAGATATGGCCATACTCTAGAATCTATAGGAGATCTCTATTCTATAGGGCTGCATCAGATCTATATACGAGACTAGCCATATCTATAGTGTGGGGCTCCCCCCCAGACTCTACTCTATATGGCATTGGGCATTGGCCTAGATATAGGGAGTATGTATCTATATATAGGGGGGGCCAGATCTAATCTCTATATAGGGGCATTGGCCCTATCTAATCTATATATAGGCCACCGCTGATTGGCATATAGAGAGGACGCTGATTGGCAGTAGAATCAACATGATAGATAGAGAGGGCATATAGAATAGAATATAGATATAGATATAGATATTGATATTTGGTTTGGCTAGCCCCCGGCGATCGAAACTCTCTGGCGGCCCTGCCCTATATAGAGATAGGAGATAGAGATTTGGCTAGGGCTAGCGGCCCCCCCTCTATAGAACTATATATATGGAGAGTTCCATATATCTATATATATAGATGGCCCTCTACTCTATATAGGCGATCGAAACTATCTGGCGGAATCTGCCATGCCAACGGGCCCTATATCTCTATCTGGCCCTATAATCTGCCAACGGCCCTATATAGATATCTATCTGGCGGAATCTGCCATGCCAACGGTAGGGCCCTATATATCTATCTGGGCGGAGACCCTAATATTAGGGTAGGGGGGGTAGGGCTCCTATCCTCTAGATAGGGGAGCCGAATCCGGTCCATCCCCTCTCTATAGAAAGGGAAAGGGGCCAACCCCGAGAACTATAGACAGGATAGCAGGCCTCTATATTGTCTGGCTCCAACCCGATGCCCATGTATACAGATAGGGCCAATGCCATAAGGTAAGGGCCTACTCTCAGTCGACCCGACCTATATGGGCGAGCCCTATCTATATATAGGGAAGGGATGTGCCCCTATAGATATAGATATATGGCCGCCCTATCTATAGTTCTTCCATGGTCTAGTGCCCATTATCCATTGTCCAGCATATAGATATATAGGGCTATCTGGGGTGGGGCGATGTCCATTCCATTGTTGAGTGCCCGACTAGCCGAATGTCTATTGTCAGTGCCCTATCCTATCTCACTACTTCGTATATACCGATCCGGCCAGGTGGACCCTTCCAGTTCAGGGCATATATAGATATGGCCCGCCCTATCTATAGAGAATAGAAGTGCCTTCGGCGCCCTAATCCCTTCCAGTTCAGGGCGCCGAAGGCACTGCCCCTACCGTTGGCGGGGGAAGGCGCCCTCGGCCCCATATCTAGATAGGATAGGGGCCTAGCCCATCCCATAGATAGAGAGTTGGGCGGCCTATCTAGACTCCCATATAGAGATAGGGGGGGCCCGGTTCTATTCTCTTATAAACGAGAGATAGAGATTAATAACTTACTTTGGCTTTGGGCACTTCACTTAAGATCGGCATATATGCGTTCCTACCTATCTAGATGGAGGTATGGGTATGGGGGGCGGCTAGGCTAGGCTAGGCTAGGCTATTAGGAGAGGTGGAGGGCGGCCCATACATCTATCTCTATATAGACTAGACTCCCTATCTATATATATGCGGCACTCCCCCGCCCCTAGATATAGATAGAGGGGGGGCTACTATAGATAGGCCCCGACGGCCTACTCTATATAGCCATACCTCTATATAGCCGGCCGGAGCTCGACCAACGGTATTGGCCCCAACCTGACCAGCAAGTCCCCATCTAATCTCTATATAGGGCCAGGGCCCCCTATGCCCATTAATCTATTCTATTCTCTGGGGGCCGTCGGCCCAGATAGATAGGCCCATATCTCCTCTATAGGGATAGGGGTCTCCCATAGAGTTAGTTCTACCCTCGGCCTCCCATATCTATATAGCCCTATAGAGAATAGAGGAATAGAATAGAGTAGATAATAGAGAACTGGCCTGGCCCTATCTATATTCTCTATGGGGGGCTATCTGGGCGCCTCGCCTATATATCTATGATCATTCATGCCCATATCCATCGAAGTCTATCGCCTACGCCTACTATTCTATACGTAACATGAATGTGAATGTAACATGATCGGATCGCATGAATTGAATGTAAGCCGCCCCGCCCCCTATATAGATAGGATAGTATCTATCTATGGTTGTTAGCCAAGCCAGCCGCCCCCCATAGCATGCATAGATATATAGGCTAGGCCTACCGCCATATAGACCGACCGACCATATAGATAGATATAGAGGGATAGATAGACTCCCGAGCATGCATAACTAGGCTCTGCTCTATCTATCTGATATGGGCATGCTAGATAAGATAAGATACAGTAGAGGGGAGGGAGCCATATCTCTATCTCGGCATGCATATCTATCTCTCTATATGGTATGGCGCCATATCTCTAGACTCTACTCTATAGGGCTTGGCTGCATCAGATCTCTCTTACTCTATAGGGCAGTGTTCAGTCCGAGTGTTCAGTGTTGCTTTCTCCTGACCGAAGATATGGCTCCTGCTGACCGTATAGGCTATCTCCTATCTCCTGCTGCTAGGGCATGCTGCTATCTGGGCATGCTTACTCCTGCTGAGAAGGCTATCTCCTCTTCTATCTATCTATCTGAACTCTCTCTCTATTCTCCATCTATCTATCTATCTATCTATCTATCTATATAGTCTAGAGGTCTCTTCTCGTCGAGTCTACGAATGTCATCAACCGGTATTCAGAGCGGACAAAGTCACAACGGGTATGAAGACCAACTAGTGGGAATCAGACTGACTGATGGTATGACGACTCACGAATGGTCTGAATCTTTTGGATTCCAACCCTTCGTCATCGGACTAACGAATGGTCATCCAACGGGTATACAGACTAACCTAACTAATGGGAATCAGACTCACAACGGGTATACGGACTGGACTGACGAATGGGAATCAGATTGACTGATGCGACCGGGCTGGTAGGAAGACTATAGACTGGTAGGATGCCTTACAACTGGGAATCAGACTCACAACTGGTCCTCAGCTAGATATAGAGAGAGATATAGAGATAGATATAGATATAGAGAGAGATATAGACAGACCCCTCTATAGAGAACTGAAGGCCGATCTCTAGTCTCTCACTTCTATGCCGGGGCCGATCTATAGTCTATCACTTCTATGTCTCTATATATCTGTGTCGAGAATACAAATCTATATAGAGGGGCCCGAATAGATCTTTAGGTGATCAATTCATAGATATGAGGCTCCCTCACCTCTATTCTCTATAGCTCAGCAGATATATAGAATAGGGAACTGAGAACTGGGCATATAGAATAGATCCCAGTCTAGAGGGAGAGGGCCATATCTATATAGATCTAATGGCAGGGGGGGCCCCTCCCCTCCTCCCCTCTCTATAGATGGGCTTGAACCCCTATCCATCCCCCCCCCCCTCTCTATTATATCTCGGCTCCCATATAGATCTATAGAGGGGGGGGTTGGTTGTATCACTCCTTTGGATAGAGACTGGACAGAAGGATTCTTTAGTACTCGTCCCTCTCCGGGCATCATCCAGGATTGTACTCGACCAGAATCTTACCTTCTCCGATTTGTGAAGGTCGGCCATATCTATATAGGGAATCTCATATCTCGAGATGGATCTGACTGTAATGTCACTCGTTATCGACCGAATTCAGGATCTCTGGGAGCCCCTATATATAGAGAACTGCCTGACGATTATAGGGGTCTGTCTTTCGGTAATCCAATTGCAAGTGATATATATATATAGGGGATCTCAATATATAAGAATTCCTCATTCAATCAAATTTAAGGCAAGGCAATGCATCGCCCCATCTATCTGTATCTATTCCAAAGCCAAAGAAACCCGGGCAACTCCGCCCCATAACTATACCGCATCCTAACGATGTCATAGTGATGGACGCTGTCTCCCAGATCCATTTGTTTCGGACAGTCTGATTGTTCCCATGGATTCAGAGCGAAGAGGGGAGTTTGGACATTCCCCTATCTATATAGAACTGGGCGCCGATTGATCAATTCATCCAAGCAGAGGGGTGTTTCAACAATATACAGCACGAGGGATTATTGTCGATCTGCCCCCATATATAGATATCGCTCTCTATTTGACAAGACCCTTGTGAATCTCATCCTAGATTGATATCTCATGACCGAAAAAAAATTGATCGAGATGGAACAAACTATGCCCCTATCTAGATATATCTGGGGGCCCTATCTAGAGTTCTGGGGCATTCCCCAAGGCAGCTCCCTTTCTCCGGGCCATCTATCTATGAATATCTATCTGCACCAGCCAACGGAACAGTTGTGTCGGAATGGACAAAGACCATATGTCCTTTGATCAGTCTCTATAGAGTAGGCCGGGTACGCTACGCCGATGATTTCCTTACATCAATGTGATGTCCTATTGATTGGTCGAGGGCCCCCGGGCCCATATCCATATCTATGTCGAGGGTCCGAAGGTCCCCACTCGACCGAAGGCCATAGCCATAAGAGAATGACCTCTCCCTTTCAACAGCCATATAGAGAGAGGGGGGTCGAGAGTATACTCTATATATGTCCAATCCAGCCGAGCCATAGAGAACTGAAGTTGTTAAGAAGGCGGTCGAGAGGCCGCCAGACCAGATATATAGGGCCTCTCCCCCCACCGAGACGGTCGAGTAGATATAACAGGAAGCCCCCTATAGATAGATAGATAGATAGAACTTGAGATGAGTAGGCACCCCTTCTATCTATATGATATGGGGCTTCCAGTTAAGTTAAGTTAAAATATCTTCTCTTCTCTTCCAATCAACAGCATATAGATCTATAGGGCGGGCCCTCTCCCTTTCAACAGCCATATATAGATAGGGGGGTTGGGTGGGGACTACGGCTCCTGTATATTTGGTAAATTAGTGCACTTGTTTCAAGGAGAATTCAAAGCCAAGATCAATATCACAGGTGAAGGAAGAGGAATTAATCAAAGGGGGATCAACATGGCCATGCGAAACTAGTGGGGAGGATTGGAGGCCAAACCTAGGGTGGAGGAGGGAAAACCGATTCACCCTCCAACATCCTCATTTTTCTCCGACTCAAGGCTCTTAGTTACTCTTCGGTTTATATATTTCAACCCTCTATTATGGTTATCTCTAAAATGTCGGTTTTGGTCCGACTCCTAAATTTACCTCTCTTTTTGGCATCCCCAAACCTTCTATATATTGGAAACTCATTAGGAATATTCTTTAATTCTAAGGATGAGTGGTATTGGCAGCATATTCTCACTTATTCTCACATATGCGTGGACATTGACCTTAAGAAATGTCTACCTAAAAATATGATCCTCATATAGGTTCAGGGTTTTAATGAATTCAAACTATGGCTTATGAAAATGTGCTTTTAGATTTTGGATTTTTATCAAATAGGGCATCTTCAATATACTTTCCCCAAGCCAATTGGCATCCTTTAAGGAAAAGGTCCAACCTTACGAGCCCAAAATTGGTAGCTTCCAAATCTACCTTCTTCAAGAATGAGAGCCGAGAATGTATTCAATGAGAAAGATACCCATCTTTCTTATAAGATTCCTAAAGATGAAATGTCTAATCTCTTCGCATGAGATATAAATATAAATGCACCTCTAGGTGGAGGAATTAAAATATCCCATGAATCTAAAAACTCTTATTCTAATAAGGAAAAATATTTAGTTGATCTTCAAAAATATGACCTACCATTTGGTTGTTGCAAGCCCTCCTCCAAGTAATTCTTCTATGGTCACAAAAAGAGGGGGAAATGTAGCACTGAGACAAAGAGGCATTGAAAACACCTGAGATTCCTTCAGTTATTGTTCTCGTATTATAAGAGCATCATGGTTTTGGTCCAAGTTTGTCTCCTAGTAGAAACCTTTCTCAGGTTTCTCCCAAAGGATTTTTTTCTCCCCTAGGTACCCCTTCAATTTCGATTGAGGATTGTACTTATAATAATTGGGATTCTTCTTCTTATTTTTGTCTCTTAAGACTTTGGTTCCCTTGGTTTTGCACTAGATTGTCCTAGCTTGGTGTTGGGTCTGTCAATTCTTTCTGGACCACCCTTTTATTGCATCTCTCTTATTTCTTTAATATAGGATGTGTTCCAATAAAAAAAAGTGATATTGAATACTATTTGTACAAAAGCAATTATTAATATTATAGTAACATTTACACAAATTAATATAATTAGAATAAAAAAGTTATTTTCAAAATATAAATAACAATGCTAAAATAAATATCATACATCGAAAAAAATACATATTTTATAATGAATTTAACATTACTAAAATAACATATACCACTATTTAAACATAAAATAATGTTTAAGGTATGTTAATAAAAAAGATGGCAATATATTCTTGAATATGAGAAAATAATTAATTTCTCCTAGAAAATTCATTAACATGAATTTGAATTACACACTACAACATAAAGTGTTAATAGCACCACTATTTGAGTCAAATTTGTGTTAAAAATCAACATTTAAAAGGAATTTTGGACTTGTTTCTTTTGAGAATTCATGTAAAAATGTGTGGTTTAAGGCCTCTTTAGAGTAGTGTCGATGTAGGCAACATATGGACTACACTTCAACCTAAAAACTAACCTTATTGTAGGGTCTTCCACCCATGGTTAGGGTTTGAGTTTAGTTTAGTTGATTTCGATGTTTTTGAGATAGTGCAATATTTAGGGTTTGATAGTGATACATATTTACAAACTACAAAAAGGCACAAAAATTTATAGAGTCCCACTCCAATTAGGTCCAATACTATAAAATAACTATAAAATAGATACAAGGTCATACATATGATCTTAACAGAGCTATATGGTGTTATACTAGGGAATTATCCAATTGTAGTCTAAGGAACAAAACTTCTACGGGTTTAGTACTCCTAGTTTCTCTAGTTTGTGTACCCATATATCTCATGTATCACTTTGTACAACTAAGTGCATCTATCATCTTATGTATTTGAACTTATACAATATTGTTATCACTAGTTGTAGGTATTAATGTGTTATTATGATATTGCATGTTTAATGTTATAAGTTAATTAATTAGAATAATCCTTTGTAATACATTTTACATTCCATTTTATTTTTTTGTTTCCATAACATTAATAAAAATTTTCAAATTTTGTAAAAATTTCATGAAAATGACTCTTGAATAAAATATTTTGGATCAAACCCTAGTTTCCCTAGAGTTTCCTATATTATCTTAGTATAGGATTCTTTTCATAACTTAGTTTACGCGTGCTTCCTCCCTATTCCTTTTATGCATAAAAATTGTCTTAACAATCGATCCAAAAACATATTGATATTTCTCCTACTCGGTGATTTAACAAAAATTAAATCTTAATAAGAGGATTGAGATCAAATAGATCTAAGATTAATAAGTAAGATATATCATGAAAGAAAGAATCAAGTGTAAGAAATATTTAAATAAGATTGACTTAGCTCATATTTAGAGATATGGGTTGATCTCGGGGTAGAACTTGAGTGGAATAGAATATATATGGAATGAGTAAGCTTCATCTAGAAAAATGGAATATGAAACTCCTTAAGACAAAATTGACTAGATAAGGATAGGACCACATGGGTGATAATGTCTAAGTTGGGAACTAGTGTCATAGTAAATTATTTGCTTTTGATCTTCTCAAGGTCTGAACTTGTTTTCTTCCTTTCACTCTTTGTCTCTATAGCTTCATTGTAGGGTTTCACTGGTCGTACCTAAACCTGCATTAAAAACCCTAGCTACCTACACAAGGATCAAGAAAACATTAGATGAAATAAATAATGCATATTCTTGAGTCTCGATTGAACTCGATGGTCACCCGAATGTGATTGTTAATGAGAATTGCAATATATTTCAAAATCTATGTATTTCTAGTGTGTGTGTGTGTGTGTGTGTGTGTGTGTGTGTGTGTGCGCGCGTGCGCTTGAATTGTGTCCCTTGAATATAGGTTTTCCATGTGTCAATCACAACAAGATATAAAGATATAACTAATTTAGCCCCAATATGAATGTGGGGATGGAATTTAAAATTATCCCCTCCTATGCAAAGTGAATGATGTAGTCCAATCCGGTCCTTAGATGTTTCTCTTTTCATAAGTTATAGATAGGAAGCAATAAACCAAATTATTTAACTCCTCAATAATAGTGAGCAAGTCATGCATATATATGATTCCCTTATTTGAATATCATCATTAACAACTAAAAAGGAAAACCCAAAGTTATGGGAAACAATTTATAAAAGACAATAAATGATGTGGCAATTTAAATTTGAGAAAAGGAGGGAAAATTACGAAACACCCAAAAGGGACAAAAGCACATGGGTGTTCCTTTCCCTAATGGGCAAAGTGAGTGTTCGAGATGATCGGAGGATAAAATAGAAAATATAGATCCGGGTCACACATTGTCCAATGTTCACAAGTAAAGTGGTCATTCAGAAAGTTAAATGATAAGAGCATCAAAAGGATAAATCAATATAACAATAACACAAGTGTTGTTGATACCTAGTTTTCTTGCTTAGGAATCATGCATATAATAACATACTTAGAGGTGTGATGTAAGTAGTAAGTGCATGATTTCATGTCTATATTTTCCCCCACTTTATGTTGGTGAATGAATATTCGGTAACATAAAGTAGATAAGAAGAGCATACCTTATGGAGATCTAAAGGAGTTGTAATTGATAGCGTTCCAAATGAATATTGTACTTGATATCGTGTCAAATGGATATTGTAGAATGTGTATCATGGAATATAGAAGAGGATAAAGATCCTATGGGTGAAATTATGTGTATGGTAGAAATTATTTTTGTGTTTCTTCCTTGGATATTGCCTTTTCTGGAGCATATTGTTCTTGAGATTGCTTCTTGTTCCATTTATGTGTTGTCTTTTGTCAGAGTAAGGTCGACATACAAACAGAAGATAAGTGTAGTCAATGCTCATGATAAATGAAATTAAAATTTAACTTAGTGAATGTGAAAATAGAAATGTGTATTGAAAAATAAGTGAATCAAGGATAGAATACACTTGTATGCCATGAGAGAAGAGATAAAATTATTCTTGTATGTTTGTTTCCTTGGAGATGGTTGGAATAATACTGAGGATTTAGGTGTCATGTTTCCAAATTTAGGATTTAATTATCCTTTTGAAAGACCGAGGATTTATGCGTCTTGTCACCAAGGGAAGAGTATTGGCGAGTTACAGGATTTTCCCTCTAACCGTCAACACTTCCCCATGGATAAGTACCACTACAGATGGTCACAAACCAATATAAACTATCACAAATGACACATCATTCTAGGAATATAAGTTTCTTGTATATGCCCTAGGTTTCATTCCTTATTTGATCCCTATAAAATATGATAATTAGTTCCCTTTCCCAAAGTATGTAACTTACTACTAAATTTGTTCCTGTTGTACCTAATAGTAAGTCAGAACTAAGTACATGTTGCTAGATTTTGTAGAAACTTGTCACTGGAAACCTATTGATCATGTATTGTACATGTTTCTTTCCCCAATAAAAAACCACCCAAGCGGAACACTAGCGCCCACCGTTCCTATGTATATTGGGCACATTTGTTCCTATTGTGATTATTGTCCTAGTTTTTATTTTGAAGTTGTTTCTTATCTCTTGTTGTCCTTTTTTTGTACCATTATGTTTTTAATCTTTCAACTGGTGAGAGGGTGAAATAGTCACCCAATGATTTCCCCCACTCATTTTTGGTATGTGAGATGAACCAAGGAGAATGTGGCCCAAACTAGGAAAGTTAAAATCGATGGGCACATCTCGAAATAGAAATATTACAGAGGGAATATGGAATGTGCATGGTAACAACCATGGCACATGAAAAACAATGGGAAAAGCTAAAAAATGTTAGTCACAAAAAAACATGGCATGATGTAATAGAAACTAGTCAAAACATGTAGTAACATGGAAAAAAACACAATAAGTAGCTGGTTGAATACATGGGACACCATTAAGGATGTAACAAGACATTTTAATCCTTCAAGTCTATTAAATAAAAATATGCAATAAATCATAGGGCATAACCCACAAACAATGACAATCAAGACACAAACATAGATAAGATACAAGCAAATTAGATAACCATGGTCGAAGTAAGATCGTGAGTTAAATGATACACATGAAGCACCCGTTAGCATGTTAGAAAAATTGATAGTATGCCATAATGTATAAAATTGAAAATAGGAATGAAAATAGTATAAATTACAATGATTGAACCTGAATATAGATAAATAGGAAAGGTAGATGCCCCAAAGAGCTTCAATGGGACTAGTAGAGAATAATGCCAAGCATCATACATCATGTGATAACCTGTAAGTATTTGTAGTCACTAAATCACACACTTACTATGTACATCTAACATCTAAATACTTCATTTATATCCATGTTTCCTAAGCTAGAGAACAAGTCATTAACATCCCTCTTTACTTTTCTTTGACATTTATTTTATCATTTTCATCTTCATTTCTTGCATTTTTTGATTGAAAACTTATAGTTTTGCATTCCATCGACATATTACTCAGCTCTAATTTCACTATTTGACCTTTTGGACACCCTCAGACAGACCTTCCATGAGGGACATAATCTCTCAAGTGCTATTGTCCCCTCTAGGTGCCTTTGTCCTCTTTACCTTTTCTAACCTTTTAAATGTTACTTATTTCTTGTTTTATTTTATAGTTCTTGGTTTTCCTTTCACTTGTTAATGATGAGACTAAAGCAAGGGAATCATACACACACACACACACACACACACACACACACACACACACACACACACACACACACACACACGCATACATACATACATATGTATGTACACATACATACATACATGTGTTATTTAACCTCATGAAGGGGAAACGAATTTCAAGAGGCACATACTATGACAAGGAGCTAATATTTTCTATCTACTACACCAAGAACTGCATTTTGGAATTACATACATCACTGCATAGGAGAGTTTATTATGAATTCCATACAACCCATTTGAATTTGGGACGAAGTAGTTGCAACTCACTATCTCTTTATGCAATTAACACTAGGGAATCTAAGCTCAAGGGACACTATTACAATCACACAAAAAAACTTCATAGAGGTTGAAATGTAGCACAACACTTAGTGAAAATCACATTTGGGTGACTTCCAAGGTCAGCGTGACTCAAAAATATTCATATTTGTATTTATCTAATGCGCGTTTGAGTATTGTGTAGGTAGGTAGGGTTTATTTTACGGTACATGTGTGTAACACAATAAATATGATGTGACCTACAACAAATAAGGATCAACATTTAGCGACACAAAAGGAAATATATCCCGAGCCACTTCATGCACACCAACACCCGGATCAATTGGTAGCATTTAAAAACCTTGTCTTAGTCTATGTGTTCATGTCACTAACATTGTTACAATCCATTTCAGATATAGATCCCTGCATAGCCTAAAATTTTCCCTTCCGAATCTTTGTCAAGTCCATAATTGGTTGGACCTACGAGATACAAGCTAAGTCATTCTCCAAACCCTATCTATCACTCTTGCTTACAATTACTTTTCTTGATTTTTCTTATTGAATATTATATTTATTTGATCAATAGTGTCCTTATCTTAGATTTAATTTTTATTAAATAATTTGGTGAACCCAATCCCTTTCACACTTATCTTTTCGGATCCCTTTCCATCATGACTAGTACCTCTCGTGACTTTTCTACTAAGTATTTCAATGAACTCAACTATTACCTAGATAAACATCTTGAAATCCTAGATCTCATTATTTTTTTCTTTTCGTGAGGAATCCCAAAGTAATTCTACCTCCACTCCTCTTGGTACCACTATTTCTTCTACTACCACATCTTATATTCCTTTTGCCTCCTCCCCTATCAATGAAAGATATTCTACTAGTCATATTCCTACTTCCACACTCAATCCTCATATTCTTTCTCCTCTTATTTCACACATTCAACCTAATTCTTCTTCCGAAACCCAAGATTTAAAGTATATTTATCATTATTTAAAAAAAAAATCTGATAAGTGCAACAAGTCACTTCTTCTTCATCCCCATCCCTTGATTCTTCACTTCTTCTTGATAGTCATCTTGAACCTAAATGATCTTCATATCAACTCCTCCCAATTTTTCTTCACCAAAGTTCCCTCTGTTCAATGACCATGAATATCATTACAAGCACCTTAGATATTTTCATGTTGCTTTCCTATACTATGCATGTGATGATACCCTCTTGACCAAGTTATTCCCTATGAGCTTATAGGATTATGTGTTGCGATGATTCTATGACTTTCCTTGCATTTCAGTAAAATCATTTACTACTCTTGTTGATTTGTTTCTAGCTCATTTTTTTATGAATATTGCAAAAAAATTATATTATAACATAATGGATAAAATTAAACAAGGATCTAATAAACATATTAGTTATTATGTATTACATTATAAGAATAATATTTCTAAAATGAATAATGTATTAGTTGAATCTAAATTGAAAGATCTATTTATTCAAAGTATTTTTCCTCCTTTGTAAGAATGTGTTCTTTTTGATTCATATCATTCCTTTGATCATCTATGTCATACCTTGAAGACTTGTGAGACTAAGTTACTTTCTTTGGGAAAACTAAAATATGGTTCTAATACTTTTGATCATTCCTCTTCTAAATTTCCAAGCAAGGTTTCCTTTAGACCCAAGTCTAATGATGTTAATCATATTGTCAATTTTGTTTCTTAACCTCCTAAGCTTCAACTACAACCCACTTGACGTATATTTACTCAATTTCATTATCCTCCACATATGTTGTTTCCCTAACTCATTAAAATCAATTTGATTTCTCTTTCATCTCCTCTCGAGTATGATCCAATAGTCCCCATGGAAATAATTTTGATAAGCATGTACATTGTGATTAACATATATGTAATGGACATTCTACCGACAAGTGTTTCAAGATTCACCATTTAATTCAAGATATCATTGAAAATAATGATATCCAATTGCCTAAACCACTACTTCCACTTCCAAATCTACCAATGATAATGACAAGTTAAAATATTCAATGACCCATTACCTAAGCATGACAATTCATCCCCTGAGTCCTCTTCTAATCATACCTACCATGTAATTTATCCTCCTAATTCTTCGAATCATCCCCTTAGATTCCTTATTGGTGTTACTGATTTCCCATCACTTGCTATCACTTTCACTGATGTTAATTTTCATGCCTCATTCTCCTCCCATAGATTACATATTGATGCTTTTGTTGGGACCCATGCCATCAAAAATGTTATGGTACATCCTACATTCAAATCCAATGCATGTTCATTATCTTTCTTGTAGTCCATTGGCTTCCCTCTATCTTAGATGACATGCACGTCTCCCACTTCTCATGGCCATATTATTCTACCCATTATTGTTGGGCCTCTTACTATTTCTATGCCATTTACTATTGGATCTACTATTACGCATTGTGACATGATCTTAGAAATCTCTTTTCTCTAGGCTACCAAATTCATATATTCTATTATTCATGTGTGCCTTAAGTATATCCATGACAAAATGTTATCACTATTCGAGGCATTCCAGCATAGACACCTTTGTCCTTGGATCCTTCATCTATCCCATGTTAAATTTCTCCTACTCCTAATACATCTTCTCCTATTCATGATGTCTCCTTATCCTTGACACATCCTATGGTATCTAGAGCCCTTGCTCCTCTTGTGACACCTTTTGCACATCCATCTTAGTTTACTTAGCATATGAATACTACTCATCAACCTTGTCGCTTTTATAGATCCCATATCCCACCTCATAGGCACACTTCTTCACATAGGTCACATACTCCATCTAGACATATTTCATATACTTGGTCTCATGCACTTTCATGTGACCATCAGATCCTAGATCGTATTCACATGGGTAGTTCCTTTACATCAACTAATTATGGGCCCTTTCATTGTACTCTCATTGCATAGATCATTTTGGAATTCACATTTGGGGGCATCATAATTCCCCACACCACCTGATGATGCACTCTTGTTCCTAGTTCATACTTAACTATTGAGGGTTTCTTCACATGGACCTCACTTTGCACACACCACATCGAGGGGCATCCTTATTCCTCCCTCTTAGCTGGTTTTCTTTCACATATTTGAAATAAAAATATAAAAACATTAGCTTATATCTTGATTGGATGCATTCTTCCTTTCTTATATTACTATATGTTGCACATTTCTAATCATGTTACTATGATTCATAGTATGCTTTATCATTTTTTCATACACACATGCACATTCATGTGATATCTTAAAATCAATGTAGGTCACTTATAGGTTAATGTTGGAAATTAATTAGCTAGAACAACCCCATATAACTCCTCTTTCATTCTTTGTTTGATTATAGTTTTAAAACCCTAATCAAACCTAAAGAGGGTGAAAGTGTTTGGAACCAAACACTTGAATTGAACATTGTTCACTTTAAACCCTTGGAGTTTCTATTTCTTTATATTTTCATACTCATTTATTTTATATCGTCATGTTGAATCTCAAGGATCATTATCAATATCTATGTAGCTTTATTACATCTTCGATTGTAACCACACTCTCTCTTGTGCCCAAGTCCATGATGATCTATTTGCTAATTCTATGTTAACTATACATGTTGCTAATACCCAAGGTGATGCTTCCAATACTCACTCTAAAGATCATACCTAGGACCTTACCGATGATGATGCCCAATTATTCCTATATTTCTTGCAAGAGAATCCCTCTAACATTGATCTCTTACTATATGTTGCACGAGAGAAAATTCAAAATTATCTACCATCTCACTTGGAAGCATCTACAATTCCTACATCTATGGCATCCACCTCCTCAGAGGCACTTCATATTCCAATGCACAATGTTTCTATGCATATTCGTGTAGCCATTATTTCTACTACACCTCATATATGTCGTTGTTCATATTCCTCTTCATCAAGTACACAAGATCTTAAACCCCTTATTCACACATTACAAGCTCAAATCTTATAATTACAACAAGGTATGTCCAATTCTCTTCATATTATGGACTCGGCCCAATTCTTACACAATCCTCTAGCTCCTGAGGTGGCCTCTTACTCTTTTCCTCTCATTTTTGTTACACCCAAGCATCCCATATATGATGAAAAAGGTGATCCCCGCAGAAGATCTTAAATCATTTCATGTGGTTTGGACCAATTATGCCACTTATGGTGTATTTATCATAAAGTTAATCCTAGGAGTATTAAGGAATTTGATTTAAAATGGTTCTATGATCTCCCCACTCATTCTATGCATTATTTTACCACATTTTCCAATCAATTTCTATCCCACTTTGTTATCAACATTGGAGATAAGTTTTCTTATGCATGAATTTCCAAGCTCTGTCAACCTTTGATGAACATATCAATGATTATGTCCAACTTGGGTGTATTTTCTCAAATAGAAATATGAAGTTTTTAACCACTTTTAGAACTTCAAAACTCCTGTTAAGAAACAAGTTGAAAGTATATGAGCAATAGGTTTGACTAATTTTACACCTCTAAAGGAGTTGCTTTGCATCCTATATTTGCTTATAGTCCTTAGCAAAATGAATTCCGCTCAAAGCATATAAGTGTGTCCCACTTGGTGTCCAAAAATATTTTAAAATATAACTAGTAAATAAATCTTTAAAAATAATTCAAAAACTTAAAAATTTCGTGTAAATTACAGATGCCCCGCACCTTCGTATATTTAAGTTTAGGGATGTGGTATTTTAAGGTATTGGTGTATATGACTTGTCGCATCATTATTCGGCATCTAGTCCACAACATATGGTTATTCATCTCACTTAGTGAGATCATAGGTCATTAGGGTTAGTTAGGGTTTCATGTGTCCATGTGTCATGCATGGGAGTTACACAACACTCCTATATATACCTTATTTTTGATCTATGAGAATGCTAGACCATGTTCTTTCATACTTGATTTTCATTTGTGATTCAATTTCTTACTAATTACTTGGAGAATTCATGTCACCATTGGAAGTACAACCTCTTCGATGTGCACAAGGTTCCTATTGATCCTTGTAGAACAATATGATATGGTATCAGAGCTATTGTTTGGTAAACATGCACTCATTTGTTTGGTTGCTAATTACTTCATTTTTGTTTTCATTTTCTTGTGCAAGTTTTCAATCATCTTTTGGAATCTTGTTAACAAGTTTAACAATCTCATTTTTTGGAGTTTGTGCTGGTTTTTTGGTTGTGCATGTGTAGGTTTCATGTGTTTCTCAACTAGATCTAGCTAGTTACAGCTAATTTTGGAGGGAATAGCTAAATCTAGAGGTAGGTTTTGCATTTCTAGTTTTATTAGTGTTTTTAATTAAAAGTGAGTTTTTTTAAAAAAGATGTTTGAATTCCTTCCCTTCCTCTTTGCCTCTTGGTTTTGCCTCCGGTTTATCATGTTGTTACCTTTTACCTATCATGGTGAGATTTGTGGCGAGCTCAGAGTGAGCTACCTCTCCCTAGCAAGTTGAGTTATTTGGTGAGTGGCTCTTTAGCATGCGTATAGAGTTGAGGTATTTTCTTTCCTTGGCCGAGTTCTTTTTTTTTCCCTTCATCTCGCAAGTTGTTTGGGTTTTTACTTTGGCCTTTCCTTGTTTGTAATCCTTACATGCTAGTCGAGTTTGTTTGTATTTAAGCATGCATCAAGTCATAACCCCGGGTTGGTGTATTTTGTAGCCGAGACGAGTCATTTGTGGTCAAGTTGCTTCCCTATTTGTGAGCTAGCTACATTTCTTTGCAAGCTTGGTGAATTTGGTTTTTCTCATTTTCTTGCTTCTCTTAGGTTGGTATACCGTGTTTCTTGCCTCGCGAGTTGGAGTGCTTGCTTTGGGTTGGATTTTCCTCGCATGTTAATTCTTTTCACCGTTATCCACCCTATGTGTAGGTTTTTCCTTGGTCATGTCTTGGTTGTTCTTGCCTTCCCTTAGTTGTCTCGGTGCCATGTTAACCATGTAGTACCTCTACCTCTCCATGAGCATGTGAGATACCCTATGGTCATTTCCCTTCGTGGATCATTCGCTCTCTTGTTGGGTATTCACCTACCTCACTCGATCCACTCCATCCCTATAGGAATGTTCTTCCTCCTTCACCGAGCCCTTCTAAGCCAACTCACTTTACCTATCCTCTGACCGAGTATTCCACACTCGGGATTATCTCCTTCATTCTCGAGCCATCAATGTTCAACCCAATGACTCACTCACCGACTAAGTCATCCTCGATCCACTCAAATGGCTCTCCTCTCATTCATCTCGATGAATGATGCCACCTTTGACATTTCCTCTTTTAAAGCCATGTTCAATTTAAATAGGTTAATCATATTTTTTATAAGAATTCGTTATTTAAATTAAAAAAATCAAATTTTGTTTAAAATAGGTGGCTTGTTTATATTAAAAAGTAAAGCGGTGTGGTTTAGTTAATCTAAGTGGGGTTAATACCTTAGAGGTGGCTAATATTTCTAGGGTAAGGTTTATTAGGGATTAATTTAATAATTAGGTGTCTTAATTAATTTTCTTAGCTCTTTAATTTAATTTAATTTTTAATTAGTAGTTTAAATTTAATTATTTTTCTAACATTATAGTCATTTTTCCCTTTAATTTTTCAAATTAAGTTAATCGGGAAATTTCAAAGTACAATTTATAGCTTTACCATACATTTTTGCAAATAACTATTTCATGGAGTGTGTAGCGGCTCTCCTAGCTTTTTTATTCCTCCCGGGAGCGTTTTCGACGTCCTGGAGGTCCCTTAAACTCATCTTGAGCCAGTTTTTTGCATTGTAATTTCCCTTGTTATTGTTTGCGGACTAGTGCGTATGTCCGCTTGCAAAGTTTTGCAGAAGCAAGGGGGTTTCTTCTTATGACGTGAGATGATTTTTCTCACACCAAACTTTGTTTTGTTGCCTTGTTCCTTTCTTACATATTTTTGTGCTTATTTACATGTTGCTCCTCTATTTCCAACTAAGACTTAATTTGGCCTCCACTCTTGTATGATTCTTTGTGTGCTGCAAGGTGAGTGGTCAATTGTCCCACGTCACACAAACACATATTATTGTAATCAACACACTACGTATAAAGTGTCACAAATAGGGTGGGTTATCATTGTTCTTGGGTGTCGTATTGCATGTAGACGCATTATCAGTTGAGTCTGACGTATTGTAACCTTGTGTGTATTCATGTACCCTTCTTTTCTCCCATTCTACACTTATTTCTTTTTTAGATGCACCATGGATATTTCTTTTCCCATAAGCACGCTTCATAGAACCGTTGTTGCATTAGAACCTCCACTTATTCTTCTTGGTAGGGATAACTATGCATTGTGGCGTTCGAGCATGGAACTTTTTCTTTTCATGATGACATTTATGTCTACTTGTATAAACAAGTACCTACCCCTAGTGATCCTGATAAGCTTGAAGATTAGATTGACACTTGTAGCATGGTCATTGGTCATTTGTTGATGTACATTTCTAGGCCTCTCCACCATCTCTAGACCCTTAAGATACTTTTGTCTCTGCTTCTCCTATTGATACTATCATCGCCTCTTCTTCCTTATGTGATGATAGTTCTACTAAAACATAATTTTTTGTTCCTATCCTTGATGACGAGGATCATTCTTCTAGTTCTAATGACGAGATTACAAATGAGGACTTCTCTCCTCCTTCTCTCAACCACCTTTCATAGAATGTTAACACTCCTCCCTTCCCACCAACATCGAGAAATCATGTTCCCATCCTCATACATCTGTCATTAATATTCCTCCTTTCCACTTCTAGTTTGTGAGGATATTTCCACTCCTCCACATGTTTATGATTCATACCTATCGGACATTGCTCTTCTATTTTTTAAGCCACCCTCTTGGGATGAGTATCTATCAGACCTTAGTCGTATCTTTGTAGTTCCTACTTGTGATGCATTATAGGGAGTTTCTCATCCTTCTACAGGTGTTTCAGAGGAGTTTTTCATCTCCTTTATTTGGAGTGCCCCTTCTGGGACTCTTATCACTTCCACTATTTTGGAAGCCATCACTAATCCACCTCTTCTTGTGGATCATATTTCTACTATTATGGGGGTTTTTATCGTGCCTTCACTTCATATGGAAATTCTTTTAGTAAATGATCCATACCCATACTCGATAGTTCTACTTCAATGGCATTACCTCTTATTCTTGAGCACCTTCTTTCCAGACCTATGTCACACTTTAGTTGTGGACCAACTTCAGAGTTCTTTGTATTGCTTTGCCTTCGTATTCCTTCGTGGAGTGGGCGGAATTTTAGTACACCATTTATGCTCTTCTTAAGGGAAAAATGGTTCGATGAAGATGGATCTTCTTGAGTCTACACGCGGAATACTACATCATCGACACTCTTCTTGAAGACTTCATAGAGTTATAAACTTCATATTTGGTTGTAGAATTATTCACCAAACCCGTAGTTGAAGCTAAATATCCTTACTTATGATCTTATCTTGGGGTGAGGTCCACTACTACTTCTACACATCTACTTTAGGCCTTCTTGTCTTCCTCTCCTCTTCAGGATTCTCTTCCACCTTCAGAGACACTTCATGTTCCTCCTCCCTCCACCACTGATTACAGACTTTCAAATCCTTCAAATTCCATGGGAGTTCATCAGAAATCATCTTCCGGAAGAGTTGGCTAGTTCTCTTCTTCTCCTCATCTTCTTCTTGTAGAAATATTGCATTTTATGCATGGGAAACTTATAAGGGCTTTAGTTTTTGGGACCCATATGATGCATCTTTCTTAGGTTGTTTAGGTGGATCTTTTATCTCTTGTAAGTGGATGTTTTTCCTTGGGTTTTTCTCCATTACTTGAGATCCTTATTGTACATGGGTGCCTCATCAGGCCTAGTTGTTGAGACACATTTTTATCCTCTTCTTATTTTCCATAGAGATGTTGTTTGTAAATGGGTACCTTATGGGCCTTTAGTTTCTAGGCCCCATTGACACATCTTTCTTGGTTTTCTAGGGGAGTTCTCTTTTTATTATGACTTTCCATGGCCTCTACCTCAACTTTGATTCATTGGGGGTGTTGGTGTATATGATTTATCTCATCGTCATTTAGTGTCTTGTCCACCACATATGGTTATTCATCTCACTTAGTGAGATCATAGGTCATTAGGGTTAGTTAGGTTTTCATGTGTCCATGTGTCATGCACAGGAGTTACACAACACTCCTATATGTACCTTCTTTTTTGATCTATGAGAATCGTAGACCTTGTTTTTTCAGACTTGATTTTCATTTGTGATTTAATTTCTAGTTGATTACTCGTGAGTGTTCACATCACCATTGGAAGTGCAACCTCTTCGATGTGTGTGGGTTTCCATATTGATCCTTGTAGAACAATCCAATATAAGGTGATAATCCGCAAGATTGTGTATTTTTTTGTGAAGGCAAAATTGAATTTTCAACATCCCGTGCCAATGTATGAAATTTTGGACATTTTAACAATCTAGTAAACTCGTGATATTGTAGGGAGACTTATTGGAAGTCATTTTAGTCCCTAATAGAGAAAAATTTCCAATCTGTGAAGGATTTTTTTGGAGATTTCGAGAAGGAGACTTACATTTGTGGATTTGATTTTAGAGGTGATTCTTGTGAAGAGTTTGCAACATTCTTCCAGGATATTCTATGAATTCATTACAGGTCATTTTTTCCATTATGGTTTTATAAGTGGTTAATATTGTTCTTGCAAACAATTTTATAATAGATCATTTCATCGATTAAATGAACCCTGAGACATAGCCTTATTGGAAAAATCCGTTATCAATTTTAGTGTCATCGTTATATTTTTCATTTTGTTTTTTCCTAGTAATGATTCAAAGTAAATAATCATTTTGAATGCATTTTAATCATTTTTTGACATTTACGGGAAATCAAGTATATTTTCAATTGAATAGTCTAAAATAACAGGGGATTTGGATGAGTTTACAATGGTTCAAATTCAAATTTAGTTCAGTTCTTAAACATTTACATTCATTTTTTAGTCAGTACTCAATTCATTTAAAATAGGGAATATCAGAATTTTAATCAATATCCATTTTTAAACTATTTGATAGTAAGGGGTATGTTATAGTTTATGGACCATATTTTGGTATCGAGATGGTTGATTAATGGATTTAACAGTTTATATATTTTGATGTTGTAGTTGGTTTAGTGGTGTATATGTGAACCATGGGCAAGTTATCAAAATAGGAGAAGCTCAATGAGCTTGAAGCATATAACAATCAAATTCAAGAAGAGAAATTTTTCTAGAGATCAAAATTTTACTCCTTGGAAGAGAATATTGTCATATTAAAATATGAGTTGTAGGCTAAGAATCAGATCTTACCAAGACTGCAAAGTGGTGATGACACAAAGGATAAAAGTAAGTCCATTTTACAATCAAGACCTTCCTCTCCCAGAAGTACACAAGTTGATTCAAACATTGTAAGTGAATTGTCAGTTGTTAATAATTCCTCTCATTCCAAATCAATTGAAAATAATTTCTTTACATTTGAACAACACACTAGAGGGATTGGTTCAAAATTACTTTTTAAAATGGGATTTAATGGAAAAATCCTTGGAAAAGAAGGCCAAGGTATTTTTAACCCCATTCAAGTAGAGGATAGGCCTCACCATGCAGGTTTGGGATTTATTTTTGGTGGTCAGAATGAAACAGGTGAATGCTCCAAGACAATTGAAACTGCAAGGGAGAAACCTACACCACAACCCATGAAAGGTAATGACAGTTTGCATTTTTTCAAACCTTCTAAAGAGACTTTTGTATCTCACAATGATGGGCATATTGTTGATAATGTTGAATCTGGTAAAACTAGACAACATAAATATTCCAATGTTCCTTTTGATTATGGATTAAATACACAAAATTTGTGGTACATTTATCCATGTAGTTTTTGTGGATTGTCTAACCATTATTGTTGTCATGTAAAATGTGTAGCATGAAAATTTCAAAAAAATTATCTTGACAACCTAATCCTTATTTTAAAATTTGTCTCTTGGTTAATGTAAACTTGTTCTACAACCAACTCAGTTATTGTGCTACCCTCATAATGGCCAAGAGGAATGTGCTAATGTGATTTTCAAGTGTGTTTCATGTCTAGGGTATCTTGTTCAATCCGATTCATGAAGAGGAATGTGCTAATGTGATTTTTAAGTGTGCTTCATGTCCAGAGGATCTTGTTCAATCTAAATCATGAAGATATCTAGAATCAAGAGAAAATAAGTGCTTCTAGAAGCTCTAAAAGGGATACTTTTGGCCTTTTTATACCTAGTGAACACCCTCCGGGAATGTACAATGAAAAATTAAATCATCCAAGAAGTTTTTGGTAGAGATATGTAATCATTTGAGGTATTTTAAGAAATTTATGCAAGAAAAATCAGGTTTATAAACAAGTTATGTAATACCAGACTATTTGTAGCACGGTATAAGGAAATGAAAGAGGTGAAAAAGATACTTGGCTTATTCTAGATGTATCAGGAGCCTCGGGAGGATTAAGATTGTATACGTAATTTTGCAAAAAAATCAATGGATTCTAAGGATCCGATTTGTAGATATTGGCTTGAGAATGCAGATAAAGATGTTCAATCCTAGTGAAGACACACTTGAAGATTATGGGAGTTCCAAGGAAATTTGGAAGATGATTAAAATTCCAAATATGATCACAAAGGACTATATACATGTATCATAAGTTTATTTGGACAAAATTTATATTTTTCTTTGGTGGCAGTTTGAACTTAGGGAACCGCCTCTGACTAGAATAGAAAATAGGCATAAAATTAAAATAAGAGGTATAATAAGGTCCTAAAAATGGTGGCATTGAATTCCTTTTATGTTTTCCACTCAAAATGATATATAATTCACCTAGAAAACACCAAGGGAAGCTCTTGGGGTAAGAAGTTACTCGCAGAGGCTATTTTTAGCAATGCAATGGTGACACCCAACTTCCAAAAGTGGAAAATTCGCACTTGGAGACCCTTTATATCCATTTTTACTTTTATAAAAGTAAAAATTTACATGGGGGACACAATAATGTGCCACCACATGGAGGAGAAGGTTGTGTCACTTAAAAGACATATTTTGGTGTTAGAAAAGTGTTTTCCACTCACTACATGACTTGGCCCCTTTCTCATGTTGAGTAGACCCTATGCAAAATTATGAGGGGAGGATTTCACTTTATACATTTTATCATGGTACATGGGGAAAATATAGTTTTCCACCACATGGAGAGGAATATTTTTTCCACTTACGTTGCAACATGGATTGTTATGTAAGTATTTTCAACTCGCGCTTCGGCCCCTTCTTCATGATGCCCCTACCCATGGAAAATTTTTACACCTGTGATTTCCCTTTGTCCCTTAATAAATTTGTTAAGGGACATGATGGTTTTTGAGACCCATTTAGTAAGTTGTGACCCCATCCTCTCATCTCATATAACCTGGGTTAAGCAAGGTGGGTCAAAAGTGAGTTAGCTATGTTTATAATGGAGTGGTGAGTATAATATTCATAATTATCCATTTTCAATTATTTTTTCATGTTTTAAACTCCCCATTTCTTATGGTATGCTGTTATATTGCCCAAAATTTAACCCCATTGTTGAAAACACACTTTTCCTCATAGCTCTCAAATCCTAACCTGTTTGTCATAAAAATTTTCGAAACTTCCATTCGGAATTCCTTAGAGAAAAAAAACCTTGTTCCCATTGATAATATAAATTTTTATAGCATCCATATGAATATGCGAGAAAAAAATTCCTTTTATATCCTGGAGTTCATGTGATTGAAAACACTCAAAATTTGGAGCATGAGATCACAATAAAAACCTAATCTAACAAAACTGATTTCAGCTCAATCTAACACTCAGAAGGCACACTTCCATTTTTAGTAAGTTAGCACTAGAGCCATTATAAAAATATTAAGTTTTGAAAACCAAAAAATAATAATTTTAAGACCTCTGTGTAATTCCTCAAGTCTAGAACTCAACAAATTGGAAAAAATCTAAAATTGGGAAAATTGTCTAAAAATAGAATCGAAGGTGGGGTGTGACTTACTAAAAATAGTATCCAAATCAAGTAAAAATTTCACACATACCTCCATCTCTCCATTCCATCCTGTCTCGGCCATCACAAAGATTAAGTACACGGTTTTGAGCAAATATCCACTCGACCACGAGCATTTGAATGTGGGAGATAATGATGTGGCACAAGGATGTTGAAAGAACCATGAATGTAATTCAGAATACCAAGAAATATTTTAAAAATAAGAAGGTTTCAATTATTTTATGTGGTGAAACACTTGCATTTCCTAAGAAATCTCCTCTCATTTCATCTCACAAGGTCTCTGATGAGGATGCAGGTTCATCTCATTCAGAAAGAGAAAGAAGATGAAAGTTGATGATGTTGAAGTATCTCCTTGTGGAGGTATGTAAGAGGTCCAAGGTCAAATAACACCCTACGGAATAGCTTGAACTAGGTGAGATTGATCTTTCTATGTCTCCTAATCATCCGATAGATCCAGTGTTCTGTTGAAGCACTTAAATCAGCTCATCTTGGTCATGCTTTGGTCCCTTACCAAACACATAAGATTCCTAGTTTCATTTCCACACTTGTTGAGCATTTTTCATGGGTAAATGAATTACTTGGAGAAGAATAAAGGATGGTGCAACAATTAGTGACACCTAACATCAAGGCCATCTCGAAATACATAAGGACTAAGAAGGGTAAGAAAGCACAAGAAACTTCTCGTTTCTACACCGAGGCTTTCAAAGCTCAATATGTGGAGGTGGCACATCCAAAGGTAAATAAGCTCATGAAAGAAATGACACTTGATGATTATGTAATGATGAAGTTATCTTTGGTTCAAGCTACCCACGAGGGTGATGCTCACTTATTCAAGGAGTCTTCAACTTGAATCCTTGCACGAAATGAGGAATACAAGCAAACCATTGATCAATTGGAGGAGCATGTTAGGAATTTGTCTTCATATGTACAATCATTTCTTGAACCGGGTTCATCATCCTTGCCTCCGATTAAAGAAATATCTCCCATTTATAGCTTCGATTCCTAGACAATCAAGAGAGCTCAGTGTTCACCATGCAAGGAAGAGCCAATGATAAATGGGTGGACATGATTATTAAAAAGGGGAAGACTTTGCTTCCTAAGGTGCTTTCACTGTTTCAATATGTCTCAGCTACTATGTCAAAGATAAAAGATACTAGGAGAAATATTGAGAAGGAAAATTCCATTTAAGAAATTATTCTCCCATTGGTCTCTGAGATGACCTCTCTTGACTCTTACTTCTTAGTGAATCATAATGTGTTTTCATCCATTGCTGAAAATTTTTCCCCATTTGGTCCCACATAAATATGCAAGGTTTTATGTGCTAAATGATGTCATTTACAAGCTTAGGGCCTGTGAAGAAAATGTATTTGGGATATTGGATGAGATTGTCAAAAATGTGCAAGATCCAGAACACCTTCACTCAATAAGAACACATCCTTAGAAATAATCTTGATTTCCTTTCAAGAGTTAGTCCAAATAACTATAGGAGAACCCTATTCATTTAATGAAAATACTTTGGAATATCTCATAAATATTAGAGGCTCTATTTCTAATACTGCAAAAGATCATGAGAATTTGTTCACATGGTGCGAAGACTTGGTAGCATTCTAGATACTTGGCTCAAGACTTTGGAATATGTTTCCATCTTACATTCTGAGAAGGTAGCATTTGGAGTGGCTCGATATAGCAAAGATTTCAAGGGCACAAAGTTCATAATTGGAGATCTTCCATTAAAGCCATCTCAAGTTTACTCTTCATCATACGAAGCTTCTTCATCAAACAGTTGATCAACTCCCTTCTTCTTCTCCCTCTTTCTTCTCTCCCCCTTTCTAATCCTTCATTGTGTATGATCATGGTATTTTGTCTTATTCACTTAAGTGACTCTATAATGTTGCATTGTAAAATTCCCTTTTGATTTATAAAAAGGGTACTTATTTCCTCACTTCCTAGGAAGATGTAAAGTCACAAGTGGAATAAGAACTTGAAAATTCATGTGGGGGTAGATGAAAGGAAAATTTGTAATGCTATAAAGTGGAGTCACTTCTCCATTCTAAAAGAGATTGAAAGCTAGTTTTTATGTGGCAACTATGGATTTTTGTAGGTTATTGAGCTTTGTATCACCACTACACAAGAAATAAGAGTTGAATTTCTTCCATTTCCTTTACTTATGCTTCCCTCTATTATCTCTATGTTCTACAACTTTACAATCATAATGATCTTGACTAACCAAGAAGGAAATTTATGTTCTTGATTGATGAATCCAAATAACTATATGTCTCTAGTTTGTTAGTATTTATAATTTTTACATTGATGTTTTCTTCTAATTGAATGTGGAAATTGTTAGGAAATCAATCATTTAGTGCTCCATTAATATTTATGATTTAATATTTACTTAGAGGTAAATATATGTGTGTAATGTAAATGTTAATATGAGTTGTTTATTAAACAACTCATATAATAATATTAGTTTTGGTGAGTTTCAATAGCTCACGTATTTAGGTGTTGAGAGAGAGATTTGTGGGAGTGTTGTTGAACAACCTCCTTGTTTTTAGGAATGCATATTCCTATATATGTGTAATCCGAATCAATTGAATGCTTATTCTATTATATTAGTTTCATTTGGTATCGGGAAGATATCACAATGGTGCTGTGTGAAGTCCATGGAGAAGTAATCCAAAGCTGAGAGCCTAGGACAAATTTCATTCTTCATTTAAACAATGATGCTTCGCTGATTGCTAAGGGGCAATTTCAGCTATTTGATTGCCCCTATTGATGATAGTCCAGATTTATAGTAAGCGGCCATTAGCTTTATTGTATGTTATTATTTAGGTTTTCTATGTATTTAGCAATAGCGTGTTAGATTGGAGCAGGTAGAAGGCAAAAATTATTGTATTAACAGTCTACTGGCAATATCAATCTTCAGCATACCAACTCAAAGATGCATGTGCCCTCAATTTTCCCGGCTCATTCCTCGGTGATAGAGTTTTGACAAGTATTGGCAGATCAACGACGACTTACATATACCTAGCTACACTCAGATTTGAATTGCCCATGTATTTCATCCTCAAAATCAAGCAAAGAGATCAGCTTTCCATGGATATTTCTAGGTTCGGTTTGTGGTATATTTTCCAGACGTGTGTACAGATCTCTGTTGGTTTCATTGCCCTCTCTGATAGTTATGCAAGCCATTTCATGCATCTAAATTGTTTGTTTGCAAATCTGGGCTCACGGCTCCATCTGTTTCTGTTGCTCACATGCAGCAATAATTAGAAGAAGGGAAATAATTCAAGTAACCGACTTGAGTGCAGAGAATTACTGCTCTCTAGAGGGGTTGTTTATAAGGAGACATCTTGCAAAGTGAATGACACTTCAAAATCAATATGATGTGCTAAAATAAAGCTAGTTGGAGGTCATATTTTGTTACATCGGGAATAGGCATTTCACATTGCATCACCACGTTCCACAAGGGATGTCACAATTGGACGGTAGTGTTTTCCGTATGCATTCTTTATAAGGAAAGGTACCTGCATATACTTCAAATATAGATTGAGTCAATAATAGTTTATAGTTGGTCTTAGTTATCAAAATTAAGTGCCATTGCCCATTAAATTTGTCCAAGTCCTTTCATGTCTTATAAAAACCAATATTTAATTGGTTTTTCAATCGTTTAATTGTGTCTCTTATTTTGCGAAGAGTCATTATATTTATTGTAAAAGTTTTTATTAGGGTGTCATTCGTAAAGAGTCAATCAGATTGTTGTCTCATTTCCAGTCTAGTCATGTCATTGTAAATAGTTCAAAGAGTCGTAAAATTGTAAAAAATAAAAATTGCTTGCATTTCAACTGGACGCACTATCGGTGGAATCCGACGTCCTTTGATATGCATTTGAGCTCCATGATCAAATCCAGCCGAACTAGCAACATGAAAATGGAGGAAGGAGGCATCGGAGGAAGGAGGTCAAACAACGACCTCTCGTCAGTCACCAACGATGGGGCCGCGCAGAAGCTGTGGTGGCATATGTATGGTGTGAGTATATGATTTTCAGTGTGGTTTCCATTTTCTTAGTGTGCTTCAGTTTGCATTGTTCCTGTTTTGTGTGGTATTTGATGGATGTTGGAAAGAGATTTGTGTTGGAGCGCAGATGACTATCAGTGATCCTCTGACTGACTTGGTCCTCTGACTGCCGTACTTCTTTGGAAGATGGTCAGCTAGAAGAATATGTTCACTAGCATTAGTGACCATGTGCAGCAAGACCTAACTAGCAAGATCCATTCAGGAGTATGTTATTCGATGCATTTTGCTTCTCAGTATCTATATGAGTGGAATTTCACATTGTGGGGGGGAATACATACCAATGTTCCATTCCCATTCTGCACCCAAAATGACTTAGTCAAGGAAAGCTTCCAGTGGCAGTGGCAATTTTCTATGTTGTTCAAGATCGAGTGGCAGCGATCAATGACAGAGACTACGATTAAGAACATTACGATTCTTATAGGAAGTAATGTGAAATATTTTTAGTATTTCTTCTATTGTGTGGTTTTGTAATATGCAAGTTGTGTTTCCTACATAATTCCCTGATGTATAAGCATAGTGGACAGATGAAAGCACAAGGAAAAGCAGCATCATGATATTGAGGTTGTTGGTTGTCCTGTAAAACCATCCCTGTTGAGGTTGTTGGATGTCCTGTAAAACCATCCAGATCATGAGCACGCACGGGCGGCACGCTGCAGAAGGAAGTGCAATTACTCTTCCCCATGTTCGCACTAAGGGGGGGAATGTTAGGAAATCAATCATTTAGTGCTCCATTAATATTTATGATTTAATATTTACTTAGAGGTAAATATATGTGTGTAATGTAAATGTTAATATGAGTTGTTTATTAAACAACTCATATAACAATATTAGTTTTGGTGAGTTTCAATAGCTCACGTATTTAGGTGTTGAGAGAGAGATTTGTGGGAGTGTTGTTGAACAACCTCCTTGTTTTTAGGAATGCATATTCCTATATATGTGTAATCCGAATCAATTGAATGCTTATTCTATTATATTAGTTTCAGAAATACTCTATTTATTGTGTGTGAAATATGTTAGTGCTTACTCACAACAATAACGCTCTCTTTACTAAATTTCCCAACTCTCCTTTATCCCTCATTTTTCTAAATTACTCCCTTTTACTCTATACAAGAACTTTTCCATAGGCTCAATGAAGTGTTCCTATGTGATCCCTAGCCTATTGTCCACCCCATAGAATTAGGATAGTTTAAATTCAATAATGAGAGCCTCCCCATACAAAAGAAGGAGGGTCTTATCCCCATGACCATTTGTGGAAACACCTAATTTGTAACATGAAAAATTATTTCACCAACAATTTTTGGCGAATCCACTTTGGGAGATATCTTCCTTGTGCACTCATAAAGATCTCGTGAAATACAATATATATATATATATATATATATATATATATATATATATATATATATATATATATATATATATATATATATATCTATATATTTCAAAAAAATTATTCATGTTTTAAAGAAAAATCATATTTTGAAGGTGACTCCATCAAGGAACGAATCCATGTCACATTTGTTTCCTACATCACAATGATGAAGTTTTAAGATTGGTGTTCAACACCAATGAGTGACAATAACCATGAAGAAGAAGAAGACCACCAAGATCTAAAAATTTTTGATCAGCCATCATTCTGGACTAGCTCTTGCAAGGGTAAGGATTCAGGAACAACGAAGAGGTCTCTTGCTTCAAAAAAAAATCTGCAATCAGCCAAGGGAAAGAAGGTTAGTGGCATTTCTGTAGTAGTCATGGAAAGAATGTCTAGAATGGAGAAAATTGTTTTTCTGTGAAGATCCTGTCATCAAATCTTGGTGGCTTTAATTCAAGTGGATTATTGCTAAAGGAAATAAAATGGGACTTGCACCTATTGATGATCATGAATCCAAGAGCTTAATGAGGAAGATGCTAGAAGAGATACAAGATGCTATATGAAAAGAATGAAGATGAAAAATATCCTAAAGGTAATGTTTTTAACTTCACACAGTTGACTAAGAAACTCAAATCATTGTCTTTTGTCTCCCTTCCTCTAGATGATTTTCTTGCATATGAAGATGAGGAAATGACAGCCTTGAAAAGAGAGTTCGTGCAAAGAATTTTGAGCATTACAGAAGGAAATTATGATCCCCAAATCAACCTTGAAATTTGAATTATGCTGAGGCTATGCAAGAAAGATATGAGCATCTTGAAGCACTTCATAATGGTGAAAAAGAATAAACTCATCTTTCAAAATAATATCTTGATGATTGTTTGTATTATGAGGTGTTTATTCTAGAAATATTCTTGTGCACTTCTCATGAATGCTCTGTCCTTGAACCTTTCGATGAGATTCAAATCAAAACCTTGGAGGATGATGAAGAAAGCATGATAGTTGAGCCTCCATTCATAAATTCATTTTGGCTTGAGGCATATCCCTTTAGAGAAACAATGTGTATGATGGATGAATTTTTCTGTTTTATGAAAAATGAACAAAATCTTGCAAGGACCCCACCAACCATGAAGATATTCAAGAAATAAATTCTCCATCCCGGACTCAATCTATTCAAGAATATGACTTTGAGGTAATCATTGATGATTTTTTCTATCTAATTTGGTCTCTCCTTTTGATTCACCGATGACCAATGATGAGATGGATAATATCAAATAATATAACTTATTTCTTGATATAATCATGGATGATTAAATTAAACAAGACCTATCGAGGATTTGCTATCCTTATCTTCACCAAAAGGGTTTAATGTTGATCACCATAGCAAGTATGGAGTCCTTCCTTTTCCTTGTGAACAAGAAGACTCTATAAGGAATGATCAAGATGGAGAAAAATATTTTTCTCATGTTGCAACCCCAATGTTGTATTCTTCCCCTATCATGAGAATGATCTAATGGACCTTGAGCTGAAAGGTGCACCCTTCCCATATAGTATGGATCTCTTCTCTCTATCCAAAATGATGAAGACTAGGTATTCCCAAGCTTACAAGAAGGTAACTCATGGATGGAAATAAGTATGTATCATAAGGAGGAGAATTTTTCAAATGAATTTTGGCCATGTGTAGATCATATTTCCAGCCATCTCCTTGAGGCTCAATTTGAAGACTCTTCAAATGAAGATGAAAGTAAGTACGTGGAAGATTTGAAGGAGGATTCTGTGAAAAACATCTTGAAGATTGCAGAAGAGATTGAAGAACCTCAACTGATTCTCAAGATCTTGACCTATGTCATGGCTATGTAAGATAAGTATGATTTCAGTCATGATCCCTCTTTTGATGCACAAGTACTCAAAAATGAGATAGAATAAGAAGATGAGCTCAATGTTTTCTTCGAAGCCTTGGTGGATGAGAATGAATGTGAAAATGATTCTCCCTCTTTTTCATTCTATGAAGAAGGTTGTATTCATGGTGAATGGAAAGAAAATAAAATGCTTGAATATCCTACGGATACTTTCAATCATAATGACAACACCTCCATTATTGAAAATGACACTAAAGTCGATGTTGATATGGTTTGTATAGAAAGCAATTATTTAGAACAAAAAAGTGAAAATGTGCAAGAGTGTTAGTGTAGACACCTAAAATCCGCTTACGGTTTTAGTACTTAAATTGTACTAAATATCTTCTTTCACAACAATTCGACTCTTCTTCAATAAACTATTTTTATTACTCTATTCCCATTAAGTATTTACATTTCACTAATTAATTATCCTTCTTATCACTTAGGATGTTGATTAAATGACCTTTCATTAATTAGTTTTCTTCTACTTGAGTTAATTAATTATTATTAATTAATTACACTCGCTCTTCTAAATCAATAAATTGTTGTTTATTGGATTGAATTCCTATAACATCCCTTGAATCACGTTAATTCTCCTCTAATGAGCTTCTATAAGCTTACATCTACTTATTAATTAATCACACTTGAGTAATTAAAACACCCCTCAACTCCCATGAGTCACTAATGATAAATTAAACTCTTCTAAATCAAAGTTACCTTTTCTAAAGAAACCTTATCCATTCTTAATCTTTATTTACTCTTATCCCACATGTAATAAGATGTTAAGCTCTTTCAAACATGCAAGCTATATAAAGTACCAATATCCTTCATCTCAAACACACATATTCATTTGCATTAGTATAAACTATAGGCAATTTGATTTGAGCCATTCTCCATTGCTTGGAAATAGCTTCTCCATCTTGCATCCATTCTCTCAAATTGAAGAGCATGGGAAGATCCAAAAATGGCCTTGTATCCATTTCTTGGTGAGATAGCATCTTCAATATTTGAGCAAACAAGACCAATTTGATTGCTAGGTGATCTAATTAGGTTCACTCATTAGGTATAAATCTCAAAGAGTGGGAATGGCTTTAGCATTTAATGGATTTATCCTTGTTTATGCATGGTAGAATTTAATTTTTTTCCTTTAATATATTATCTCATGGTTCTATAAGGGGTTTGATTATGATTTGAAGCTACTAGGTTTTAACTTCCTTTTATTAGCATGCAAATTTATATATGAACACTTATGACATGCCTGGTGGGACATACTCCATTGTCCTTAGCATTTGATGTGAAGTTTTGTTAGTTTTATCTCAATTTTGGCTAACCCTTATTATGCACATGTTAAATAAATTAAATTCCTTGATTTATTTTTCTAACTTTACATGTGTTGAGTCTACTTTGTAGGTTTAAAAGAGATGGGTTGTCATTAATTTTGGGTTAAAATGACCAAATTTTGACATTTTTGAGTTTGTTCTTGGCTGAAGTACATGTTCATGAAGTCACACAGGAAGTTCACGCGGTGTGCCCACATGTGTGTTAAGATGGTAACATATATGTCATTAGGGGTGCGTATATTTCATTATGTGCCAGGGGAGCGTATATGTCATTAGGGGTGTGTATGTGTCAATTTGGGTGCGTATGTGTTGCACTATCTCTGTTGTTTTCTCTCATAGCCACGTATGTGTCAATCTAGGCATGTATATGTCATTAGGGGCACATATATGTCATTAGGGGCATGTAAATCTCATTATGGGTGCACTAGTGTTAAGTTGTGTGCATAACCTATCTTCCGGAGGCCATAACTTTTGCTCCCAAACTTGAAACAACCCCATTTTTTTGCGTTGGAAAGGTATTGAAGAAAACTACGCAATGGAAACATAAGATTAGGGTTTTGAATTACATAAAATTTATGGTTTCCTTTATTATAAAACTAGTCATTTTCTAACATGTCTAAATGCTTTGCAAAATTTGGTCTTTGATAGTTCTAACATCTTTTGCAGGTTTTCAATGCTAACTTCTATTTGTAGGGTGTTTTGAACAATTTATTTACTAACTTGTTTGATGATCTTTAATGAATGTCATGCTTTCAATATCTTGGGATAGAAGTTGCGTATGCTCTTTCCTCACACCTTTTAGGTGATCTTGGAAATTAGAAACAACTCTAAACCTTCTTGCATTTAAAAAACACTTCATTAAATTCATGGTTAAGGGAATGAACAACAAATTAGATAAAATGAGTTTCCTTACACTTTTATTTCACAAGTATTTTCCATTTTCATTATAGTTGGGTTTTTGTGTTGTGTATGCTCTTCCCTCATATCTTTTAGGTGATCTTGGGAATCAAAAACAACACTTAAATCCTCTTTATGATGATTTGATCTTTTTGGAGAACTACTAATCTTTCACGTGCATGACCAAAATTCGTAACTCAAAGAATCAAGATCTAAACCAATACTAATACATTTTTGTTAACAGTGTACAAAACCACACTAAGATACAAGATAAAAAAACACCACATTCAAAATATTGTATTTGCATGTTTTAGTTAAGATCTACGGCTCATTTGCTTTGAACAAGGGGAAGTTCCTTGGCATAAGCTGTATAACCCATAAGGATGCCCCCAAGAATGCCAAAGTAGTTCATACCTTGAGGGAACCAATGAATGAAATAGGAAATGATCCCCTTACCACTTGACTAATATGCCTTTATGATAATAGATTTAAAATTATCTTCACGCAACCCCAGTGAGATGTAACTAAATGTAATTTTTTACTCATTGTATTGAAGGGGATAAAGTAAATTTAGGATAATCCTTGGTTTATTCAGTGTGAATTCCTTGGAAAAATGTGCTCACAGAGGTAATTTGTGACACCTAGAGAGTGAACTCATACGAAACCATTTTGCACAAGAGCCAACTTTACCAAAACCAATCGTGTTTCAAGATCTCTCATGAACCAAGAATTTTTTCAGAGTCAAAAAATTGTTAGTCAAACAAGGGGAGATTCCATTAAATTTTGAGCCTAGTGTTATCCATCATGAATCTTACGGCGTGTTACTTTGTCTTAGTTTTTCACTTGCCCTAAGGAAAGGTGAAACTATTCCAAAGTTACGCTTAGTTTGTTTCATCACCACTTGGTCTACTCCTTTTCTCTCTTGTTGATATTTTTTATCAAAAGAGGAGCATCATATGTAGTGCTATTAAAGATTGTGTCCACCACTTTTGCACCTACTTACATCCTTCCTTTTTGCGACTGTGATAGTAAGTGTTGAAAGTGTGTTGGTACATCTTCATATCTTGATAGTCATTGTCTTGATACCCATGTCAAGATGTTTCATCATAGTTAGGTTTTCTTCATCATTGATCTTCCCTTGAGGTGTTACTTTTCTCGCATTATCTTGATACAATTTTGATACTTACATCTTGTTTCTCGTAAACTTGATTTAAGTGTCTAGATTATACCATTACGTTGCTCACACTTTAACAACTCCTTGGTATACTTTGACCTTGTTTCTTTCCAAACATTGCCTCAACCTTGAAAAGTGTTGTTGTTACATTGTTTGTGTCATGTCAATACTATTTCGATACTAATATATTACTTTTCGCAAAGCTTGATTAACATATTTAAGTTGTATTATTACGTTGCTTACATTTTTAACTTCAAATTTTTGGGATTTAGGCCTTGTTTTTATCTAAATTAGTTATAGTATACCTTGAGTAGGAAGTCACTTCAACCCCTTGTTAATACTTATGCCTTGTTTATTTTAAACTTGACTTAAGTATTGACATTGTTTTGATCATCTTGCGTCGACTACCCTTGAAACACATTTGCATTGGGAGTATTTCCTTGTAGATTGGATTGGTTTTTGAACTTGTGTGATTGTTCCTTGTGATCTTCCATCTTGTAAACTTGTTTCCTAGGAAAATCCTTTTGATCCTTTGATCCCTTGGTTCTTCATCTTGACATTTACACTTGCAACTTTTTGTCCAAACCTTGTTGGATTGTCAAAATTTGTCATCAAAATGTTTTTTTCCTTAGATCCCCTTCATAAAATCACATGAAAATACTTACAAAATGTCTAGTTGGTTTCCGTTATGTTACCTAAATCGACATGGAACTTCCTTGCATTTGAAGGAGTTAAATCATACAATCTAAGTCTAGGCATCTGGACCCAACAATGCCAACAATGACTATCGCATGGAACCTACATTTAGGAATTCACATCAAAACATGCCCATCAAAACTAAACCTCGATTGGTTCTTCACACTAGAGAACCCGTTTGATACCCATTTTCCCACCTTCATCTCATAGTCGGTGGTATGATTATGATGCTTCTAATCCATGTCATTCTTTTGATTCTAATCCATGTTATTCTTCTGGTTCTAATCCAAACTATTCTTATGATTCTAGTCTATGTTATTCTTCTTATTCTAATCCAAACTATTCTTTTGATGAACTAATCCATGTCATTATTTTGATTCTAATCTAAACTATTCTTTTGATTCCTCTCAATCTTCTGATGATTCTAATCCAAACTATCTTTTAGATTCCTCTCAATCTCCTAAGCCTCATCCAATAAACTTTATTCTAGGGAGTAATCAATCACCTAAACAAATTTTTCCTCCTCTAAGGATTTGTATCACCAAAAATCTCCCCATCATTCTTCTGATTCGACTCCTACGTCACAGTCCTCCCTTTCTTCACAGGACCCCCTTTATCAGTTGCCTCAATGACATATTCCTCCTTTAAAGATCCGTGTGACTCCAAGTTCCTCCAATCATTCCTCTAATTTGACTCTTGAGTCACGATCCTCCCTTTCTTTGTAGGACCCCTTTTATTAGTCGCCTCAATGACCTCTTCCTCCATCAAAGATCCATGTGACTCAAAATTCCTCTAATAAATCATCCAAGTCAACCCCCACGTCACAATCCACTGACTGGCTACATGATCCTCTTTGTCTACCTGCATTATGTTGTCTTTTAGGAAAACCAATACCAACCCATTCCAAATCTACATCTTCTTCCACTCGCGAGACATCTAGATCCAAATCTACTTCATCTCTTTAGTCATCATCTTCTAAATCTTCCACACCAGTTGGACCCCTTTCTTCTAATCAACCTAATAGGGTTGAAGAACAACAACCCATACCGATCGATTTATTTCCTAATGAAGAAGTGATCAGAGAATTCATGGGGCTACACGATGACATCCCTCTAGAGGAACATGAGAAAGGATTATCTTTTGACCTCGATGTGTTCACGTATTGTGGGAAAGAGGTTGGTTCCCTTTGTCAGAAAATATAAGAATATCCTAAGACCATCAAACTTGATCTTATTTTTATTCTTCCATTTTCACCATCCCCATTACATGGATAAACTCCTGGGTCTTTCATTGATCCCTAGCCTATCTTCTCATCACCCAATCATTCTTTACATATCACAATTCCTTAATCACAATCTCACCTTGGGTCACCACCTAGTAGCCCATCATCTTCTTCTATATGTGGGCCACCTCTTAGTAGCCCTCCATCTTCTACTTATGGATCACCTCTGGGTAGCCCATTATCCTCTATACTTAGGCCACATCCTAGTAGCCCCTCATCTTCTATCTATGGGATACCTCCTGGTAGCCCATCATCTTCTATACTTGGGCCACGCCCTAGTAGTCCTTCATCTTCCATCTATGGGACACCTCCTGGTAGCCCATCGTCTTTTATACTTGGGACATGCCCTAGTAGTCCTTCGTCTTCCATATATGGGATACCTCCGGTAGCCCATTGTATTCTATACTTGGGCCATGTCCTATGAGCCCTTCATATTATATTTTTGGCTCACCTCCCAAAGTATCCCATCCTCTTCAATTCTTGGACTATATCTTATTTTCCATCATATCATCCTTCTATCAATGACTGGGGAAATCCCACCATCATTCCTCATGTTCCTATCATCAATCCTAAACATCCACTTTCTTCTCCCACTTCTTGGGATCAAAAAAATCACACATTAGCTTATACGAAACCCAAACAATTTCTTTATCAAGCTAAGATCAAAAATTCCAAGAGATCCAAATCTCCTAAAAATTAAAACGATCATAAAGTTCAAAATCAAACGTGATTTAAGAATTCACACCAACGCAACCATCAAGTATGGCACAAAGTGCATAAACCTATGGATAGGGAACTCAAGATCTCACATAAAAATCCATGTTGAAAGATAAGTCACATTCGTTTATCGAGTATGAGCTCACCAAGATCATTGAGATTGGATATAATCTTAGTATTGATAAGCAAACACATCTAGTCTTCATTATCAAGGAAATTGTAAACATCATTGTTGGATCCTATCACATAGATTGACGTTGTTGGTCCCAATTTCCCAAAATATAAAAAAATCAAAACAAATTAAAAAATACAAAAATGAGAAAACATTAAAAATAAAATCAAAGGTACAAAGATCAAATGTTGCAATCATGTATTGCATACACATGGATGTTCTTTCTTCCATTTCTTTCCATTCATATACAATTCATCCACCATGTTCATCCCTTTGATGATATTTTTGTTAGTCTATTCACACTCATTTTGTGACATTTATCTATATAGTATTTGTTTGACTTTGGTCTTTCATCACCTTGGTAAATTAAAGAATGACTGACCTCTTAGAGATCCTATCACCATCAATATCTAATAAACTTATTGTGAAGAAATTTTGGATATATTTGTTGGCATTAGCCATTGTCGTCATCACAATCAATTCTACATCCTTCCATCAAACCATAATTGGTTCACTACCCCTTGTCAAAACAATTGAGAGAGATGAAATAAATTTTCAAAAATAAAAAAATCAATAAAAAAGAAAAACTAAATCAATATATAACTCTCTCTCTTGGGGTATTTCCAATATCTCTCTTTGGGGCTATGGATGCATGGCTAACGGTAGAGAGAAATGTTGTGATTAGAATCAAATACATCTTCAAGAAGGATATGGATTCTTGGTGTCGTGCCGGATAAATTTACGGCTCTCCTTCCACCTTTCATTCACAAATCAACTTTCAAAATCAATCATTCCTACACATTGGCTAGTTTTTCCTCACTTGCTGCCTATTAAATATTCACTTCAAGAAGTAATTAATTTCCACGTGCACACACTGGATCTCTATGAGAAAACATGATTAGTATGTTACCAAATGTCTTTGTTTGGACCTTTTTCAAACTCTTGCTTTAGTGCATGTCTTATCTCATGATTTGTGCCTTTGGCTAATCAATTTTTCATCGTGAGTCTTCTAGCTACATTTTCCATATCCTTCCATAGCATTAATTTTTCTTCTACTTCGTTCATAACATCCATGTGTATAATATTTACTTTTTACTATGTTTGAGGGAAACTTTTTCCCCATTTCAATAAAATACTCTTCTACTTGTTTTCTATGTATTTCTTGGCCAACTTACCTGGGGCACACTTGATCCTTCTTGGCACTTTATTGGTTTGATTTCATAATCACATTGAACCTATTTGTCTTTTCCTTGATCCATATTATCTTCCTCTTGTATATATGTGCGGGATTTACCTTTGTACATTCCCATCTAACACCGAGGGCATCTTTTCATCTTCATTATCTTGCACATACGCGTGACATCTACCCTTGTACATTCCCATCTAACACTAGGGGCATCCATGTTTCTTCATTTTCCTATACATAGCTTCAAAAAAAAATTCAAAAAATCCTAAAAATTTGCAAAAACATCAAAAATCCCGCACATTGGTAAAACATTCAAAAATTCAAAAAAATGGTAACAAGTGTATGCGTGAAAAGATTAGCTATGAAAATTAAATGAAACTAACACCTAGTAGTTCCACAATAAATAAATTTATCATAAACATCAAGATGAGAGCTTAACGAGATAAACTTCTACAATAATGCATGAATCAAACTAACATTACTATGTTACCTCTACTTCTCTAGATTGCTTAATATAAAGATGAACCTAGTTAGATCCTAAGCAATCAGTTTTGTGTTGTTTTCTCCAAGTGGTGAAGATATCTCTCTAAAATGGCTACAAGACCATGTTTAGATATTCTCCTACTAACCAAGCTTGGAGGAATGGATGCAAGATGGAGAAGCTACTACAATGAGGAATGGCTCAAGATCAAATGCTTCTAGCTTTAGCTAATGCAAATGAGATGTTTGCCAAAGTCTCAAAGTGTGTAAGATGTTTGATATGATAATCAAGGTGTAAAGGTGTAAGGGAGATATTATCCTTGTATTTATAGGTTTTCATTTGAGAAAGTTTTGAATCTAGTGCATGTGGGACAAAAGGTAAGTCCAAAAAATCAGTTTTTGCAAGTCAATACACTTTTTGATTAGATTAGGAGCTAATTAATATTTTAGGATTAATTAAGGATCCTAGGTAGGCTTAGGAAGCTTTACGGGATCATCGGGGATATTTTGATAGATTTTAGAAGTTTTGGAAGTGGTATTTAGCCAATAAGAAGGTTTATTGGTTAAATGAAAGATTAGAGGCTTAATTAACATATGATTAGCTAATTAAGAGGATTATCACTAATCAAAATGTCATCAATTGGCATCTTGAGTGAATTATAAGCATATTTAGATAATGAAGTGTCATTATTTAAACAAAGTGAGATGGAGTGAAGACTGTTAGTGTAATTTAAGTAATAAAACTATGTAAGTGGATTTTAGGTGTCTAAATTTTCCCTATTTGGGGTGGCGTAAGAGACACCACTTAAAAGATAGTAGACAAGCATAAAAAAGTAAAAAAATTGAAGGGATAGAATAAAAATTAGAGGAATGAAGGATTTCCCCTCGAGTGTTGATGGGGTGATGAAAAAGGTCAACTGACGATTGAAAATATGAAGAGGAAGGCCAATGTAGGGAGAATCCCATTGCAACGGAGACAAACGACGATATACCGACTATCAATATAGAGTACAAGTGTGAACCTTGATCCCTGCATAATACCAGTATGAACTCTTTTGTTGAAAAATTCATGTGGGTATCATTGTGAAGCACAAGATATGATTTTCTTAACAAATCTATAGAAATGATTTATAGTAGGTGATCCCTATTGCCCCAAGTGAGTTGGAAGAATAGTTTTGATAGAAGAGAATGATATGGAAGAAAAGGAAGATGAAGGGGATGGAAATATCTTGCATCCAACTAATGTAAACAACTTTATTTCATCATATTGCTAATGATCTACATCATCGGTCCTTATTAAAATGTACGCATACAACAAAAGTGTAAAATAACATGAAAATATATAATACTAACATTTGTTCATTGCTAAAAATTCTTAACTCCATGTAACATACATAATGCAATGCAATACGAGAAAGTAAACAAGCTAACCTAACAAGGAAAATAAGTACAAACACACATACTCAAACAAGCAATGTTCAAGATAATTGTACAAATGTTTTTGTTATCAAGATTCAATTTTGACCTGTGTGGTTAATGATGGTGCCCCAAGTAAGGATACATGTGAGGGGAATATACGGAGGATGCAAGGGTCCCATGGAAAAGTAATCGTGCACTATGATACTGCCCCAAGCAATGCGTTTATGCAAGGGAAAACAAATATAGTAAGAAAACCAACTTTTGTTAATGGAAGGTAGATCTAAATGATCCGCGAGTCGCACACAAGACCAAGAAAGAATATAATAAGATGTTTTGTAGGACAATTTTCGATGTTTGAGTACGATGCATGTGATATAGGCTTCAATTGTGTCCATTCTTGTTACCGGTTGTTTGATTTATGTGATGTTTTCAAAAAAATTAGGATTTTTTGCAAATTTTATATTGTTTTTAGTTTTCTATGGAAACATATTTGAATGTTTTGATTTTTCCAACTAACATATTTGAATGTTTTGGGATTTTCAAAATTTATACGAATGTTTTTGGAAAATTTTAAAAGAGTTTTTAGAAGCTATGTATAGAAAACAAAGAAGCGTGGATGCCCCCAGCGTTAGATGGGATGTACAAGGGAAGAATGCCACACATATGCACAAGGTAGTGAAGATGGCCCAAATGTGAGATGGGAATATACAAAGGAAAACCCCACACATATATACAAGAGGATAGGTTAGATCAAGGCCAAAATAGATATGTTCAACCTGATGATGAACACAAACCAATGAAGTGCCAAGAAGGAGCAAGGATGCCCTGACATAAGCTGGCCAAGAAGTCGTTGATAGATAGGAGTAGAATATTGTTTATGTGAAAGGGCAAAAGGTTCTCATAAAAATGGCAAAAGGAAATCTTATACACATGGATGTTTTTAAAAATTATAAGATCAATGAAAGTGTCATGTAAGGATATGGAAAATGTAGCTAGAAGCCTCGTGATGAAGAAGTGATTAGCCAAAGGCACAAATCATGAGACAAGATACGAACTAAAGTAAGAGTTTGAACAAGGTCCAAAAAAAGACACTTGGTAACATACTAATCTTGTTTTCTCATTGAGATCTAGTGTGTGCACGTGGAAATTTATTACCTCTTGGAGGGAAGCTTTAATACACAACAAGTGAAGACATCCTAGCCAATGTGTAGGAATGATTTATTTTTGAAGTTGATTTTTGAATGGAGGGTGTAAGGAGAGACATACATTGCTCCGCTGCCATCTAGGCGTCCATATCCCCAACGAATATGCATTTTATTCTAATCGCAACTTTTCTCTACTACCAATCAGGTGTCCATAGCCCTGGTAGAGATTATTGGAAATAACCCAAGAGAGAGTTATGTATAAATTTGTTTTTTTCTTTTGCTTTTTATTTGATTGATTTTTTTGCTTTCTAAAAATTTATTCAAGCTCTCTTGATTTGTTTTGACAAGAGGTTAAGAACCATTGATGGCTTAATGGAAGGATGTGGAAGTGATTGCGATGACGACATTCTAGTGTAAACAAATATTTCCAAAATTTCTTCACAAATGATTTTATTAAATTTTGATTGTGATAGGATATCTAAAAGTTCATTGTTCTTTAATTTACCAAGGTGATAAAATACAAAGGGCAAACACACACCATAGAGATAAATGTCACAAAATGCGTACAAATAGTCTAACCAAAATATCATCGAAGGGAAGAAAATGGTGAGATGACTTGTAGAGGAATGAAATGAAAGGAAAGAACATCCATGTGTATGCATAACCTAATTGCAATGTTTAATCTTTATACCTTTGATTTTATTGTAATGTTTTCTCTTTTTTTTAAATTTTGAATTTGTTTTTGTTTTTTTATATTTTTGGGAAGTGGGATAAACAATGTCACTTTGTGTGATAAGATCCAACAATGATGTTCACGATTTCTTTGATAAGGGAGATTAATTGTGTTTTTTTATCAAGAGTCATATTATCTTTGATCTCGATGATCATGGTGAGCTCATACTCAATAAATGATTGTGATTTATCTTGAAACATGGATTTTGTATGCAGGAGCTTGAGTTCCTTATCCAGAGGTTTATGCACTTTACATCATATTTTATGGTTTAATTGGTGTGCATTCTTGAACTGTGTTTGATTCTAAACCTTATGATTGTTTACATTGTTGGGAGCTTTGGAGCTCTTGGAATTTTTGATCTGAGATTGATGAAGAAACTAATTGGGTTTCTTATAAGTTAATGTGTGACTTGTCTGATCCTGAGAAGTTTTACGATTGATGATAGGAACAGTAGAGATGATGGTGGGATTGCCACTATTATTTATATAAGGATGATATGATGAACAAGGAGGATATGGTCCAATAATTGAAGAGGATGGGCTACCAAGAGGTGAGCCACAGATAGAAGATGGAAGGATACTAGGATGTGGCCCCAAGATGGAAGAACAAGGGATACCTGGAGGTGAACCAAAAATAGAAGAAAATGGGGGCTATGAGGGTGTGGCCCAAGTATAGAAGATAATGGGCTACCAAGAGGTGTCCCATAGATAGAAGATGAAGGACTACCCGAAGGTGTCCCATAAATAGAAGATGGTAGACTACTAGGACATGGTCCAAGAATAGAAGATAATGGGTTACCAGGAGGTGACCCAAGTATAGAAGATGATGGGATACTAGGAGGTGACCCAAGAATAGAAGATAATGGGCTACCCAAAAGTGGCCCACATACAAAAGAATATGATGAGCTACTAGGAGGTGACCCATACATAGAAGAATATGATGAGCTACCAAGAGGTGACCCACACATAGAAGAAGATGATGAGCTACCAAGAGGTGACCCAAGGTGTGATTGTGATTGAGGAATCTTGATGTGTAAATAATGATTGGGTAATGAGAAGATGGGCCATGGATCTATGCTAGACTCAGGCAATAACATTTTCAACTTGCATACACTAGACAATAAACCTTTATTCACTGATTATCAACTAATACTTAGTCTTAATGATTTTGTAATATGATTTTTGACTTAGTTCACTATAAAAATGTGTGAAGTAACTTCATGACAAGTATTTCCACGCTTTAGATTAAGAATACTTCCTCACACTTTGTCTCGAGACCACCATGACTAACACTTAAAGAATGCACACATTTTCAAACTTAAATATTTAGACGAGTTCATTAATCAATTTGAGGCTACTCATTAGGGTGTCGTACTTAAACCCTTATAAGATATATGACTTTCATCACGGTCTCATGTATAATCCTTCTTCTTTTTTAATTCTCCTTATTGCATATAAATTCATTGTATAATTTATTGCTCTAACTATCTTCTTGTTCACTCTTGTTTATCTTATCAATTCACAAAGTCTATTCTCTTCCTTGCAGTCATTGAACCTAAGTTCTCCACCATTTCAAATTTATTTCTAAGGGCTACATATATACCGCTTGACATGTCCGGTTTATCGAGAAGTATATTAAGACTTGTGTCATTAATTTCACAATTGATGAAGTTTTGCGATTCACTAGGGTAAATGATCAAACCCTCAAACACAAGGATGGAATCTTGATATTTTCTTATTACCAAGACCTTCACTCAACCTCCCTCATTTTATTATATCTCAAAATGCATTGTAGCTTCAAGATCTTCTTTCAAGAATTACATACCCCTTGTGATTTGTCCACAACCTTCTTGTGAGTCAACTAGATTGTGATAGTTACAAGATTACCTCATCATTGTTTGTCATGTACTCTTTTCTCTTATCTTATACACAGGTATAGAGAAATCACATTTTATTCTTCAACTCATAACCCTCTAAAACTATGCCAACACACAAACACTCTAAAATCACTTACTACTCGCCTCAAGGTGATTGTACATACCGTAGGTATTTCATTCATTTCCTTTAAGTCTTGATACTTACCTTGACTTTGATAATGTCATAGATTTACGTGGATCACTTATATTTTTATGCACACACAAATCACCTATACCTTTGCCTCTTGTATAGACAATTTGAGGAAACTCAATCTCTCTAGCTTGCACACAGTCCTATGCTTCATTGATTTCACTCAAAGACTTCTTTCTCTAACTTGTGCCTTCTCGGAATCTTGACATGGATAAATTACTAATGAATGAACATATCAAACTCACTAGATGACCTTGAGACACTTGAGCTAAACTTAAAATTCATTCAATACCTTCAACTAAATTGCATTCATCTTCTTACCCTCATACACACACTATCAATGTCATTTTAAATTGTTCTTATTGTATAGCTTTACTATTATTCCTTTCACATTCATACACTTCTTTATGATAGGTCGAGTTGACTATACATCTTCTTAATGGTCCTGATAAGAACTACATACTCATACCCTTGAACTTTAGGCTTTATATCATTTTATTCAAGACTCTTTCACACATCTTATTGTGTCAAAACAATATCTTTTTTAATTATGTCTCTATCAACGATTATCCAAGTTTTTCACTTCGCTATAGTTCATATAAGAATCGACAAAATATACCTTTCATATTATAACCGACAGAGACCTTTTTAACCTTTTATATCCCCCTTTTTGACATTTTATATCTTTTTGTACCTTTCAATAGCATATTCGAGCTCTCACATCCAACATGACTCTTCAAATTCATCTTATGAGTTAAGAAGTTCTTTAAAGACAAACAAGTTTCTTTCCACCTTATTACCACGAGCTAGGATGGGAGACATGAAATTTTTAACTTTTTAGGGTCTGTTGAGCTTCTCCATACTTCGAGATATTTGAATGAATTGATTTAGACCTTTCATCTATAGAGAAGAAACGAGAAGGCACTAATAACAAGCATGTTACTCTCATTGAGACACCACTCAAATCTCTACAAAAATTTCATTTGCAAGCATTACCTTGAGCACCATCTTCTTATGTGAGGAAACAGGTCATTTCAAGTCTCCAACCAAGATTCCATGTTGGGACAATGTAATCGCCTAACACATGATACATTTTTAGTTTCTTTGTTTAAACATACCCCTAATCATCTCATCTTGATTCAACCCCATGGATGTATTTTATCCAAGATGAAAGTATTTCACACCTTCTAATATCCATGTCGATCCCAATATATCTTGGAAATGATTTCTAGCTCATGTATCTTTGTGAGGGTTTAGAGAGACAAAACCCTAGATAGGCATCTCAAAACTCTCAGTACCTTGTTTTCTTCATTCATGCTAAGTTGGATGATGAGATGTCACAACAAATATTGTTCACATCAAACAAAGCACTTTCCTGAGATGATCATTCCTTTAAGCTACTTATCAAAGTAAGAAACAACGCAAACTTGAGAGAAGTTTTATGAAAACTATAAAATGTTAGGACTGTAGAAAGTTTTCATGAATCAACTCAAAGCAATTTCTTTTATTTACATTTTTCTAGTAGTCCTTCACATGTGTTCCCATGATGTCACTTTTAAGGATGAACTCACACCATGTTCCTATCATGAAAAAAATTGATCAAGGGTTTAGGATACATACCTTATTCTAAGCATCCATACATGACTATTCTCGAAGAACAATCTTAGATATCTATTTCATCTCAAACTTCACATGTGAGATACAAGACTTATTGTGAGGAGCATGATCTTCAGATACTATTATGTTTAAGCATATGTGACTGGATTTTTATCTTATTAGAGGTTTGCAAATCAATATCAAGCATTTGAATGAAAAAATGTGACAGCTCAAAATTTCACTCTCTTGAACAGGACTACTTATACAATTGGCAAATAGAAATCTTGAAACCCTAACATGCTTCACCGAAGTATTCAATTTTCTCAATAATATTCTCATAGATTTGTTCCAGGTGTTCATAACTTCATTAAATTCTAACTAATAGACTTACACACAAGTGTTCCCTTAAGACACCATAACCAACCTTGGAATGCACCTTTGTCCTCAAACTATACATTCAACTCGGTTTTCTTCACACACCTCATACTAATAACTTTATGAATGTTGAAGAGCATTGTAGGTTGCTTAAATCACCGAGACTTTCTTCATGGGTCACCTAGTAAACCATTATACTTGCAAAGTTGTTAAGAATGGTCCTCTTCTGTATGGAACATTTAGACCTGTAGATGCACACTTGAATTTTATGGATCCGTAGGAGGTTAATTACATGTAAAAATTGCAATACATGATTTACTAACTCATTTTGTGTCAAAACCTTCAAAATTTATTTGTTGCTCAAAACATGATGAAGATGACCTAGAACCACCTTAGAAAAATATATAGCACTTTTAACTACACAACCAATTGATTTCAAACCTTTTGCACTTGATTTTTATCCCATTTATCTGCAAAAAAATCATCTATGATTTATTCTATGGATGCACTATATTTTTTCTTGAGCGTTAAGAATCCAAACACCTTATTACGCAATTTCTAAAAATCTTGTTTTAGAAAAACTAGCATAACTTTCACATACCTTCTCAGAACTTGATGAAATTTTTCCTGGAGCACCATAACTCATATTAATACATTTTCCATAATTATTTTTTTACTCTTTTATTATATCTCATTTCCATCAGTCTACCCCGTAAGTTCTAAAATCTAATTTCGTGAACGTTTGCCTCCAAAAGCTAAACTAATCCTAGTTGTTTCTCACATATGCCCTAAAAAAATTCCTAGGATTATGCCATTCTTCTTCCAAGAATAAATTCCTCCTATAATCTTAGAGAAGGCACATTATGTCTCTTTGGATCATATCAAAACAACAAGAAGTCATCAAAACAACATGATGACTCAGTTTTCTCTTTCCCTGTCCTTGTTCTCTTGTTGGTCTCTTTAGATGCATCTCTTGGTGTGACAACCACTTCTCTTGAGTTATCATTTTCTGAGTGAATACCAAAGAGACACATATGTTGAATTTTCTCTAATACTGGTTGAGGAATAAATTCTTCATTGTTTACAACCAGCTTGTCTTCCTTCTTCTTTCCTTTGTCAACATTCATTATTGCCTTCTGTCTGTGTTGGATTCATGATTCTCTACTTCATCCGCTAGTGTAAATTTCTTACCCTTCTTTTATTATTTTAATTCTTGTTTTTCTACCTTGATTTTATATACCCATTTCATTTTCTTCTTTCCAGATTCTACAAGAGTCTTGCATTTTTTGGCATAGTATCCAAACTTTAAGCATTTAAAACACATGATCAGATGATTGTTTCTAGAAGATTCATTTGTACAAGAGTGATCTTTAGGCCCTTAAGCACCACCTAGCATCATGACCTCTTTTATGGCAATTAAAACATTTTTTTTTCTCGAATCAGGTTTGTAGTCCCTCCATGGATGTTGTGCATTTATTGTAATCTGTTTACACTCTTTAGCCCTATTTCCAAAACCATAGCAAGAAAAACAATAGCCAAATAACTTACTTGGAATCTTCCTTGCATTGGGTTGTCTGATTATCTTCTTGGGCTATTTGACTCCTCAATTGTCCTTGGAAGGTTATGATGTAGATTCATTAGATGCTTGCATGTTGGGACCATCCTCTTCATCCACTTTGGTCTTTAAACATATTTTACAACAAGCATGACTTGGTTCAGTCTAACATGCTTCATTTTTGAGTTCTATACTTATCTTATCACTAAGATGTGTTTGTTTAATCATCAGCTCATTGAGTTTTCTTGAAACTTGCTCTAATTTATCCTTCAAAGCCTCTGTTTCTTTTTCAAGTTTGAGACAATAATTTTCTTTGTCCTTAAAGTCCTTTGATACATTCTCAACATATGAGGACATCTCATTCAATTCATGGACATGATTAGCATCCGGAGTTTGATTTCCTTTTTCAATTCAACAATCACTGCTTGAGAAATTTCATACCTCTTCTTCAAACATTGTATCGAGCTTGATCACCGATGCTTGTGCCTCAAGTAAATTCTCTTAATATGTTAATCTTGTATAAAGAGAACCTTCTCTGTTATTAATTGTTATAAATTCTAAGACCGAGAGTGGGGGTGAATCAGTGCTTATTAAAATTTGATGCAATTTTCAACAATTCAATCACTCACTCTTAACTATGTTAACCATGAGATACATGAGCATCCAACCATGAAAGATAAAAAGCAAAAAATACACATGAACACATGAGGAGACAATATTCAATATGGGAAACCCATCAAGGGATAAAAACCCACTAGAACCAGATAACTAACTTGGACAAATGTCCTATATAGTTACAATGGTTTCACCGTATGGTGAACAGGCACTCACTTTGAAGCACCGAATATAAATATGAATCACCCACTTGAGATATTTGGCAAGCACCCACTTTCTATGAAGCACCCATTCTCAAAATTCTAAGCAACAACTCAAACTTCATTCATACAATACATGGTTGATCATCTTCTTCACCTAGTTGCTTATATAAACCTTATGCGATCTTTGTTTTAGTTCACCTATCTTCTCCTCTTTCTCAACAACAAAAGCATAATATTCTTTTTAGAAACATTCAACCCAAAAATGAGCTTACATGAACAAATATAACTCTTGGACATGACCTTTGATCTTTCACTTATCATGACTCTTAAAATCACTCATTCTTTTGTCTTCTAGCTCTCAAACTTGTCCACAAGTATTCCATATTTGTATTCACATGGTACATGGTCCCACCTAGTACACTAATTCTCTCTTATGCTTAGAAACTCACCACATTATCCAAGACACTCATTTAGGCTCATAGGTGTGCCTAAATCACTTCCACAAAAAAATAGTCCTAAAACACAATCTAAATAGACCACTTCCACTCATCTTCATGACACAATTAATATATAAAAATTAATTTTATGATGTCTAATTTCATTAAAATTTACCAAAAAAATCCAACTCAAGACTTAAAACACCGAGAAATACCACTTTGCAAGACTTTCTGGCTGGTTTCACCATCTCTCGAAAATTGTCTTCAAGAATTGAGTTCATACCTCCCTCAAATCTATTCATCATGAGTAAAATAACCTATCAATGTAAATATCATGAATTCTATTATCTCATCCGCTTATCATACTACTCCAATTCTTGGTAAAATGCCTCCAAAAACTTGGATCTCTACAACTGGTCTGGTTGGTCTTGAAAACACAAAAAAACTAGTCTTCCATACAATGTGGTAAAACACCTTCAAAGAAATTTTTAGAGCTACCTATCACATTTAAAAATTCAATTTGGATGTATAAAAATGTTAAATCATTCATACCCATAGGTAAAATGGATAAATTCTCACCTTCATCCTCATTCAGACAAGCTTCTCAATAAGCCTAATATGGCGATTTGGCTCATTCATCTTCAAGCAAGAAGACATATTTCCTAACTGAACCAATGTTCAAAACATGTCACCATAGACCTGTAGAGAGTGTTCACATACTTATTACACTCCAAGAATGATCATTTGTATCATTAAGCCTTCAAATCATCAAAATTGGTCACACAAGCTTGCTAGTTTGAACGGTAGGGCCAAAACTAAGTTGTATCTCAAAATTTTCTCAAAGGAGTGATCCAAATGGATTCATGGAACTTAATATAAACTTCTAGGCATCATCCACAATCAATTTGATCATTTGTTCCTTTCATGAGATTTGTCATGCACTAAAATATTCACAAGATACCTATTTTTAGTGGGTCCCACCACGCATCATGAACTCAAAATAACATGTAAATTTTCCCTATAGATTAATCCTCATGTTAAAATATGTTTACAAGAAAAATATTTGAGTTAAGACACATATTTAGCTAAATTTTCCAAAACCAAGGTTTGGAGGGCTACAAACATGCTCACAAAAATGAATAAAAATTCTAAAATACTCAACCAATCACAAAAATAATTTTTGCACCATAATTTTATCCCAATTTACTCCAATTTTTAATCTTATGACTTGTCTCAAGGAGGCTCCAAAATTTATTAAGACTGCTAAAAATTTTGGTGCTCAATTTACATACTTTGAAAAACCCAATTTTGGAAAATCTTGTACAACTTGCAAAATACTCATCCTTGACTTCTGAAACTTTTCTAAAAACTTAAGGACACATCACTCTAACTCCTCCAAGTGATATTTTTCTCTGGTTCATCCTGAATCTTTCCATCTCATCTCATTTAGGTTCCGTTTGGTCTCTCGATTCCCTATTGTTGAACTTTATTGACTTGTAAAAGTGCCTAAAACACTTCAAAAATTACCGTGAGGCATTTTACACAACATCTATCATCGTTTAATCCTCACACCATGTTTTTTTACATCATCACACCTTGGGTAAACATTTCACACCTTGCTTACTTGTGGATTGGTTTAAGAAAGCATCATACTGACTTTTCTCAGTCTCATGAACCTAGTTTGTCTCATGTAGCCCTTTCCATGCCTCCTTTTCTACCTCATGGTGATCCAAAATTTCTTTACCTCCTCTTATTTTAGTTAATTCTCATGTTTTCTTGATTTACACCATGCATTTGTACTAGGCCAAGACCTAGAAAGACTTGACTTGACTCATACACTTCATGACTAGACCATGTGGACATGTTACAAACTCATTGACACATCTCACTCACCTCATGGAAATTTGTTTACATTCATAATAAATTTAAGAGACTCAAGCCACATATATGTACCTTTGGATACCCCTAGATCGCTAGCCAACATGCCTAGATCACCTAGCCAACATACCCGAATCACCTAAAACCACCGCAACATCAATGGATTTGACTTGAATGACAACACAAGTGACACACACTTCCAACACTTTCAACCCCTTTTAAAAAAATTATGTTTAATTCTATGATAATTTTTTAAGAACCCATAATGGTCGTCTAGTGGAGAAGAATTAAGCTTTGAAATAACGTGATGTTTAAGTGTAGATCTATTGCACAAATACAACTTGTCCTTGATCCACAATGTATCACCATTACGTATATATATTAGATATGATTAGATCCTTACGGAGATTTTGAATGAGATTTTGTATCTCTACATTTTGTTATCATTATACACTTGTCTCGATCTACCCAATCTACCTTTAGTATAGAGATGGAACATAATGATGCTTTTATGGACTCATCCCTTCGAGATAGTGCATCATCAAAAACATTGTATTTCACTTTCTTGTAAATGATCTCAAATTCATAACCCAACATCTTGTTAGGAATTAGAGAAAAATATGCAAAAACAATTCCTCAAATCACAACGTAGGAAACTATTTAGCAAAATTGTACTCGTAAAAATATAACAACATATATAAACAATGCAAAAAATAAGACAAGAAAAGCTTTAATGTGGTACACCCAATTTAGGCTACGTCCACCAAGAAATTTCTTGGTTTTATTATTAACAAGAGTAAAACCAACTCTCACAATCTTCTCTCAATTACAATTGCATAGCTATCACTCATGAACTCACAACAGAATTCCCAAAGATGTTAAACCACATCTAAGACACAATTGACACCCAATTGCTCAACCTTGATCACTCTTGATCACCTCTTGATGTTCTAAGACTCAAGATCTCTTGATCACTCAAGATGCATTAGGATGCCCCTAACACCTCTATTTATAAGATTACAATCCTTCTAGGAAGTTCTATAGCTGACCCTAGAAGTTTGAAATTTGTGACCTTTCAACTTCTCACGGATGGAAAATCTATCACTATGACAAATTCCAAAATGCAGCAAAACTGTAGTAAATAAGTAGTATGAAAAACATCACATGACTATAGAATTCTCCTGAAGTCTCCAAACTTAACCGTTCAAACTCCAACACTTCAATGTTGATTCCAGAAGACCAAAAATAGGCTCCACACCCCAACAATCTCCCACTTACATACTTTTCCCACTAATCAAAGTGTTCAACCCTTTATTATCATACATGAAGACCAACCAAAGTTGAACACAACTTCAAATCATACCTTGTGACTACCTTGGTCATCATATCCGCAGGATTTTGACTATTATGAATATTTTCTAGCTTCAACTTATCTTCTTCCAAAGCTTCCCTGATGAAATAATATCTCAATTAAATGTGCTTCATCCTAGAGTGGAAAGTGGAGTTCTTCACTAAATGAATAACACTCTGACTATCATTATGTAGTCTCCCAACTTCCTGCTTATGACCCAACTCATCAAGCAAATGATAAAGCCAAATCATCTCCTTTCTTGCCTCTATGGGAGCAACATACTCAGCCTATGTGGTTGACAAAGCCACAACATTTTGTAACCATGAAATCCAACTCATAGTTGTATCACCAACCATAGATACATAACAATTCATGTTCCTCATGTTGTCCAAATCTCTTGCAATGTTTGAATCTACATAGCCACACAATGTAGTGTCGATCCTTTGAAACACAATGGTGTTCCCATGGTCCCTCTCAAATACTGAAGGATCCACTTCACCGCCTATCAATGCTCTCTACCTAGATCACTCATAAACTTGCTCACTTCTCCCACTTCATGGGAAATATCAGAACTAGTGCATACCATAACATACATCAAGCTTCCAACCATCGATGATTACGGTACCACTGGAAATCTGGATTATATCCTCCTCGGTCTTGGGACTTTGTTCCTTTGATAACCGAAAGTGACCTACCAAAGGATTATCAACCAGTTTAGCATCATGTATACTAAACCTCTCCAAGACCTTCTTTATGTACTCTTCTTGAGATAATACTAGCTTCCTCTCCTTCTGTGCATTACGTGTTATTCTCATACCAAGGATTTTCTTTGCTTCCCCCAAATCCTTCATAGTGAAAAGAGTCACCTAGTTGTTTCTTGAGTACCTTTATTTCTGCATGTTCTTCCCGCAACAAGCATATCATCCACATATAGGCACAAAATAGTATAACTATCATCAAGAAACTTCTTGATGTACATGCAATGGTCGGAGTGACACCTAGAGCAACCCTGCTCCTACATACAACTGTCAAACATCTTGTACCACTTCCATGGAGCTTGTTTAAGGCCATACAAGCTCTTCTTAAATTTTCACACTAACCTCTCCTTCCTTTTGACCTAATAACCCCCTACAGTTCTTGCATATACAATTCCTCCTCCAACTCACCATGAAGGAATGAATTTTTCACACCAAAATTCTCTAAGTGTAAGTATTTTGCTGGTACTAAACCAAGAAAAATCCTAATAGAATTCATTTTAACAATAGGAGAAAAAAAATCATCAAATTCTATACCTTTCTTATGTGCAAATCCCTTGACCACCAACCGAGCCTTGTAACTTTTTCTACCTCCATATTCCTCTTGGATTATGTACACCCACTTGTTCTCGTAATTCTCTCTTTCCCTCGGATAGATCCACCAAATCCTAATTCGATTCTCCATAAGATATATATGCTCTTCATTGATGACATGCTCCCACTTCTTCCTGGCATCCACCGCACTACTTCCTTAAAGCACTCGGCTCCACCTGCATCGGTGAGAAATAAGTAATTCAAAGGTGAAGTAAAATGTTTAGGTTCCCTTCTTACCCTAAAAGACCTTCTCACCTCAGGAGTTTGGGCTTCTGATGAGTAGGTTCCTGAACTAGCTATGTCGGAGCATGTTGCACCTAAACCGGCCCCTTGGACACCTTTCCATCACAATGTCCTCTAACATTATGTATTCTTTCTTTGATTCCTCTTTTTGTTCCTACAACTAATCTTTATACATGAATTTTTCATTAAAGACAATATCTCTAGACTGAAATATTTTCTTGTCCTTAAGACTCCAAACACGGAAACCAAAGTCATCCTCACCATATCCAACAAAGGTGTATTTCTCAGAATTAGCCTCTAACTTGGTCCTATCATCTTTATCAATGTGAACAAATACCTCACATCCAAATACTCTAAGAAATGAGTAATCAATTTTCTTACCAAACCAAGCCTCCTCAGGTATACCTCCATCCAAGGCCATAGAGGGTCCTTTATTAATTAGATAAACAATTGTGCTCACCACTTCCACCCAAAACATGAGTGGCAGCCCTACATGTAACCTCATGCACCTAGCACGCTCCATGATTTTCTTGTTCATTCTCTCTAACACTCCATTTTTTGTGGAGTCTTTAGAACTGTCCTTTTCCTGCAGATCCCATTTACTGAACAATAATCAAGAAATTCATTGCTATAATACTCCCCTCCATTATCCAACCTAAGACATTCCATCTTTAGACCTATTTCATCCTCAACCAAGGCTTTCCATATTTTGAAAGTTTCAAATGCATCATATTTCTTTCTAATGTCATATACCCAAACTTTTCTAGTTGCATCATCAATTAAAGTGACATAATAACATGGACCACCAATATAGCTTACCTTAGCTGACCCCCATACATTTATATGTACCAACCTTGAGGAATCTCACTCGCTTTTGTTTCCCATAAACATAGTCCTCACAAAATTACAAATCTAACTCCTTTAATCCGGAAAACCCGTCCTTTAGAATTTGCATGCCCTTTTGACTCATATGATTGAGTCTCTGGTGCCACAAAGTTACATCTCCATTTGCAATAACTAAATTAAAATAATCAGCACCACTAGTTAAATACAAAGTACCAATTTTCTTACCTCTTGCAACCACAAGAGCTCCCTTGGTAACCTTCTAAGAATCCATTGTAAAAATGACCGTACAACCATCACTACCTAGCTGACCCATTGATATCAAGTTCCTCCTTAGCTTAGGCACGTGCCTAATGTCCTTAAGTATCCATGTGTTCCCATTCTACATTTTCACCCAAGAACAACCTTTTCCTGCTATGTTGCATGGTTCATCATCACCAAGATATACATGCCAAAAATTACCTTGAACAAACTCAAGTAAATTAATGTTTATGTGGGGTGGCATGGAAATAATTCCCTGAATCTAACACCCAAGAAACAGCAATATTATCTAAAGAAATAATTAAGGCATCTTAACAAACATCACATGCTTCCACATTTACCTACTTAGTTACCTCCTTCTTGTTCTTATTATCTCAAAGAGCCCAACAATATTTCTTAACATGACCAACCTTCCCAGAGTGCCAACATTCCAACTTGCTCTTGGACTTTGACCTTCCGCGATCATTTGACTTCCCACGGTTAGCTTTCCTCTGTTATTTTGTCTCCCTCTTCTCTCCACCGTCAAAGTGTTTCCAGAAGTAGAAGAATCCCTAAAGCTCTTCCTTCGCATTTCCTCACTCAAGATCACACCTATCACATCTTCAAACTTCAACTTTGAGTTATTAGAGACCGAATTACTTACATCAATAACCAAGTTATCCAAGCTATCGGGCAAGGAGCAAAAGATAAAGAAATCCCTAACCTCATCATCGAATTCAATTTTCACCAAGTTCAACATCCTCACAACCATATTAAATTCATTCAAATAATCAAAAGAACAGAACAATTCTCATACATCTTCATATTAAATAAATTTTTCATCAAAAATAGTTTATTAGAGGTAGGGGTTTTTCATATAACTTCCCCAACGCATTCATGAGACATTTCGTGGTCTTCTTCTGTGATATGTTGAAAGCAACTGAAGATGTAAGACATAACCAGATTTCCTTGAGCACCTTTCTATCCAACAACTCCCAATCCTCATTCGATATGGTTGTAGGTTTATTTTATTTTCTATCCAAAGGAACACGGAGGTCCTTTTGATACAAGTAATCCTTCATCTACATCTTCCACAAACCAAAGTTCTTCCCATTAAACTTATCAACCCTCAATCTACCCTCATATGTCATAGCTCCCACTCAATCTAAACTTTCCCTGTGATTCACCACTTCAGCAAAAATCCACCAAAGCTCTTATACAAGTTGTTATGAAATAGAGAAAAAAATATACGAAAACAATTCCTCAAATTACAGTAGTAGGAAAATATTTAGTAGAATTATACTTGTAGAAATATAACAACATATATAAACAATACACAAAATAAGACAAGACAAGATTTAATGTGGTTCACCCAATGTGGGCTACGTCCACCAAGAACTTTCTCAAATTTTATCATCAACAAGAGTAAAATCAAATCTCACAATCTTCTTAGTTACAACTACACGGCTATCACTCATGAACTCATAACAAAATTCCCAAATATTCTAAACCACATCTAAGACACAATTGACACCCAATTTCTCAACCTTGATCACTCTTGATTGCCTCTTGATGTTCTAAGACTCGAGATATCTTGATCACTCAAGATGCATTACGACATCCCTATCACCTCTATTTATAAGATTACAATCTTTCTAGGAAGTTCTATAGCCGACACAAAAAGTTTGATATTTGTGATCTTTCAACTTCCCACGGATGGAAAATCCATCACTGTGACAACCACCAAACAGTAGCAAAATTGTAGTAAATAAACATCACGAAAACAACATATGACTTCAGAATGCTCCTGAAGTCTCCAAAATTAACCGTTCAAACTCCAACACTTCAATTTCAATTCCGAATACCAAAAATAGGCTCCACACCCCAACACATCTTTGTGTCTCATTTTTGTTTCTCTTGAGAATATAATTTTTCTCTAAGAATTATTTGAGACTATCATGATCCGTTTTTACCATGAAGTGTCCATCCATCAAGTATGGTCTCCATTTTTAACCACAAGTAAGATTTCCATCATTTATTTCTCATAGGTAGGCTTCAACGATTTTTCCCCTTTTAGTTAAAGGATATCAAATGTTATGGAGTGTCCTTCTTGCATGAGTACTACACCTATCCCCTTTCTTGAAGCATCACATTCAACTATGAAGGTCTTGGAAAATTTTGGGATTTCTAACACTAGGGTAGCACACATCTCCTTCTTCTATTTTTCAAATACCCCTGGAAGTTTCCTCATTCCAATGAAAGGAGTATTTCTTCGATAATGTTGTGAGTTGTGTTGTTATATTTCCATAGTTCTTTACAAATATGTGATAGTACCCTATGAGCCCTTAAAAATTTGTAAATTCTTGAGGGTTTTGGGAACTTCCCATTCCACCATGGCCTTTATCTTATGAGGGTCCACATTCACACCTTCATGAGAGACGATATGGCCTAAATATTCCACTTCCTTTACCCCAAAAGAACATTTCAAGGGATTTGTGTATAGTTGATGTTTCTTCAAATCTTTCAATACCATATTTACATGATGTAAGTGTTCCTCCCATGATTTTCTATAGATTAGGATATCATCAAAAATACCAAGACAAAATTACATAAGAATGGTCAAAATACATAATTCATCAAACTCTGAAATTTGGATGGTGCGTTAGTAAGGCCAAAAGGAATCACTATAAATTCATGATTACCTTGATGAGTTATGAAGGATATCTTATGAATATCCTCTTCCTTTACTCTAATTTGGTGATACCTAGAATGAATATCTAGTTTTATAAAATAAATTTCACCATGTAACTCATCTAAAAAATCATCAATGACAGGGAATATGAAACTTATATTTGATAGTGTACTTATTAAGTTCTCTATAGTCTAGACACATGCACCACTTAGCGTCCTTCATATGCACCATCACCACTAGAGCTGAATAATCACTTTGACTATGATGGATAATACGTGTTTCTAACATTTCCTCTACCATATTCTCAATCTCTCTTGTACACATATGTGTATCTATAAGTCCCAATGTTGGGGGTTGGATTCTAGAATTAACTAAATGGAATGATCATTATCTATTTTGGGAGGTAATCCTTTGGGCTCCTTGAATACAATTGTGTGTTTATAAATAACCTTCTGAAGATCAAGATGTGTGACTAAATTTGGTGGCTTAAGTTCCATGGAGAATAATCATGATACAAATCATTCTTCCCTCTTTTAATAATACTTTGCATTTGGTGATAGATAACCAATTGTGGAGATTTCACCTATAGTCCTAGAAGTTCAAATAATATTCCTTCGGAAAGAAAGTGTGTTAAAAATTCCTTAAAAGTCACTTTATGGTGCCCAAAGTTAAGAGCCATTGTAAACCTAAGACAATATAGGCTCCACCCATGGGAATGTAAAACATAGGGGACTCCATGTTGTAGTCACCCATCATAAGTCTCATTTTATGGAATTTCCATTAACATTGCATTGTGCCACCATTTGCAATCATTACTTGAAATTCGGGTGTTGGGTAGGTGAAGAAATTTATCCTTGTTTCCAATTTATTATTAATGAAATTATGTGTACTCTTAGAGTTAATCAATATTGTCACATTTTTTTCTTAAGGAACACACCACCTAAGTGGTTTGTGGAGTGCTAATACCAGATAGAGCATGACATAAGATAGTCGATGGGGATCTTCACATTCTTCCTCTGATTCTGCCACTTCATCACTTGATATTTCCTCATCTTCTTTCTCCTCGCCCATTCCTTCAATGTAAAATAATTTATTCTCTGCACATTTATGTCCTTTCCTCCATTTACTATCACAATTTAAACATAAACCTTTTGTTTGGTTCTATTTAATTTTTGAGGAGTCAAACATGGTTATTTGTGAACTGATGGTGCTAGATGCATGTGTTCCTTATGATTGGTGAGACCCTTTTGTTTTACCATATCACTTTCCTCCACATGATGAGAAATGATCATGGATTCGGATGTAGAACCTAGATTAAGGTGGCGATCATCAAGTTGTATGTTATCCTTGAGTCCACAAGAATAGGTCATTTAGATGATCCTTTGAGATGTCATTCACTCGTAAGGATAGATTTTGGAACTTCTGGATGTAATCCTTGACTAAAATTATTTTTCATAGCTTAGCTATCTAGCTAAAATATTTCTTTATAACTCTATTACTATAGTGATTTTGGAGCTCATCGGTGAACATAGACCAGGTAATAAAGAGACCCTTCTTTTTATTTTGTTCACACATCCATCTATACCAAATGAATTGTTTTAGTTCCAAGTACAAGGATGTCATTACCACCTTCTTTCCACTTGGGACTTGATGCAGATCAAATAAATTATCCATTTAGTTGATCCAGGTGATTGGATCATTCCCATTGAACTTGTGCATCTCCAATTTAGGAATAATGTTATGTCATTCGTTAGAGGATCCAATGGTTGGTGCGGAGGATCCACCTGGTTGGTGCAGTTTAGATCAAAGTGTACATTACTTGAAGAAACCATGTAACTTGAAAGGAAATAAATATAAGACTTCATGCATGAGATCAGCTATAAAAAATCCTTCTTAAATGAATCAAATTCCATTTTCATTTCACCCTTCACTATTTTCAATCCATTGTATAATTTTGACATCACTTCACCCTTTATTGTGTTCAAGCTATGGCCAAACTCTACCTACCTATTGTTCATCTTGTTGTTCACCATGTCCTCAAGTTGGAAGACTATCTCTGATGCCCCAAAATATGAAGATTCAAAGTCCATATCTTCTTTATTAGGAGTTTGACCTTTTTCTTGGCCTCTAATTAATTTTCTAGTCATGATGTAGGGTTTGTATCTGGGGATACCAAGGTTAGGGTAGAATTTTAGGGCTTGGGGTTTCATAAGGTTATTGGCCGAATAGAGACAAACTTAGAGAAAAAACCTATCTTATCTTTGGAAATATTTTTTAAAATATAGGAAACTTAGAAAAAATATAGCCTGTGGAGTGAATTTATGAAAAAACCTAAAATGGATATGATTTACGAATTATAATTATGCGGGTCTTGAAATTTTAGGAGAGACTTACTTGTTGACTTCTCCAATTTAATTAAAAATTGTAGAAAAATTTGTCATTGTGTTGAAGATATATCGAATCTTCAAAATTAGGGTTTTGACCCAAATTTGTCAGATCGAAGCTCTAATACTACTTGTAATGAAATTACTTAGATATATCTTATTATTAGGAAAAATAGAACACCAAAGAATACCATGATAGACATGAATGATCATAATATAAAATTAGAATGACTTAGACACTTTGAGGGGAAAACCTCCAAACAATGAAATAAGACTCAAGTGCTCAATATGGTGTTTAACTAATCCTTATTACCTCTAATATATACCTTTCCTATACTATGGACAACACCTAGGATAACCTGCTACACATATTAATTCATAAATCAATGACATATGACAAGAAAATGGATTATGTAAGCCACAAGTTGGCCCTACATATCTGATATAAGCTATAAGACTAAGGGTGTAACACTCATCATCTCTATTAACAACATTAGTTTTTCCCCATGATGCTCATGTTACAACACTATTTTCATCAAAAACATGTCCCATCATTAGCTCACAATTCAATACAAATTTTCAATTACCTTCTCTCTATATATCAAGATAGAAGAAGACCTATATAAACATAGTTAAATTAATTCATGAAAAAGGATACCTACATATAGAAATTGTCTGCATGAAAAAGCAAAATACGTACATAAGAAAAATTACATAAATTAATACCTATCATAATATTGAGGTAATAAATATGGATCTTTCCCCTAAATTAATGCTCTAGAAAATTCAACTAAGTAGAAGCCACTTTCATTGTCCACTTTGAAAAAACTATTATCAATAAAAGGGTACCAAGTAAACCTAAATATGACAACTTCAAAAATTTATTTATTATTTCGTCCATGTTTTCCACATAATATAATTCATCGTGGACTAAGTTAATGTCATTGGTACTAGCTTAAATAGCCTACTCAAAAGGAACAAGAACCCCACAACAAGTGACCCTTCTCTTGTAAATATTTTCCACACAGAAATATTTTCCTTTGAACCAAATTTTCAAGTGTTTACTCACCTTCATTATGTCAAATCAATTTCATATTGTATTAATAGATTTCTACAAAACACAAAACATGCATGTAGGAAAAAAAATGTTGCGACAACTAACCAATTCTTTACATCCTCGCACTATGTCCAATGTTTCTTATGTCACTACCCTTTAATTGATGACATGAACATTTTCTAAATATGAACTCATCCATTCAAGAGTATATTGTCTCAGTAAATGGTATTGTTTACACCCTAATTAGATTTAACATGAAACCTACCTAGTTTTAGTGAATTAGTAAACTACAGGATGTAAGGATTGGAAACAAGTGATTATTCTTATTAATTAACTTCCAACCTTAATTATCAAAATCAAAATAATGTTTTATACTTGTAATCGATATGCTAGACAAGATACAAACGTGAAAAGACAAAGGAATGAGTTTAATTGGTTGATTTAATATATATTGAATTAAACCTTATTTTAGAGTGACTTTATTATAACTAATGATATTCAAGTAAATACATACAATAATGGACAAGTAACAAGCATTTAAAGATATGAAACCCGAGAAAATGAAAGGGGAAGATGGATTAGCTAATTTTGTGTAACACGGAGATGATCTAGGATGAGTAACTACTAGAATAGATTGGAGATAGTGTTGAATAGGCTCGATGAGGGTTTGGAATCCTAGAAATATAAGGGAAGGAAGTGTCCACATGAGGAAAGGAGTGCTTAGGTACTAGTGACTATACTGGGCACTTGTGTCCGCCGATGCTCAGTTCTAGTATTTTCTAAGGTGGAGGATCTTTGTTGTTGATCTCTCTCTTTGTCACTTTGATTTTGTTATAATGTCATTGGTTTTACCTTAAACCTAAAAAATAGATATCTACCTACACATACCCATAAACCACATCAAACCTAATAAAGAAGATTCATAATGGGGATTCATATTGACCTCGAAAATCACACGAAGAAGAGTGAACTTATGGTGAGTGTTGCATTACATCTCAGACTCCATGTAGTTCTTTGTGTTTGTGTGTGTAATGATGCCCTAGGTTTCCCTTGTGCAAGTTACACAATGATAGCGGGCTATATCTAGAATGTACCAAGTATGTAGAATGTGTGTGATGGAATAGAATGAACTCCCTCCTATGTTGTGTATGTAGAATAATGTATCCTTGTCCCTTGTATGAAAGTGCTAGATGTGTCCTTGTAATGCTCTTGTGCCTTTGATGCAAGCTTAGGTGATGATAGATAATGCTTATGATTCTTAGCCCCTTATTTGAGAGAAATAACTAAGTATATATATGATTCCCTTGTTTGAAATTTTTAAGTAACAACTAAAATGCCAACACAAAGTATTAAAAGGTGACCAAGAAGTGAAAAAGACCCAAAAGGGTAGGAAGAAGATAGAGAAGATCGGGAGAACTCATAAGGGATAGGAGTGCCTGGGTGCTTCTTTCCTAGCTGGGAACTAGTGTTTGAGGTCATCAAAAGATAAATCATTCAAGTGTCAAAAATCTATAAGATGTGTAAAGCTAGTAAATTGTAAGAGATAAAGCAATCTAAAATACAAAAGTTGTTGTCACCACTAGTTTTCTTGCTTAGGAAACATGTATACATTAGTATTATTTAAGACCTAGGAATCTACCCAAGTGCATAGATTTTGTGTCAATATTAGTTGATTACAAATTTTTCTAGAAATTTCTAGTATGATGTATTGTTGGAATAGGAAGATCTAAACTTGATAATGATTCGTTATGGAGAATGTAATTAGAAATTGGCCTAGGGTTGGACCATACAGCTATACCATGACCATTTTTATGGTCTTGGCCCTAATGTACAACATTAGATCTTCTTCATTTTGGGATGTAAAACTTCTTGAGATGGCAACCTACTTGTAACTATATATAATTTTCAAACCCTAATTTTTATCATATTATGAAGCTCTCTAAATAGTTTGATCACAATTTCAAGCCCTATTCATGGATGGAAATTCTTGCAAAAACATCTTATTTGGGTTGCGGGCACTCTTATGCATTGTCAACATTGGCATTACTCTAAAGAGGCATCAAACCGTACGTCATTCTCCACCTATCATGTGATATATGAATGGATGTAACTATATTTGATAACCACCTTTGACAATGCTTGAGTTGAGTTGGATCTTTCTAAAATAATTGGGAAGATATTTTTGAGTGCTTGTAGAAGAGAAATTATTATCTTAACTCGGTAAGAAGCTTCATACTTATAGAGATTGCTTCCTAATGATGTAGATTTGTTATTGTGAGATATAGGAGCCTTGGGTACTTTTCTCGAGTGTTGGAAGTGAGTGTATCAATGTAGTGCTAGAGGATTTCTCGGTTAGTAAATGAGTTAGTGTTTACTTTCTTATATAGGGTTTTGTAGGTGAATTATATAAGAAATAGTAACATAGAGATATTCTAATAACCAATAAATAATATGAAACTAAAATTAGATTTGGAGGATTTGTTGGTACAAGATTGTACAAGTCGATCAGACTGGATATCCTATCCTTACCGAAACATATGGCCTTGAACATGGAAGGAAAACATGCAATATGAAGTTTGAAACTTGTTAATTAATGTTTTCCTATGGATTTTATGCATTATTTTTCATAAATTAATTACATCTCAAAGTGTACAAGGATGAATAATCTAAACAAGAGACCTTAGAATGTGTTAAGTGGGAATGGGAAGGTTGCATTTATCTTAACAAGAGTACATTATCAAAACTAGTAGTGTCAAAGAGTGAATTGCTAAATTTGAGTGTCTACATTTCCCCCTTTAAGTATGAAATGAAATTACATGCTTAAAGGAAAATATACTGAGTGTGTAGACATAATTTATCTTCCTCAAAGTTTGTTTTACATAATCCTATTGTGTTTCGTTTGGGCATGCTCCAAAATAAAACCTGCAACACAAAGTGTAGTCAATGTCTACGATAAAGAATTGAACTTTAATTCAAATGTAAAGTGTAACATGAAAGATATTCATTTGCGTAAGAATGAAATTAAAGAGAAGTAAACAAGGAAGGAATACAATTTTTGTTTGTGAAGGGATAAAATCTTGTTCTTTGCTTGTGTTTGAATATTTTGTATTGTTGAGTTTTTTGAACTTGACCAAAGAATGGGGATGATCAGTCCCAATTCTTCCGAGGAGAAACATGAGTGTTATGTGCATGCAACGTAACATGGAATGCTTATTGGAGAAGAAGAAGAATATAGTTTTGAAACACCTCACTAATGGAAAATATCGGGTATCAAAGTTATTCAACACTGATATCTTCCCTTTTGAGTGCAAGAGGAAAAGAGATTCTTCCTATGAAGAATTTAGCCACTTCGATACCTTCCATAACTCCATAGACCACACCACTACATATGGATCTAGGCTAAATTATGTAAATAAAGACACATAGCAGTAAAGAATACAAGTGCACAATGCCCTTCTCATGTGATGCGCAACTAAGTAGAAATTGTAATGTAATAAAATGTTGATGGAGGAAGGAGATATATGCCTCCAAGATTCCTGAAATTGTAGTAGAAACTAAATGTCATGATGGAGAAGGATAAAATTACTTCACACCTCCTATATTTCTTTGACCTAAGTGAATTAAGTCTAAAATTGTGCCAAAAACCTAACACTATAGATGAAAATTTGAAATTGATGAGAAAGTGTATGTAAATTCCCCCTGGACAAAAATGTGTGATAGGGTCAAGACCGTACATACAATCTTGACCAGATTATAGGGTTTTGAACTTATACATTTTTTTATGAATTTTTGTGTTTAACTAAATTTATGAGTACTTGTACCATGTTTGTACTTTTATTTTACCTCATAATTTTACTTATGTCTAGTGTAAGTGTAGAATATACCCGGATGAATGCCCCCTCTTTATGCGTGAAAACCATGTTGAGAACTTGGATCAAATTAAAATGTGTTCTCATACACTAGATGTATGAGAAATTATAGAATATTGTATAATGTTGAAGAAGTTTCGACCTTGAATAACCGATTCCTACAAAAAGGAAGGTTTTGGGCATGATAAAGAACCATAAAATGCAAGAAAAGTAATGATAGCAATACATAAAGACCATATAGCCAAAAACAATAGTAGTATGAATGAATGTAGGAGAATACAAGTACAAAAATAGTGAAATCATATATAACAAGTATATAAAGAATGTTACACAAAAGGTGTAAATCTAAAAACATAGGACACCCATGGTGTCACAAGATAATCAAGATCTATAGAGTTACAAACAAGGGCAAGAAATATCGATAACCAATCCATCCATAACACTAAAAACATGGGACATCCACAGTTTCACAAGACAATCAAGGCACATAGGCCACATGCAATGAAAACAAGAAAACAACAACACATACACACAAGAAAGTATACATGAAATAAGAGTGTCAAAACATGATAATATGATATAGTAGCCAATATAGGTGAAAATATGTGACACAAGAGATGTCAATACTACATAAGACACATGTGTTAGTCTTATTATCTCAAAAGATAAATTTTACATAATGTTGGAAATGTGTTATATACTTTTTGTGAGTTATACTCTTCTAAATTGTACATCTTGGCATGGTCTTGTGGTCCTCATTTTTGGGGCCCGTATAGTTAGTTTTATCCTATGTTAATTACGGTGGTTAGATAACTCATTTTTATGGGGATCCATTATGTGTTTTATTCTTTGCCTATGGTTTTAGTACCGTTGTTTTATAATACCATTGTGGTGGTTACCTACTGATGTTCTTACATATAGTTGGACATGTAGTAGGATTGAGCAGAACTGAGAGTACATTATTGTATGGTAAAATAGTTGAGTTAATACAATAAGGAGATTTTTTTTTTCCTGAAAGGGTTTCCTTGGATATATCTTATGTATTTTGTTATTTTGTTTATTTCATTTCTCTATTTTGTTTATCTTAAATATTCTTTGAAGTTTTTCTTCTCTCATATTTTCTTATTAGATAAAACTCTCTTTGTTTGGTATTAGATATAGGTTTTAACTTTGTGTGAAGATTTAGCGATTCGACCCTTGTTGATAGGATTTTATTTGTGTAGGATTTTTATGTGTGTGAATCTACTAGAACAAAGGAAAATGACTGGAAGCAAAAGAATTGAGATAAAAAAAAATTAATGGATAGCATTTTGAGTTATGGAAGCTTAAGATGGAAGATCTTCTTGTGGATAAATATTAATGGATCAATGAGTCTAGAGTCATGCTTATGGGTATGGAGGTAGAGGATTGGGAAAATATTGATAGGAAGGTAAGGATTTCAGCCAAATTGCATATGTCAGATTTAATTTTGTTGAATATGTCAAATGAGAATCCACTTAGATGTCATGGGAGAAGTTGGGGACTCTGTATCGGACAAATTCTCTTGGTGAAAAATTGTTTCTCCGAAAGAAGATATATTCAGTGAAGAATGAATTATGGTGACTCTATTGCACAGGACATTTAAACTTATTTAATATTGTGGTAATTCAATTGATTTTTATAAATATTAAAATAGAATAAGAGGATAAATGTATTGTTATTTTTTTACTTGAATCTTGGGATAATCTAGTTATGGCTATTACTAGTACTATGACAAAATTATTAGTTGAGTATGTAGTTGTGTATTTACCATTATAATAAATGAGGTGAAAATCCATTGAGAATTATAAATCCAAGGAGTCCTTGTATGTGAGAGGTTGTACCCAAGAGAAAGGAAAGAAGAAGCAAGGATAGTCAAAGTCCAAAAGTAAATCAAAGACTACAAAAAAAGATAAGAGGAAATGTTGGAACTGTGGTAAAACGGGGCATTTCAAGAAAGATTGTAGATCTAAGAAGGTGGAAAAGGAAATTCATCTGATGATGTTAGATCTTCATATATAAAACTCTCTAATGAATGCTCGAGAAATTGGTTCTTGGTGGTATCCAAATCACATGCATGTGATGGTGCATGGTTGATTGACTTAGGTTCCTCTTTTCATATGAAACCTCGTTGCGAGTGGTTCTTTAAATATGAAAAAATCAATTGAGGAAAATTATTGACAGGAGAAAACTTTACTTATAATATCTTATGTCACAAGAGAGTCATATTAAGGTTCAAATATGGAATGGTAAAAACCCTTCCTAGGGTTCTCGTATATTCTAGGTTTGACCACAAATCCAATATCAGTAAGTAAGATGAATAATGTGAGCATGCGGGTAGTATTTAAAAATTAAATTTATAAGGTGGTTCAAGGAGAAATGGTATTGGCAAGGGGATTACATACGGAACATTTTTTAAGCTTGAGGTAAGAAATTTGTATGATGAGTGCAATAGATTTGTAGTTTCGAAGGATAACGAGGTTGTAGATCTAACTCACTTATCTCCTATAAAGAAGACATGGTTTTGGCATCAAAGGAATTTAAATTAAAGAGAAAGAACATCTTGCATTAAAAACCAAAGGTACGGGTGAATTCATTTGTGACTCCTTTAGATTTTGATTTATGTGAGCATTGTGTGTTAAAAAAATTAAGCTAGGGTAAATTTTCTTATAAATGCTACAAGATCATAAGGATTTCTACATTTAATGCATCGTGATGTGTTTGGGCCTGTGAAAGTTCCATCAATAGGAAAATATTTGTATTATTTCACATTTATAGATGATTTCTCAAGGAAGGCCAGGTATATTTATGCATAATAAGTGTGAGGTTTTCAATAAGTTTCAAGAGCTTATGGCTCTTGTGGAAAATCAAATAGAAAGAAAATAAAGGTTTTGAGAAGTGATAATGGTGGGGAATATTTCTCTAGTGCCTTTGAGAAATTCTGTAAACAGTGTGGAATAGAAAGGTAAAATACAACTCCATATATGCCACAACAAAATGGAGTTACAGAAAGAATGAACATAACTTTGTTGGATAAGGGTAGGATTATGCTCATTGGTGTAGGTTTGGACAAGAAATTTTGGGCGTAAGGTGATAAATACTTATTACTTGATCAATAGATCACCCACATCCGCCCTTGAAGATAAAACTCCACAAGAAGCATGGACTAGTAAGAAACCCTCTATTCGACATTTAAGGGTATTTGGTTGTATTGCTTATATATATTCCAAAAGAAAAAAGAAAAAAATGGATGATAAATCTACTAAGTGTGTATTTATTGGATACTCTAATGGTGTAAAAGGATACAAGCTATGGAATCCATAAACACAAAAGTTTGTTTATAGTCATAATGTAATCTTCAGAGAAGCTAAGGGGATCCCTAAGCAAGAAGAAAAACCAAGAGATGAAAGCTGAAAAAAATTATGTTGAAATAGAAGAGGGTAAATATATGTATGATTTTTTTGCAATTGAAAAATATGAAATAAATATTTGTAAGAGGAAGATTCAAATGCGAGAATAGGAGGAGGAACTAGAAGATGCAGAACTAGAAACTCTAGTCTTGAGAAGATTAGCTCGGGTGAGAAGGGAACCTGAAAGGTATAGCCCTCCTGATTTCCATTCTACTTTTATTTTATCATTTTTATTTGTTATTGATGATGACCCAAAGATCTACAAAAGGATTTTGAAACAAAATACTATGTCTTGGAAAAAGGCTATGGGGGGAGAAATGGAGTCCTTAAATAAGAATCATACATGGGACTTGGTAAAATTGCCTCTAGAAGAAAACATGTTGGTTGTAAATGGGTATTTAAAAAGAAGTAAAATTCAAAAGGGAAATGGAGAAGTATAAATCTTTCCTAGTATCAAAAGGGTTATCATAGGTAGAAGGAATTGATTTTGGTGATATTTTTCTTCTATTGCTAAGTTACATTCTATTAGATTTATTATTGCTTTTGATCTTGAAATAGGATAGGTGGATATTAAGACAAAAAAATTTCATGGTGATCTTGAGGAGGAAATTTACATGAAGCAGTCAAAAACTTTAAGGTTAAAGGAAATGAAGACTTAGTGTGTAAGATGAAAAATTATCTCTATGGCTTGAAACAATCACCAAGAATGTAGAACCATAAATTTGATAGGTATGTGTTGGGACTTGGACTTGGAAGAAGAAAAGTTGATCCATGTTTATTATAAACAAGAAGGTGAATTTTTATCATTTTTTTGTATGTAGATGACATATTTGTTAATTGGTAACAACAAGAAAATGATCAGTCAAGTTAAGTCTCAACTCTCATCTCAATTTGATATGAAAGATCTAGGTGCTGCAAAATTTATTTTGGGCATGGAAATTAAAAGAGATCATGTAAATAGGAAACTGTGGTTAAATAAGAGGAAGTATGTTGAGATGGTATTGAAAAGGTTTAAAATGTAGGAAATTAAACCTATCATTATTTTATTTCTTGTTATTCAAAATTTATTTTTGAACAATGTCCTAAAATAGAAGAAAAAATTGAGGACATATCTCAGGTGTCATATGCTAGTGTAGTTGGCAAATTGATATATGCAATGGTTTGTACCAAACTTGATAAATCTCATCAATTGGGAGTAGGTAGCATATTCATGTCAAATCTTGGAAAGGAGCATTGGACTGTGGTGAAGAGGATCTTTAGGTATCTGTGTGGAACATATAAGTATGCATTATGCTATAAGGGTAATCTTGGGAAATCAAAACACCCAATCTATATGGGTTTGAGGATTCAGATCGGGATGGTGATCCTGGATATGTCCAAATCTACTAGTGGTTATGTTTTTAACTTGTTTGGTGAATTTGTAAGTTGGATGAGTAAACGTCAACCAAGTGTTTTGATATCCACCATAAAGGCAAAGTATATGGAAAATACTCATGCAAGTAAGGAAGTGATTTGGATTCAAAGACGTATTTCAACCATTATGTTCACTTAAAATGATATAAGGATAAATTTCAATAGTCAAAGTGAAATTTGTCTAGAAAATAACCATACGTATTATTCTAAAACAAAAACACTTTGACGTTTAATATCATTTTGTAAGAGAAATGGTGGAAGTGAAGAATATACTACTAGAGAAGGTGGAAACAAAATATAATGTTATTGATTCTTTGAAAAATTTGTAAGCACTAAGAAATTTTATTGGTGCATAAAATCAATGGGCTTGACTACCCTAATATGTTGACTATATGGCCTTGAAAATACCCTATGGAAAGTATTCAAGAAGTGGGAGAATGTAAGAAATGTGTTGTATATTTTCCATGCGTTACACTCTTCTAGATTGTATATCTTGGTGTGGTCGTGGATGTTCCCTATTTTTTCGGAGCCGTATAGGTATTTTTAGCCTATGATAATTATAGTTATTTAGATAACTCATTTTTATGGTGATCTATTATGGTTTGTATTCTTGGCCCGTATTTTTGGTACCTAGTTTTTTTGTAATACCATTGTGAAGTGATTGCCTAGTGATGTGTTTACATATAGTTGGAAATGTAGTAGGATTGAGAAAATTTGAGAGTACATTATTGTATGGTAAAACGGTTGAGTTAATACAATAAGGAGATAAGTTATTGTGCTAGGTTTTTTCCCTGAAAGGGTTTCCATATATTTTGTACTATGTTATTTTTGTATGTCATTTCTCTATTTTTTTATCTTAAATATTTTGTAAAGTATTTCTCTCACATTTTCTTATTGGGTCAAATTATCTTCACACAATATATGTAATCAAACATAATGAGGAATTAGAAAGGAACTATAATGGAAAAATAACACCTAGATGTGGTGTAAAATAGATGCCCACAAATGTATAAGAATTTGATTAAAGGGGATGAACAACATCTATCATCGTGTACCGCTCTATGTATGTACTTCATTTTGCTCAAAATACCTCATGAATGCATGTGTATAAAGAGTAAAGAAGCATGTTATCTATCAAACCAAAGTGATAAAAACATGTATAATGTAAAGTGTTAATAAATCAAGTGAAATGTATAGGTCCTAATTTTTAATTTTTTAAATACGTGAATGATTTATATTTTGAAGTTATGTTATTATTTTTATGTTTTCGGTGTTCCTAGCTATGTACATGAAAGAGGGGTAGTATTGGGCTATCCAATGATAACCTTCGAAGGAGGTGGAACAACTAATGAATGAGATGGAGGCTTAGGCCTATATTGTGTGGAAGGAGGTGACTCAAATGTGATATTTTTAATAGTGGTAATGACTAGGAAATAGGGTCGGGGGATGAGGAAGATAGATGAGGAGTGTGTGAAATAGGAGACTTGTAAGGAGTGCTAGAAGAGCGATTACTTCTAGACATACCATGGGAAATATAATTCCCTTGGGAAATATGAGAAAGATCATGTTCACTAGAGGATATAGAGAGAACTATGTGAGGGGAGGAGACATGAGAACCAATGTGTTAAACCAAGGGCCTATCATAAGACCTAGGAGAGTGAAATTTGTAAGAGGTATAATGTGCAACCAAAGGCCTATCAATATACTTAGAAAATATAGAGACAGTGTGTGTAACCAAATTTTTATTAGGAGACCTAAGAAAGATATATCTTTTAGAGGCAAGTGTGTGCAACCAAATACCTATCAAGAGACTAGGAGATCTAAAGTTGTGAGAGGTAGTGTGCGCAACCAACGCCTATCAAGAGAGCTAGGAGAGCTAGAGATTTCAAAAATAATGGGTAGCACCAATGACCTAGGAAGAAAACTAGGATTTTTAGAAGTATAATAAATATTGTGTGAAACCAAATACGTATCCATAAATGCACTAGAAATTGTAGAAGAATGACTAGGAAAGACAAGAGTAGAACCCATAAAGGGAATACCTTGAATGGATACAACTTGTTGGCTATAGATAAACTTAACACATTGGTGGATGGTAGATGGAATATCCCTAAGAGAACATATCCAAGGGAGACCCAAATGTAAGGTGTCATAACTAAGAATAACAGAACCAAGAATGAATTTAAAGTAGTGATAGAACCAATAGTGATGGGTAGAGTAATACGTCGATATCAAGGATTAGTATCAAATGAAATATTGTGTATATAAATGCTCATATATTGAAGTAGAGTTAGAGTGTAGACATTATCTTTGTTGTGTGTGTCAACCAAAACATGCATATAAGTACTTGGTTAATAGATACATGAATATATAGAGTGACAAAGACAAACATTTCATCTATATTAGAGTCATCAAAAGTATTGAGTAGTGTAAAATATGATTTATGAGTGATAGTGCCAATCATTACATCTAAGGGGTGATCATAAGAGGGTGGTGGTGCACCACACAATAAATATTGTGCACTTTATACGTAGATTTATCATTTTAATGTTTAGGAAGAGGATAATTGGAGATTTTGATTTGAGTAATATCATTGATTGACTTGGAAAATTTTGTGGGCTCATCCCATTCAATAACATGAGAGTCTATGAGATCTTGAATGGTATTCCAAAGCTTAAGACACATGTTGGTAAATTTATTGATACATTGATGATAGTCAAAGTAAGCATTGACATTGAATCCTTACTTTTACGCTTGTTTGTATCAAATTCAAACGGTGGAGGGAGAGACACAAGACTACACTCAAACAGTTGTTTCAATATAATGGCCATAAGGTAAATGGGTAGACTATAGGAAAATAGGTTAGATTTGCAACATGGTTGAGAAACAACATTGGCAGCGTCTTTGGAATTAACATTAGCATCGCTAGTATTTCATTTGGATGTGGATTTACTTGGAAAATTGGTAGTAGGTGTAGTAGGATTGCTAACAACATACTTGAGCTTATTCTTATGTAATAACTTAGCTTTGTTCTCCTTGAGTGCATGGCATAAATGGTCAAAGGAATATAATTTTTCAAATATGATCTATTATTGTAAATGAAGAAGTAAGATTCATGTGAATAGGTCTTGTAGTTCAATATCAACTAATATACTACTCATTTTGGTAATAAGCATGATCTTAAATCACATTACAAAATCATTTATAATTTCAAGTGGATCTTTTCACAATTTATATCATTTTGCATAAGAAACTTTGTCCCTAATGTTAATAGAGAATTGTGCTAAAAATTAATTTACAAACGCAGAGTAAAAGAGTGCATAGAATGTGTGGGGAGATCATAGAACCATTGCAATGCAAAATCCTTAAGACTCCTAGGAAAGAGCTTGGTGAGAAAGATATCATGAGAGGCATAATCAAAACAAGCCACATGGAAGGAGCGAAGATGCTTGGTGGGGTCTCCTTTTCCATCATAAGTAGGGATTTTAGGAGAAACAAAACCAATGGGAAAAGAATAAGAAACCACTTCAGTGCAAGGGATTGTGAAGTAGTTGAGTATAATCCATATCATGAGTAGAAGCAGATGCACCTTGTTGTAATTATAAGATTTGAGCTTGTAATGTATGAACAAGGGTTTTAAGGGATTGCATGTTAGATGAAGAAGTGTGTGAACCATGAGGAGTGGATATGGGATGTGTAGATGCAATAATATTTATAGGAAAAGGGATATAAACATTGTGCATTGAAATATTAGGTGTCCCCAAGGAGATAGACATCGTAGAAATGGGAATAACATATGTCGAAAAGTAGAAGAGGGTTGAGACCTCCCTTAAAGGGATTCTTCGCTAGATTTCTTATCATGAGAAATCTTAGCAGCAAGAAGGATATTGAGAATAGGCTCAATGTGGTGAGGATTCTAACAATTTTTTCATGGAAATGGGATAAAAATTCCACTTTTTCATGTCCACAAAACTATCATCATCATCATCATAATCATAATAATTCTCACTATTAGTTTCAATTTTATGTAATGGGACCTCATGGGAATGGTCAAGCATAGTTGGATGCATAGGAATATGTAACATGAAGAATCCATGAGGCTATGATGCTTACGAGTAGGAGGAGAAAGTTCAATATGAACAATGGTTTGATTGGTAAACTAAGAACTACATCGAATGGAATAGGAAGAAAGCATATGCAATTTCAAATAATATAAGAAAACTGAAAAGAAACAATAGCATATACTTCTTGTGGAAAAATATACCCGAGGGTAACAAGTGTTAATGCTAAGATCAAGTCGAGAGTCGATTTCACAAAAACATTTACTGACTTAATTAAATTTAAGATGAAATCTAATTAATTTGAGTGAATTGGTGCACTAAAGGATGTAAAGGTTAGCAAGAGGTTATTATTCGATTAATTAACTTCCAATATGAATTATTAAAATTATAATAATGTTTTTATACTTATAATTGATATGATAGACAAAATAAAAACTTTAAAACACTAAGGAATGAGTACACTTAGGTTATTATAGATGATTCTAAAAAGTTCCATGAGGATGCACCGCTAGAACAGGAAGATATGAACTCGATGGTGCTTCATTCTAGTGATCGTAATTGAAATTGACCTAGGGTGGGACCATACAACTTTACAAGGATCTTTTGTATGGTCTTGACCCTAATGTACAGTCTTGGACCAATTTGATTCTAGGCTCTGCAACTTCCTAAGATGGTGGCTTTCCTAGAACTATATATCACCTGTAGAACACTAATTACAATCATGTTAGAAAGCTATATGAATACACCGATCTTAACTTCAAACATTATCCATGGATGGTAAGTCTTATAAAAACATTATTTGGGTTGTGGGCACACTCTGCAGTACCGTCGATGTTATCACTACACCAAAGAGGCCTCAAATTTCATGTCATTCTTCACCTAACATGTGAGATATGAATGAATGTAACTAGATTTGACAACTACCTTTGACAATGCTTAATTTGAGTTGGCTCTTGCTAAAATAATTGTGTAAGGGATTTTCAAGTGCTTGTAGAAGAGAGATTGTTGTCTTAACCTAGTAAGAAGCTTAAGACCTATAGATATTATTTCCCTAATGATATTAGATATGTTATTTTAATATTTAGGAGCCTTAGGTGCCTTCGTAAGTTTTGGAAGTGAGTGTATCAATGTAGGGCTACATGATTTCCTATCTAGCAAATGAGGTAGTGTTTACTTTCTCATATAGGGTTTTGTAGGTGATTTAACTAAGAATGGATGGTTTAGAAAGATTTTAAGACCCAAAAAATAATATGAAACTAAAATTAAAGTTGAGGAAATATCGGTCCAAGACCTTACAAAGTTAGCCAGGACCGGATATACTATCCTAATCGAACTATACGACCTTGACCAGGAACAAAAAATATGCAATACGGAGTTTGGAACTTGTTACTTGATGTTTTTCTATGGATTTTATGTATTGTGTTCTCAAAATTTGATGGTCATTCAATGTGAATTTTGAAAATATAAACAAGTTAAACAAGAGACCTCATAATGTGTTAAGTAGGAATAGGAAATTTGCATTTATATTAGCAAGAGTACATTGTCAAAACTAGCAAAGTGTCAAAGAGTGAATTACCAAATTTGAGTGTCTACATGTGTTTTCATATCAGTTAGGATTGGTTTGTTTAGATGCTTTTGTGTCTAATTAATCCTTCGGATCTCATGGCTAGTATTTCTTCTTCATATTTTTGAAGCCACACAACCCTCTCTAAAGTATTTAATAACAAGGAATTATCAATGTCATCTTTTTCAATAGGCCTTGAATATCAAACATGTAAATAAATAAATAATGGATACACACACACTAAAAATATGGCATATATGTTTGATATCTTGGAAGGAAATGCAAACCACATACAACAAGAAGCTATGAGAATGGAGGATTCCAATCACTACAAGTTGACTACAAAAGAGGATGCAGATTTGGCTACAGAGATATTAAACTCTCAACATGACAAGATGATTACTTAAGATGATGCAGATTTAGTTGTAGAGATATTGAACTCCCAATAAGGGCAAGATGAAAGTGACCAACATATGAAGTAAAAGGTAGATCTGGCTGAATTTGAAATTGTTCAAAATTGTTCTAGACTCTACAAAGGATTCCCAAAAATTCTCTATCCCAAACTGAAGTAGGAAATAATGTTATCCCCTTATCATCTCCCAAGAGTAAAAGTGAGGATGGAAATCCATAGTGGAAAATTTCCTTGAAGAATCTTTAGAGGAAGTGAAAATGAGTTGTTAAAAATTGTGGTAAAAAAATCTCTCGCCATCAAGAGGAAGCCTTTCATTTAAGGAGGGGTTACATTCTTGCTCAAGCCTAAAACCTCAAGATTTTTGTTGTGATTTTTAGATGGCTCAAAAAAGGATGGAAAGGCTTGTAAGATTGAATGAGATTGCAGATGATCTAGGTTGGGGATACTAAATATTGAATTGAGTATGAAGTAATTTGGGCTATAAGTGAGGGTAAGAAGGGATCTATTGTAGAGGAAGTTTTTAAGTTTTTGAGTGTCAAACATAGATATTAGATGCATGTTTTGAAGGATTAGAGTTAGGATTTGATCGAGAACTACATATTTGATGGTATTTGTTTGATATTGTATGAGACATGGGAATTTTGTGCACTTTTAAACTTTGGTTTCTAGGGAAGACTATTTGCAACAAAATTTTACCTAGGGGATAAAAAGGAAAATTTGGTGACTAAATATGCATAAAGAGATTCATGAAGGCACATGCATAAAAAGGTAGTGTTATGGAATATTTTTAAATTGACTTCTGATGATGTTATGGTAGATATGTGGATAGGTAAGATAGAAGGGATGCTATCCAAATGTTTTTTAGAGAGAAGGTTGTGAGATTTTAATGGGTTGTAGGTTTGAACACAACGTATGGATGAGTTTTTAGTAATTGTAGATTTGGGTAGTACCTTAAACAAATATTGGTTATATTTGTATACATAAGAAATGTTTGTACCTTTTTCATATTAATTTAAAGGGTGAGTGAACCACCAAACCTCTTTTACCGTTCAAAAAATAATAATTAAATAATTAATTTCACAAATTTTCTTTCTCTAAGAAGGTTCTCCTCTAATTTTTCATTTCCACATTCAACATCCCAAATGCATGGTATTTTTGGAAATTCTTCCCAAGATATTTTGACATGTAGAAAAATATTTCCTGAATAATGTATCCTTCCACCATTCGAGACCTTTGGACGTGCTAATTATTTTACAAATCCCTTTAGGGTCTTCATGTACCTCTCAGCCAAAACATCCATCGTGTGTTAACTACACCTGTCATTTGAAGATCATCAACCAAATGCACTAATAGATGAGTTTGAGAATCCATGAAAGAGGTAGGTAGTTCCTTTTCCAATTTGTAAACAATATCTACAATATTTTCTCTCTCACTCAATCCTTGTTTTTGATATCTCTTTTGAAGACAACCACCTATTTTACAAATAATGGTAGTCATGTAAGTCAATATAATAATGTTTTTCATACAAATGGATGAGTTTTAGTTGAAAACAAAAATCATATTACCTCAAAATAATTTAAATTCAATATATTTCATTTAGTAGGCCAAGTGAAATATTACAAAATGACCTCCTTAAAGCCAAGGGAAATATATGTTGCAAAAATAAAGGTTAAATATGAAGAGAATAATATGTTGCATAATTTAAGACAAAAAATGCATGAATTACCTTCAAATATTATGTCAATCATGTGTTTTTATGCCTGTAATGCACCCATCAGTCGTAAATGCATGTTTCATGGAGGAATCATAGTCATTCGGTGTGTGAATCTCTTGCATTGTTTGATTCACCAAATTTATTTTTTTCTTTACCTAATATCCATGGAGCCCCTTCCTTTTTAAACCCTTTTTTCCCACGACTTTCAAATCATCTCTAGATCTTGGAGTGTTTGTATCTTTGCTATATATTTGATTCCATGTATAAACTACTACATGTTTAAATATATGTAATAATATGCATTGACAAAATTTTCCCAACTAATAAATTCTCCCAATACATGAGAATGTATAATATAGATAGTTTATTCATTCTTGCAGGCATTTCAACTTTGTGGCTAATTTCAGACAACCATACTTGATATCTCCACTAATATGGAGGAATATCCACATTTGATATTATGCATGCTTGTGTAAAGGCTTTATACCAATCCGTGACCAATCCATCTATGACATAAGTTTTGGAGGTTCTCTAATATCAGGTTTTCCATCAAACTTATTTTCTTTTTAACATGGTACTCATGCTCCATCAACAAGAACCTTTGATGGCCTTCATATACAATTTTTTGAGATCTTTGGATGACCTTCCACATAGTTGATCACCGCACCTTGGAAAAACATATTTTCCTTTTGTTGAGAGACCTACATATAGAAGCAATCAAAAAAACTCAATGTATAATGCAATAACACACGTGTGTGTGTGTGTGCATGCACACACACATATGATCATTTATTTCCAAATTTTAACATATGAGAAATACCTAAACAAACAACCATCCCAAGAAAATCATGAATAGTCTAACATAAGATACCATAACATGTGAACTTCCACCGATCAATGGGTTTTAAAAGGTCATACATTAGAATGTCATCCCATAATTATTGCAACTCATCAATTAAGGGTTCAAGGTAGACATCCATATTTTTACTTGGTGCTTACTAAAAACCAATAATGAAAATATTAAATGTTCCTTATGAATCAACCATGGAGGAATATTATAGTTTATCAACAATACTAGCCACATAGAGTAGCTAGTTGAAATACTAGAAAATGGGCTACTACCATAAATTACAAAACCAAACCATACATTGTGTGACCTCTCTCTAAATTTTTCAAGCCATAACTACTCAATGTGCCTCATTACATTTGAATAAGAAGGAACATGCCAAAATCCATCACTACTCTATTCTTATGATTCCATGACATTAACTCTGCAAGTGACTTGCAACGAAAAAGATGTCGAGCATAGGAAAATGTCTCAATACCTTATTTTAAATAGTGAGCCCTCTCGCTCCTTTTTGAAATTTTGGTGCCCCACAATTGGGCCAACCATCCTCATTCTCATTCCTAAATATAATGCAATCATTTATGCATGCACATATTTGATAAAGAGAACCCCTAAATTTGGTGATATTTTTTTGTCTCCTATTTGAGGAGGGAAGTGTTTTCTTTTGAGGTGATGAACTACTTTTGAGTATGTTGCAATAAGAAAAAGGAAAATAAAAATAATGTAAAACATATGAAATATATATCAAATATAAAATATAGTTATAATTTTTTTACCTAACCTCAACAAATCATTCACATTGATGTTTGACCAACCAAACCTTATTTTCAAGTCCATTCGCACCAATATAGCACTCAATAATAATTTTTACAGTCTCTTGGCATAATCAGAGGACTTTGAATAAAATTTTGAAACCATCCTCTCTTGTTCATGATCCTACTCTTCATCATTGTCATTCTATTTTTATTCATCATCCTCATGATCATGATGAAATAAATGGTGAACCGTGTTTTGAAGCTAAATTCCCTCTTCCATTAGAACATCCTTATTAGAAGTCTAAGGAAAAGGTGTTTATTTTTCCCAGCACATCATCATTTCCTTTCAGTTTAGTATTTTTAGACAAGAGTTATGAGCCCTTTTGATGTTGTGACAATGGGAAGATGTACTTTGGATTTTTCTTTGGTCAAACACGTTCAACATTAGAGTCACTATTTGAATTTTTAGTCTTAGTTTTCTACATATTAACTTAATATTAGTGCAATATCCATATAGACTACATCAATATTATGATGGTTTCATTTGAATTAAACATATTAAAAATTAAATTTACCTCAAATAAAGAATTGTGTGGACCATAATAACTCGGCCAAAACACCCCCTCTTCCACTTCTTTTGTTTCAACCCCTACCTCAACCACGAGATTGCGATGACTCTCCCCATACATAAAATTAAAATAAAATAAACTTATATGAACATAAAATAAAAAATAATTAGAAATGAAAATAAATTATATTAGCACAATGTTAAAATTTTATATGCAAAATTACAATTACTTACCAACTCATGTGTAACATATACACTCACTAATGAAGAGTTATGTTTTGAGGAAGTAGATCTCAGATAGATGAAGAACTTAGATCTACCGAAGTAGACTCTATGTAGGGGATGATGTATAACTTTTGGATTAAGACATTGTATTCGTAGAATAGTAAACCATTTGTTTAAGCAATTGTAGGTTTAGGGAAAATGCAAAGTGTGGTAGCAAGAGCAAAATTGAGATTTCGCAAACCCTTGTTTTGAATTATATACTTAGAGATGCTTTAAATTTGTATTATGTGATTTCATAATAATGAAAAATTGATGCACCATAATTTAATATTAAATGCAAATGTGAAAATAAGAGAAATTTGTAAAGATGGTTACTGATGGAGAACACAAAACCCTATCTCCATGATTTGCAAGTATTGTTTGGTTACAATGGGATATGCATGCAAGTCTAAGTGCCTAAAATTTTCTATTGTCTACATATTTTTCCAAAAGAACACCAATTTCATACATCATGAACCTAAAGAACTCATTTTGTATAAAAAGAATCTAATAACCTTAAAATTTTATGCATAATCTAGAAAAAAACTTGGAAGAACAAATTTGTAATCTTTGGAAAATATTTTCTTTAAGAAATCATGTCAAAACAATAAATTCCTCACCTTATTGTCAAAAATGGCCCCCCAACTTTCCGATATTAATTTATGTAGTATATTTTCTCCATAAAAATGCAAAGTGTGATACAAGAGCAAAATGGATTGCCACAAACCTTAATTTCTTATTATGTTCTTACAGATGCTTTGATTTCATATTGGGGAATTTTAAAATGAGATATAAAAGTGATGTGACATAATTTAATATTAAATGGAAATAGGAAACGTGGGGTAGTTTTTTTGTTGCATATATGGCACAATCTTTGTGCCACATATTGGCATCATATTTGTGTCTGCAAATTGAGTATCAAACACAACAAAAATGATGTGAAGTCAAAACAATTCATGAATTTATTTGCACTATATGTGGTAGTGACAATTTATATAAAAACTACTACTACAAACTAGCTAAATCATCAATTGTTTATCGCCATCATCATCTAAGAGCTCATTATCATCATGATAATATGTGTTCATTGTCCGTATTGTTTGGATTGTGCTCGATTCTATGAATTGATGGGTTTTCATAATTGTACTTAGGACTATCTTCATGCCAGTAGCACACTCTCTAAAGTTAGGGCCATCAACTAAAACTAATGGTTTATTCACCTACAATGACATTATTTAATAATTATTAAAATATTTTAATTTTAATTTTTATTAACTACTTGATTTTAATCACTATTGAAGAAATTAATGACATCTTACCAACACTAACTCACAAAAATGTGCCCATTTGTTGAATGCATGGGTGTTCTGAACAAGGGATTTGAGTTGTGTTTGTATTTGTTCAATGTCTTTAAATTCATACATATTCTCCTGTAAAAATAATTTTAAGTTAAAAATATAATTGAGGTATGAATTGGTAAATATTGTAGTCTAAATTATTTAAACAAACTTACAAATTTGCAAGCAACCTCATATATGCTCATTTGTCCCAATGATGAGTCACCAACTTCCCTTGACTTATTCTAGCTTGGTGGGAATTTTCTTAGATACTTTGGACCCCAATACATATATGAATACATAAAAACTTATAATTAATGAATAAGACGAAAACGTAATTTTTATTGTCTTGTTTTTAAAATTACCAAAAGGTTATTTTGTGTCTCATTTTAGCTACTTTTCACATTATATTTTCCACAAAGATGCATTCATGCCTACAAGGCAACACACTCTCTCCTCATGTGTATTATCCATGTAATTCTCATGCACATTAAATTTGTCATAAATTAATATAACATATAAATAAATACAAAACATCATTTTAATTTATTTCACTATCATACCCATATATGTTGCCTCATCCTCCTAAGTGCCTTTGTCACATTTTTTTAATAATGCCCACATCATAGTAGGCACTACCAAACTCTTTTTAGTAGATGCAACTGACCAATTTCTATGCTTGATTGGTTGCAATTTGTAGTCTAGGTGACAAATTTTCAGAAAATAATACTTTTTCTTGCATAATAATTCCTTTTTTTGAAGTACCTAAAAGAAAATAATGAAATTAAAGTAATTTAATTTTTTTGAAAATTTTGATAACATGCCAAAAAAATGATTAAATTAAAACAAAATATAAACTAATACTTACTTTCCATAAACATCTTATAATATTTTCATGTCATGGTTCATATACAATTTCACATGCAAAATCCCCAACGCTCAATATTTGTACTCATTTTGATTGACGAGATGGCCAGTCCTCCTTAGAATTAGGTGGAGAATTTGTATCCCCCATCATTGCAGGAAACATTTCTTTGACACTTTTGGGAGTGGATTCCTTTTATTTAAATTATCAAGCACAAGATCTACAACGTTGCATCGAAGATGTTGGCGTAGAAGACAACGACACAATAATTGACAATTTGTGATTATATAATAAATTTAAAAGATCAAATAATTTTTGAATATGACTACAAATAATATAGAATAAAATAACATTTTACCTCCTTACCTCCCTTAAAGCAAGTGAAACATGATAGGTTGCCTTGCAAATGTCACCACTTTTGAATCGTTAATCATGAGATGTACAAGGTTGCAAACGGTGGCACTAAAGAGAAGGATTCACAATTATACAATAAATTTAAATTCTAATAAATTAAAAAGCCCAAAAATTATAAAATAAAATTTTAAACATGACTACAAATATTATAGAATAAAATAAAATGTTACCTCCTTAGCTCCCTTATTGCATGTTAAATATGATAGTAAACCTCAATAATCTCATCACTTGAATATCATTAACGCACTTTATGAATATAGTACACATCTATATTGATGCAGAACATCACTCCTAGCTCGTATATATGGCTGAAAACATCAATTTTGTCTTCCTAGGTATGTTGATAGGTTTTAGAGGTCTTCTAGAGTTGTCTAGGTATGTTGAGGTTGAATAAGCCCTTCATAAATTCAATTTGTGCCATTTCCCTCCAAAATGTAATTTGACTATGAGGGAAATTTTGGCTTGTAATTGGGTAGAGAAGTGTAATCTTGGAGCATTAAAATACATAATAAACATGTAACAAGTCCTATTGTGGTCTAGAAGTCCTACTTAGGCCTTGTTTATGGACTAGTGCTTAGTTCGTAGAGTTCTAAGCTAAACTAGCTTTTCTAATTTTGTAATAAAGGAAAAATCATGGAATGTAAAGGGTTATAGAGGAAAAATTCAGTTAGAAGGCTTTTGGAAGAACAGTAAAGCCTCAAAATTGTAACTAATTTGATCATCATTTTGGATGGTCTAGTTTGGAAGAAGGAATCTCCAATGAATTTGAATCAAGAAACTTGTGTATACATAGTATTGTCATGGTACTTAATTGATTTTGTACATTTTGTTGAGTAGAAAATCTATTGCATGCAACTTAGGAGAATTATATTCATGGTAAGACATATCATTCTATGAATTGTTATTGATGAGTCGAGGAGATTTTTGCTTGCATGTGTGCATAATCTTGAAGATAGTTTGTAACTTGTGGTCGAGTGCTTGTGAACAAAGGTTGAGAAGTAAGCTAGAACAAATTTTTGAATTAAGATTCAAGTAGGGGTGGAATAATGATTGGATAATGTGTTGAAGCTTTGATAATCCTTGCAAAACCTTAACAGAGATACAAGAAGTCCATATAATGACTCAGAGACCCCAAAGGTTGAGAAACCATTTTCTCAAAGGCAGGGGTAGTGGAGCTTGAAGCCTCATTCGAGTTTAGGCACCACTGGTAAAGGATAAGCATGGAGAAGAATAAGATAGACCCTTGAGTGAATTTTCAAGGTTTAAAAGGGAGTAGTTTTGTAAGGGCTATAAAAGATGGATGAAGTGATGGAAGGCTTTGAAGACCTCCTTATTACAAAAAAATGTGATAGTTTGTCACGGACTCTATAGGAGTCAGTTAGTAAACTAAGGACAAGCTTTACAAGAGCAATAAAAGACCATACAAAGGGAATAAAGGTTGAAACCCTAAGAAGTTCCTAAGCCCACTTGGAAAACATGCATTAAATGATTTAAAGGGGTAAGTACTTAATTTCATTGAGATATTGTTGATAGTGATTGTTTTAGGTAGATAGGAACAACACTGTAATTGTCTTCAGATTGATCAAGACTAGAAGTTAAAGATGTGGAAGTTTGAATCAAGGAATGAAATATTGTACTTATCATCTTGAAGCCATAATCTCATATAAATTGAAAATATTTGGACTTAAATTATCATCCTTTACTTTTAAAACCTGTGATAGTCAAGCTATAGTCTTGTAGAAGGAGAATAAAGAAACCTAAGGTTGATGTATTTTTTTGGTTATGTCATTTTTAGAAGGAGTTGGAACTCAAAATCTTCAAGACATCACCTTGGAGGTGTATTAAACAAGATTTATCAAGATTTTATCCCTGGTTTACTCCCAAATTTGTTCTTTTTGTGATAGTTTAGGTCACATTCTAGTTATTGCTAAGGAAGACCTAATGTAATAGTTTGAAAGGAAGATTTGGAAGAATTTTTACAAGAGAACCCACATTGAAACTTTGTGCACAAATAATAGATCCTAAAGGGTATTCTAAAAGGTCCTTACATAGTTAAATGAGTCATTAAGAAGAAATTTAGAAGAGATAAACACTATTGGTAGGCCTGGTAAGTTCTTAAGAAACAAGAAAGGAGGAATTGAATGAAAAGGAGACTTAAACAAAGTTTTCAAACCTCAATTTTTGCATACACCACAAAGGGATAATAGAGTGCTAGGAAAATTCATTACTTTGTTTTGGGTATTTTAGAATGCTCCATTCTTGAATCTAGTTGTGGAAAGTTGCATGAGAAGCATTTGAGGCCAATTTTACAATAAGGTGAGTCATTTGAACTTCTTGTTTGATTTGAATGATTTAGAAGATTGAAATTGCATTTGATGAGATCTAGAAGTAGGGTAAAATCTAATATTAGGTGCCATGAGGTGAAAATTAAAGAATTTACATGTATTTGAGGTGTGTAAATAGTGGAATCGAGCTAATTACAGGCCTAAAGGGTAGAATTTGAGTTTTTAATCAATTTTTACCATTAGAAGTTGTTTGAGATTGATTAGGCTCTGCATCATAAATCTCTACATACATGATATAAATGTCAAGCCACATGACTAGTGTTATATCGAGGGGTAGATTACTCCTCGATATCTCGTGTGACGGCTTCACAAATAGTGTTCCATCACATTCCACACTATGCAACACCATTTTTTAAAAAATGAGCAATGATCACGAGGTTTCTTGTTTTTACGTGTCTAATATTAAAAACAAACAAATAAAAACATTTTAATAAATATAAAAATTGCGGGGTTTCTTGCATTAAAAATGATAGGATTTGTTGTGTTTTGGCTAGGGTTTATTGTCTTCTCGTAAGTTTTATTGTTTGTTTTCATAGTGTTTTTCTTTTGAAAGGGTTTGTTATTTTTGCTACACTTTATTTTTTTGCTGTGGTTTGTTGTTTTTTACTAAGGTTTGTTGTGTTTTTCTTAGAGTTAATTTTCTTTTGCTAGTTTTTTATTAAAAAATTGTTAGTTTGTTTTATTTATTGTTTTTGTTGTTATTTTTGTTGTTTATTTTCATAGTAATTTTGTTTGGGTTTGTTGTTTTTGTATTTGGTAAGGGCCTTTCCGGAGGATGCACAAAAAAATGGAACACAATAAAATTCTTGTGTATATTATAAAACAATATGAAGGCTATTATATAGCCATAACAATAGATAAACAAATTCCTACAAAATAGGAAGTTATACTAACAAATAGTTCATAAGCTTACAACTAACCCGTTAATAGATTTACGGGTATAACAAACTAACATAGGTGAACTAACAAACTAGTAAGACTTATTTACACAATAAATATAAATATCTCATATAATGAGAGCACTAACCATGGATTTCCTAACATTCCCCCTTAGTGCGAACATGTGGAAAACCTTCCTTGTACTGCAAATGTTGCCTTTATGCTTGCTCATGATCTAGATGGTTTATAGGACAATACCAACAACCTATGGATGATTTTCCAAGTGGTTAACAAACAACCACGCAACGGATGCTTTTTACAACAAGTGCAACAACCACCTTTGGATAGTTTTTCCAAGTGGATTACTAACAACCACAAAAGATGGTTTTATTTTCAGATAACCAACAAACCTTCGGGATGGTTTTCAAAATGGATAACCAACAACCATAATATCATGATGTTGCAGTAGTATCATTAGCTCTCATCACTATCTCACTGCAGGGAATAACATAGGAAAATCTATTGAATTATGTTGCTCATACACACAAACTAAAAACTGGAAATGGAACATTGGATCATGTTCCCCCTCAATGTGAAATTTCCACTTATTCAAATAGGAACATTGCAAACTAAAGCACACTGAAACTGGAATTTTGAAAAACACAAAGTGGAAAGCATATTGAAAGTAAATAATCACACCACAATCGATATGCGGCCCCGCTATCATGGCGATCGACGAGAGGTCATTGATTCACCTCCATCCTCTCGATTTCATGTTGCTACTTTAGTGGGATTTGATCATGAATCTCAAGAAGTACCCCCAAAAATATGTCACGTTCAAGTGAAAATGCGTCCAATTAAATTGAAAAATGAAGGAAAAAAATTTATTTTTACAATTTTTGACACCGACTTACAAGACTTTGATAATGATGACATGACGCCACAATTTATTGACTACATAATCTATAAACAACTTAAATATTGTCTTTATTTGACACTCCCTTTACAATACAAAATGGTCCCTCAATAATCTTGACTTCCTAACTATTATATAAAAGATTCCCCTACAAAGATTTAAACACCAAGACTTTAACTAAATCGTGAATACCACACGAGACAAATACTCTAAACAATTAAAATTCACTTGCATAATAATAAAACCGTGTTCCATTACTTCATAATATAATATTAACTTTAAAAATAACTTATATAGCTTTTTGACTCAGCTGATATAGAAGCATGTAGTCGAAACGTGGCATTGGACAGTGAGGGTGATGCATGAGCGGTCTCCACGCCGTTGAAAACAAGGTGATATGACATATTTTCCCTTCAATTTTGAAGTATCTAGATGTTTATGATGCAACTAATATGCCTTTCTGTGCATTGCTTCCACCGTTATTTCAAAAGAAAATTAAAAAAATTCTTCCAAGGAAGATTTGAACGCTATGAGGCTGAGTCTTGGTGCAAGTCGAAGACAACACTTTTTTGGTAGACCACATGTAATAGAAGACAGTGGATGATCATGTGAAATTGAAGATGTTTCACCGTGACTCAGAAGAAATCTGCAGAGATAGATCAGATATGTCACAAAATTCCACGTCACTTAGCTGAGCGTGCACATGAATCTGAACAGGTACAGAACGCAGATCTGATGGTCGACCCTCCCTTATAGATGCATAGATCTTAATACAAGGTAGAATAAATAGATACGGCATAGTAAAGGAGCTTATACAAATCCAGAACACTAAGAAATTTACAGCCAACAAATTCTTGTCTATTCTGCTCTATGTTAAGAGTGGAATTATTTCAATAAGCGCTTCGAATTTGCATATGCTCCCTCATATTGTCCTATATGAAGTCTACTTCTCACCCTTCAACAAAACAATAGAATCCTAATACTATGAGTAAATGCGACAACACGACCAATCTACAAATTCTGATGTAGATTTGAATCGATGACACAGATAACGAAAAAGTGACTCATTGCCACTATGAATACAATGTAAATCTCCGGATGGAAGCAAATTCGATGGGACCCTATCCCTCACGCAAGTTCGCAGGGGGTAGTGAGGTGGCACAGCGGTCTACGTGGCGTTCGCAGGGGGTGGCCCACGCTCCGTTTTCATTTCCGTCAACTCCGTCTCCATTCCCCTCCTGACAAGCTAATAAATACTGCAGCTTTTGCCAGCCTTTGTCGGCTATCATTTCAGCGACTCCTGTCAAATCACCCGCAGCTGTCACACGGTTCCAGTTTGAAAAATCATAGCTCCGCCTTCATCAAAAACACATGACCCGCCATAGCCCCTGTTCTTTTTTGCGGTTTCCATGCGGTTTCGGGTCCCTGGTTTGAGCTGTTCTCTGCTGCACAACGAGATAGAAATACAGGAAAAATCTTGTTATATCATCCGCCGTTTTTGCGACAGCAAAGAGGAAGGTGCAGGCGCAGTGCAGGCTGTTATTGACGCTGGAATTTGTGAAAGGCTTATGCAACTTCCCCTGTTTGCTCCAAAGAACGGATTTCAGAGGTGCTTCTCTTTTACATGCTATTTTGTGCTTCTATGATTTGTGGTTTTACATGCTTTGTGGTTTTGAATGCACTTTTCCTGTTAATATTAGAAGATATACACACACAAAGCATGAGCACAAACCCAAAGCCGTGATCTTTGTAGTAGGGGACCAGGGAGAGTAATGTTTCGTCGATGTCAAAGACCCAGGCATCCTTCCCATCTCCTGCTAATTTTAGGGAGTTGAGATAGAGAAGAGCCTGCTCCACGGCTCTTTCTTGATCCACCCTGTACTGTGTGGAGGTCATGTAATCTCCTATGTAGTAAACGCACTCGCCGGGAATCGAACCGAAGTTTCTGAGGTTGTTAAGCTCCACTTTTGGCCATTAACAGTAAGCAGTCCTTTACCAAAGGCCACTGAAAGCATTTTTTGAACCATAGGAGATCTTCCACTGTCAGTCAAATTCTTGGAAGAAAGAAGCTGCCTGACGAGTTCTGCATCCGATAGAACAATTCTGGGCTCATAACCAAACCACATAAAAAACTTTTCTCCTGCACACAAATTAATCCAAATAGTACTTATATTAAAATAATCTACACAGAAATATTGAATGACACAAATTTATCCAAACGGGGTTATTAGAAAAAATACAAGGAGATCTTCACACATTCTAGGAAAATTCAAGAGAGGCATTACCATACGTTTCTGACCATTTGACTATATATGGGAAAGCTCTGTTTTTGAAGTCGTGATGAATGGAAGGTATGTCTGTGAGCAACTGATGCTGTACAGTGTTTGCAATGTCCAGAAGATTGCCAATCATGAAGCGAGGGGAAGGACCTTTGAAGCCCTCTTTTTAGGGCTCTGTAAATCATCCATGGCCTCCACAAGTATTTTATAAAAAAATGTACAAGGAATGGCCATATTCCCAAAGAAAACACAAGCAGGAGAGAATTAACACTTCCATTGAACAAATCCATGGCTATAATGACAGATGATGGAATAAAACTCAGAAGAAGGAATGCAATACAATTTCTTACCACCCATCAAATGTCCCATAAAACTCAGATGATCGTAATATATTATGTATGCCATTCTCACCAGTTCTGTATTTGTTAAAAGATTTTGGAAGCTTTAACACAATTGACATATTTTCCCATATAATATTTCAGAGTTGGGAAATTTTATGAAAAGGTACTAAATTTAAAGAAGCAAAGTTTGTCAATATCAGATGCTCAACAGTGTCTACTACTAGAATACGTTAACTTCCGTCAATGAAGTTGTTAGGTACTTTAGGAACTACACAATTTAATCAAAGTTGTTTACAATAATGCTTAACTAAAACCTTAAAGCAATGCAAGCCTACTTAAAATCTTCCTTTAATTCCTGTGCATAAGTTTAGAGTTATTTTTAATCTTCCTATCTCCTGCACGTATAAGTTCTTTCCATGTAGAACTCACACTCAATTTTGGCATTCAAATGATTGAGTTTAATAATTTTGCAATAAAATGGAAAGTCTTATTACGAACATTATATGATTACATCATAGCCCATTATAATTTAGGATATAATGTTCCTCATCCTGGATATTGCCCTCGCCCAATCACAAGCCTGATTGCGTACACCTTTAAGATTAAGTTCATTGGTCGGCTATTTACCTCCCTCTGCGGCGAAGTATATCACCTACCCCTTGAGAGCAAAAAATACATCACATGCATTTCTGGGACGGCAAAAAAAATCCTAGATTTTGGGGATGGAATGGGACGGCTATTAAATAATATTTATATGTTTTAACTTTGTTCAATGAAATTTAGGGGTTTAAACTGTCTTTAATGCTTTTCAAAGTACTTTCAAGATTCAAATACAATGTTTTTGGTAAAAGAACAAAAAATTAAAGTAAATTTACATAAAAATAGTTTAAAAATTTAAAATAGGGGATGTCCCCTCCTCAAAGTCCCAAGTCCCAAAATGTTTGGAACATCCGGGACATCACCAAAATCTATGGGATGCGTCCCTGTGTAACATTTTGAGACAGGCCAAATGCTGAAGACTCTTTTGAGTCAAGCCCAATGTCGTTCACAGTCAGTGCATGAATTTTTTTTTAGCAGATAATAGCCATATTAAATCTTCTAAACATCTCTGTACCTCTTACAAAATATTGTTTTGAAAAATCACCCCCAACATACAGGTACCACATAACAGATGAACCCACAAGTTTACGATACAGGTGTTATTTTACCAAGAATTGTCGGCAAACTTAAGTTGCAGATGTCACAATTCATATTTATCCCACACATTGCAGTAGCAAGAAGCAGTCCATCCCTTAGGGGCTTTAGAGGAGTGGGGAATTATTGAAAGCGCTCACCAACACTTTAAAATACATAATACAAGTCCCATCCTGAGATGGTTAAGACAATCAGTGATAGCGAAAGCTCACTATCCTGAAGTAGGTCATTGGTTCAGATCGTAGTGCACCCACATTTTTATGGCTGGAGTTTTCCTTGTAGATCTGTGATGACCCTCATTCAAAGAAGGATTGAAGCTTAGAGGATAGTGTTAAGATTGTAATTCATACTTGTCCCCGCTTTGTTGAAGCAAATAACAAACTGCCCTTAACAGGATGTTGGAAGTGCTTGCCCACACTTGATAATCCATGCTAAAAGCCCCAGGGAGTTGGGGAGGAGATAGTCTTTAGGTACTCATCTAACATCAGGTAGTTGAGGAGTGCATAGGGAAATATGTCTCCTCTAACCGATAAGACGGAGAGGAAAGGTGGGTGCTTGACAGAAAGCTTTGAGGAGATTGTGAATGGCACAAAATCTCATTAATATAAGATATTCTTCGTATAGCACGAGATAGCCTCGATGAAACATTCTATGAGATAGCAATAGACTCAATGGAATAGATGTCATCCAAATGCCTCAAGGCACTCTCCATTATACTATCAACCAACTACTCTCACCTCCAGTTTTACAAGCAAAAATACGCATAACTAAAGGTAGGGTACTCAAAAGTGCTCAATTACACTTGAAAATTTGTAATAAGAGCCCCATGATCCATCATTAGATGGTGATAGTGAACGAAATTTCCCACAAGTAGATCACAAGTTCAAATCCTAGTGTGCCTATATATTCAACATGGTATTAGAGCCATAGCTAGAACTTGCCTTGTGAACGTGCTAGCACCCTTGATCGAAGAAGGATTAATGTAGGGTGGGGAGTGTGGTGGGTGATTGTAGGTGTTGCGATCACAGTCCATACTTGTCCCCACTGTCGAAGCAAAATGCAAACTGATGCTTAGAGGGTATTGGATGTGCTGGCATGCGCTTGAGAACCCATAATAAAAGCCCCAGGAAGAGATGAATGAGTAGCTCTGTGGTAGAGCAGCTCGTCGTCTACAAGTAGATCCTGGATTCGATTTTTGTCCAAATTTTCAACATACCTTAGCAAACTTTGTCTCCTAATATTAGTCATAAAACTTTCTTTCGAACTCAAAAGAGAACGTTGTGATTGCAAGTCACATATGTGACAACTATGATTTGTGCACTAACCACGGCCTATTAGGACAATCGCGTCCAAAGACAGGCAGCGGAGCAGTTTTCAGGCAAGATGTAGCACCAACTACCAGAGGCCATCTGATCTCTGTAATTTGGGTTATACACCTACTAGAAGATGAAATCATCCCATCCTTGTTAATAATGTAATCTTAATACATACCCTGCAAACAGTAAATGCCTAATCTCACCCCTAATCACTCAGCAAAAAAAATTATCGTACTCATGTGATCATCTGCTCGAACATTTAGGTCTGAACTAAGAACAATTAAGTATACCAAGGCTGTCATTGGAAAACATTTAGATCACAATGGCATATTAATACAATACCCAGAGAATTCAGACTCTCGCCGCTAGATAAAACTGAAAATACTTCAAAGAAAATTGGGCTGAATCTTACCTCTAGGCTCCAAGACTTCCTGGCTTGAATCATCCTTGTTGCTCTCAAAATACTGCTTCAGTAGCGTCAGCATCCACTTTCTAACTCCTCTAAACAAAACCATAACAACTTTAAAAATAAATAATAAAAATAAAAGATAACATTGATAATTTTATGATAAAAAATCCAGGGAACCCCTTTGTGTGGACAAGAGATCTTTACACTTTATCTTACATATACTACCACTTGCACCTTTTGGGGGTGCAATGAATGTGCCAATACGAAAGTCAAAGGTTCATTTTTAAGATGTTTCCCGGCAGCTGTTAAATGTTTTCCAGCGGTTATGATGTTTCCTGGTGGCTGTTAAATGTTTTCCGGCAGCTGTTTCCTGGCAGCTATGATGTTTTTTGGCTGTATTTAATGTTTCCCGACGGCTATGACTTGTTTTCCAATGTGAGATAGATTTTGAGGGATCTTTTTGGAATGCATGTCCAGCAAAAAGCCTAATTATTCAAATTTGTGAATGTGCATATTTGTTTGGATTTATTTACTTAGTTTCAGGGTTTAGCATTTTTTAGGGTACGAGAGTTCTTTACATTTGCATTTCAGGGTAACCTTGGGCTTTGATATGTGATCAAATTCACACAGGATTTACACCAGTTTTTTTCGTTGAGTTACACTGTGATACCCAGCCATCAAGATGGATCTAAAAAAAATGTTCGGAACCATATGTTACATTTGAAGCCTTCATAGCATAGCCCCACAAACACATAATATTGTTAAAATTAGGTTAGCATAGCCCCACAAACACGTAATACTGTTAAAATTAGGTAAAAGACTGCATACATCTTGATGGTTGGGTATCACAGTGTAACTCAACGAAAAAAACCTGGTGTAAATCCCGTGTGAATTTGATCGCATATCAAAGCCCAAGGTTACCCTGAAATACAAATGTAAAGAACTCTCGTACCCTAAAAAAACACTAAACCCTGAAACTAAGTAAATAAATCCAAACGAATATGCACATTCACTTGACTTTGAATTTCTAAATAATCAGACTTAATAAAATATTGTGCATTATTATGCTTACTGCAAAACCCTAAACCCTGGGCAACAAGGCTAATTAATCAAATGTGAATACATACTTGATTTTGCTGGCTCCTTTGAGGTTGAAGATGGGATCCTTGTGGTCACAGAGATTTTTATAGGCCTTGGAGAAAGTAGCATTCAAACGATCGGTGAAAGTCTCTTTGACGGCCATTTCTTCCCATTTTTCGAACACAAATTTGGCAAGGGTTTCATTTTCAGGGCAGGCAACATTCCTTCTGGATGCCATTGTTGGTCTCGATGGAGTTGGGGAAAGCAAAGAAATCAATGTATGCCCCTGCCAGTGATGATTTAACAAGCATAAATAACATTTCACGAATATTAAAAATACGAAAGTGTTTGTGAAAGCATTCACCTGCGTAGTATAACTAGCAGTTGCTTCTCCAGGGGGGTAGCAAGGATACGCCGTTAGTTAATAAATAAATGAGGATTTTAAAATGATGGAATCATTTCCATTCACACAAATAACTGACTTGAGGCCTTTTTGGCAGCGATCAAAAAAATCTACTTTATCTTTCTAATGGCTACCAACAAATTAAATTTGTCACAATAAACCCAGAGGTCTGTCATATGAAAATAGCTACTAGACATTGTCCAAAATTTTGAAAGCTCTGTCAAGCTTCGAGAAGAGCATTATTGTTGCCTATTTCCATGGTAAGCCTGCAATGAAAAGCGAGCGTTAACTATAAACTTAAATGTATACATCAAGCGGCCATGCTAATCTGAATCACTGTCCATATTCCCTCTTGTTTCCAGAAAATATTTAGAGTTACTGCAGCTTTGAAGGGGGAATTTTGTTTGAGGCCGTTTGAGAAGTGGCGATCGATAATAGAGTTGGATAGATTTTAGTGCTAAAAGGAGGGACAAAATCGAGTAAAAGTGTAGAATATCATTCCATAAAAATTGGAAGCCCTTTATAGCATAACTGTCCTTTCCATATACAATAAAATTTCGTTATATTTAAGGAAAATGTATAAAATACAAATAGAGAGTATTTAATCATAGTAAAACTAATTCATACCCACATGGATGAGTATGTGTTTGAGGGATTTGTTTGGAAATCCCTATTTATGTTTAATGCAAAATTTTGGTTGATATTCGCAAAGTGCTTTTCTAAATGCTTGAACGGGGCATAAAAATCTCATGGTCAGTGATGATTGTAGTGTAGGGTGGGAATGGTAAGGATGCATTGAAATAGTTTGAAGAAAAACCAGGGATAGGAATACAACACAATGGTTCACATTGCAATTAAAATCCCATAAATGGCATGTGGTTTTACGTTTACAAGTATATCGATCCATTTACTTGGCAGATCTGTAGCAGGGCATGACGATACGGGAAGTGTTCTTTTGGTTATGTATTCGAAATGCGGTGGTGTAGATAAGGCACGCTAACTGTTTAACAAAATACATCATTGAGATGTCACCTCCTAGACAACTATGATTGTTGGGTATGCATGAGATGGGTGCTTCAACAGGGCTCATAATCTTTTTGAGAAAATGGCTAAAGAGAATGTGGTCTATTGGAAGGAAACGATTACCGAGTATGCTCAGAATGGGCATATTGATGAAGCCCTAATCTTGTTTCAGAAATTGCCTCAAATTTATGTCATGGATGTTTGTCAACAAATAAAACATGCATGTGTGAGGTTGGATCGTGTTTTGTAAGCATGTTGCAAACTCCACAACTCCACAACCTTTTTCAGCATCCTCCCAACTTTTGTCAAATGAAAGATTTAGAACAGGGATCCAGCGTAAGTTGCAACTCGTATGCAATTGCTAGTATAACAACTCTATTTACATTAGGTTGTGAGAATCGTTACCAATTTTTATATCTAGCCACGATAGTATAAATAAGAGTATTAAAAGCATTTTATGGACTTTTGACAACGTTTCTTTGTAAAGAAGAAAACTAAGAAGACACATAAGAGTTCTTTTTCAAGGATAAAATACATAGAAAAATTGTTAGACTTTGTGCCTTAAATTTCCCATGTGCATACTCTAAATACTATTTTTCCTACTCTCGGTTGGGGACCAACAAAGGAGGGATGGACTTGTAATGAGTCCAATAAGTTACACTAGAAGGAGGATTCTTGACACGAGAGATGGCTATCTATGGAAAAGGATAAAGTTTAATGTATGATGATAAGATAAGAACATAAAGATAGGTTTCTTCTACGAAATTAGAAAGAAAATCCTGTCATGCTGCTGATCTGAAGGGACAGCTCAAATATGCCACTTCTTTGATTTGTCTTAAAAAAAAATTCAAGTACTGAAATTTAAATAATAGATGCATATCTTTGAAGTTACTAAATATGATTTCTACTCCCCAACCCAAGCAAATAGGAGGTTTGACCAGTCCCCTCTTCATCTGTCCCCCAACAGAACAAAATGGATAAGGAGTAGGAGATAGAGGTGGAGAAGAAATAGGAGCGAGAGTAGGAATTTATGTTCTTAACCCGGTCACCTCAGTTCAACAGAATGGACAAATATAGCTCTCTATCCAAAAAAAAATGCTAGACAGTCCAACAGAATAAAAATTTGTAACACAAAAGGCCGAATTGGGAATGTTTATAGCCCAATCACCACGTTTATGTGCAGGAGGACTTCAAGGTTTACAGTCTAACAGCCGCACATATCAGAGGAAAAACTATGGAATCAAGAAAGTTTCTGGCAATGACTTGGTTTGTTTGAACCCAAGAAATTTTAACGTGTCCCCCATCAGTTTGTCTTGTGGGAACCAGACAGAAAAGGTAAATGGTGAGAACTATATTTGAATTTGAGATCAGAATAGCTTCTATTTTTCACTGCTCCAACATGATGAAAGCCTTCTCATGAGTGAAAAGAAGAAAGTATTGGAGCACAGTGAATATAAGAGCCTATACTTCTCCGCATTTCTGATTACCCATGCAATGAGTCACATCAAGGTCTGAGCTTGTGTAGTTGAGATTTGGACAGAGAAAGAACGCAAAAATGAATACCACCAATGTCAGTGGGCATGTCAATGGGCTTTTTGACATTGTTCAAAATGATTTAGAGATGTCATCTCTTCACAAAGTTAGCGTTAGGCCTCCAGAGAGCATGATGCACTCTATTAAAGATTCTGTGAAGGAGACCTTTTTTCCTGATGATCCCTTCAAGCAATTTAAGAACCAGCCAAGAAAAAGGAAGCTTTTGTTGGGAGTCCGGTATATATTTCCTATTCTTGAATGGGCACCCAGATATTCCTTTAAGTTCTTCAGGTCTGATCTTATCGCTGGTATAACTATAGCCAGTCTTGCCATACCACAGGAAAGGAAACTAACTTCATGTCTATTTACAAATTTAGATTATAGTCTTAAAAGAGAATTTGTTTAAGGCGTGAAAACTAACTTTATGCCTATTTAAAAATTAGATTATAGTCTTAAAGAAAATTTGTTTAGAAAGGGTTTGATAAAGCTTATACAAGGTCTGTGTTAATGTGCTATGCTTATGCAGGGTATAAGCTACGCCAAGCTAGCCAATCTTCCTCCTATTGTTGGACTTTGTGAGTAGTGATTATTTACTGTATATCTTTTGATTTTTTGAACGATATCTAAAAATGGCATTTCTGAGCTGATATAATCCATAAATAAATTGTCTTCATCTTATATTTCTCATCACTTTTCTGAAAGCTACGGACCTGTTTCCATCATGTTTGCTTGGTAGATATAATCTTCAATTCTTCAGGATTTCCACAGGTACACATTGTAGATATTATATCAGGAATATACTGTGTTCTATTTTTTGATATAATCTTATTGTTGGCAGATGATTTGAAGTTCCTTTCTATATTTTTGGATTTCAGCAGTCCTTTCTAATCTTATTGCTGGCAAAGAAGCAATCATCAAAAGCAACATCTTCATTTGTGTTTAAAGGTATTGATGAAACTTTTAACAATGTTTTTTCATCAATATTGTTTATTTTGATTATGCATGACCATATATTATGTATTAATTTTAAATTTTAATTTTTTAACCACAAAGAAATCAAATCAAATGAAAGAAAATAGCGGTTGTGGAAAAAATCAACCACAAAAAAATAGGATGACAACACGTGCTGCAATGGCCTTTCTGAAACGGGTAAGGAAATGTGACTGTTTGTTTTTTATTGAAATATAATTTTTGTAGTGGATTATGTGTTATGAAATGCTTATTTCTGACAACATAGTGTTTGTTTTTGTAACATAAACATAGATTAACGATGAAAAAATTGAAGAAGAAAAAGCATTTGTTGATCAAACAAAAGAGAATTCAGATTTTGAAGAAGAATTTGACATGGAACTAAACATAGATGACAATAGTGATCAAAATGACGAAGATTATGAGGTAGAGGAGGATGATGAAGATGAAGATTGGGTGCCTAGTCCGAGCCATAAAGCATCCAATGAGTGCAAACATCAAAGATCAGTAAGTAGTGTTATTTATAATTTTTGTTTTGCATGAATAAAACACTTTTATTCAAGTATTCAACTTATGTTAGTATGTCTTAGATTTATTAGGATTTTCCAATTTCGTGTTCTTTTAGTGTCCATATATTTTTACATTTGCATAATAATTTCAACTAAAGAGTTATAGGATTTCCTACACATCAATTGTTACTCATAAACTATTTAATTATTGGATGTAAATTGTAGTATTTGCAGCAGTGTAAAATTATAAAAGAAATTGGAAAGAGGGACAGATTTAAGTGCATGGTCTTTCCTTGCTGCAACTATGAAATGCAAGGAATAAAATGGCATTTGAAAGACATCAACTATCACCGCCTCCATGATCACAATGGTCTCCCTCCATTACATAGGCGTAAGCTGTAAACGTGCGACCGGGAAGTATAAAAGGAAAACAAAAAAAATAGTACAAAATATGGTTGCAAAGCGAAGTGTTGACTGGCACTTGAAAAATTCTAAATATATGTACAAATCTAGGTTAATTGAGCGTTATTGTCGGGAAGAAAAGGTGCAATATTTTTCATCCCTTAGCCAACAAGCTAAAGATCTGATTTCCAAGCTTGTAGAGGAGTATGATAGTGTGGAAAAGAGGGAGGAAAGAAGGAAAAAAACCCTTTCAACGCTGCAATATAAAAAGGATTTGATGAAAACCGATTGTACAAATTCTGAACTAAATGGACAAAAGGATAAGGTATTTACCATTTTTATTATAATTTAAATTTAAAATTATTTTAGTTTTGTTTATTCACATTTTTTTATGTTATTTTAAATTAACGTTTCATTTGTACAGGATATTATCCAAGAAGAATCCATTAATGTTGATCATGTAAGGAAACATGCTTTCATTAAAAACATTAGTAGCATTGTTGGAATAATAAAGTGTCATTTTTCATTCATTAACATGTTGAAATCTTGTGTAAATGTGATTCTCACACTTTTCATGACTTGAATGCATGAATAGGACTCAACTGATGTTGATGGAGAAAATCCGATAAAAAAAGAATGTAAACAACAATGCAATGGAAAACAAGGTACAGTTGTAAATTACAAATATAAATATTTGTGTTTTCTATATATTTTAAGTGCTTAAATCTTAATCATATTGCTAATTTGGCATTTATACCTACATCTTTTATATACAATTAATTATTATGTTGTTGCACTTGAAAAATTGGGTTTTACCACTTCAGAGTGTTGAGGAAGAGAATACCGTTGAAGCATACACTTCAAGTGCATGGGTACATGAACCACCGATGCAAATAACACCTATTTCCATTAGAACAAAAGAAAGTGAGGGAAACGATATGAATGATAAAGAAAAAATCAGCACAGAGGATCATAAGGGAAAAAATATGGCCGATCCATTGATTGAGGTGACTGATTTTTCAAAATTTGTTGAGGTGGAACCGGGCAAACCAAAGAATGAGGCGAGGGACATGGCTGCATATGAATTCACAATAGGAGAAAAAGTTTTTATGTTCCTAGAGCCTGACCATGCAAAAAAGGTTGGCATTGCTAAAATTCATGCAACTAAACCAGGAACAAAATGCCATGGACGATCTTTAGAAAGGGACTGCATTGTCATATGCGTAGAAGAATCATATGTAGATGACGCTCCATTGCATTTTCCACATATTGGAGCAGATACTGTTGGTGAATCGAAGAAGACATATTGCATCTGGTTTAAAGATTGCTTGAAGGCAATTAACCAGAAAGAGGATGGAAAAGAGACAAAGGTGTGTTAATTTGTATTCTTATTGATGTTATTGTGTTTTTAGCACATTTGATTGATTTTATATCCAGTATAAGTATACTTATCCATTTTGTCATGTTTGCAGCGAATGAATGAATATTCAGATGACAATGTTGCAATTGAGGTAAAACTATGTTTTGATGTACATTATTTTTTTCCAATTGATTGACTATATCAATGATGCATTATTTATTTCAGTATTCAATAGAATTTTGAGAGCTCATATTCAGATTTTACCATGCATAGGTGACACAAGGAAATGGATAAACTGTAGGATTTTCCTTTCTAGTCTAATGTTTAAATTTTTCCTACTTCCCTATACATTTCCTTCCATTACATTCTTATGCAGTATTCCTCTATGTATTTATCTTTCAAAACTGGTTTGCATTTTCACTATAATATTTTATACGATGGAAACATATTATTCACGATGAAACTATGTACTTTTCATACCAACTTGGCTTCCCTTACTTGACTGTTGCAGCTGTTACAGGAGCTTCCCTTACCCCAATATCATTTTACTTATAATTTTCTTTCTTTCTAACAATCATGTTCTTTAATTGTATTATATAGTATTTATATGAATTGATTGTTTGTAGAATGAAGAGGAACAACCAAATAAGCTTTTGGTAAGAAACGTAAAAATGTTATCCAGTATTGTTGATTCCATGCAAATTATACATAAAATGGGTCGTGCTTCATCTGATTTGGTAAGTTACGTAAACTTAAGATTTACATTGCTAATTACTTCTAGGAGTCAAATATAAAAACATTTAAAATATTTGTGTTTTTTTCTTCGAGTTAATGTAGGAAATAATTTGCATCAATAATCCTTCATTTTTGTAGCAACGTAATAGTGAAGGTGATACTGAGATGCAACTTTCAGAAAGGATCCATTCTTCCCAACAACAGGTGACCACACAATATCTTATTTATAATTTTGATAAACTTATTTTATCATTTACGTTTGCATAGTTTTATTTACTGATATGCCCATTGTTTGTAAACATTTCAGGGAAAAAGATTAAAGGGTATCAAGAGTGTTGCATCAGTTCACACACACCTTACGCCTGATGAGATGAAAGGAAATAAAAGAAAAATTCGAGGATGGATGGAAGCGCGAAACTCCATTGCTGTTAACAAGCAACGGAGAAATTTGAAGAGCTCTCAGATTTAATCTGTTGAAGTTTTGATATTACAATCAATTGTATCATTATTTGTAAAACAATTGCCAAGATACTCAGTTATGTGAAAGAAAAAATCAAGTTTAATGTTATGGTTTTTCTCCTTGAACGAGAAAATAATGTAAGATCCATATGTAGTGCCAATTTTATGCCAAAATCCTCTTTTGGCTCTTCTTCTGACATGACTTGTAAAATGTAATGAGTTTTTCCTGTCAAATTTATTGATAGCATTTATTATTGCTGTTGAGACTATTTATTTATTATTGCTGTTTTTCCTGTCCATATTAGATGAATGGGATTATGCATACCTTCTCTATACACGTGTATCTTATTAATAGTATTTAAAGTTATCGAGTTTGCTATGACCTTTGCAATATGTTGAAATTTTAGATAATCATGAAAAAATTAAAGTTCATTTGAATGGTACAGTGTCTGAATATCATATATTTGTTTCAAGTGTTCACTAGAGTGGCAATGGCTATAGAACACTAATGGAAGACCCATATTCATTGCTTTGGATGTGTCTGATGTTTCTTCCTTGCTCATCTGCCGGGCCAAGGCAAGCTAGGCATCACTTTGCAGTCACTAGATTGGAGTTGCATATCTTTCACTGGCTGTACTTATTCAAATATCACATTTTTAATGAGCAAATTCATCATATTAGTACTCTTCAGCTGTGGTCTGAACAAGACCAAATAACATTTCTATTCGGATATAGCTCAAGTACAGTCAGGAGATGTATTGGATACAACAGATGTGCAACTGAAGCGCACCCCAGGAAAGTCTGAAAAAGAACATGGAAAAATGCTCAAAAAAATAAAATTGAAATAAAACACTTACCCCGCTGCGAAGTTTGCCTCAGAAATTTTCACAACAAACATGTCACATTTAAGCTAAAATAGTACCACAAACATAACTAATGATTGTATATGAGTTTCAAGGGATGTCGAAATGATGCAAATGTAATGATATTTTGTAAATGCAATTTTATATAGAAATTATTATGTACATTTTTAATATGAAGTTATTGTATACATTTTTATTTTTATTTTATAATTTCGGTCTCTTTTTGACCAACACTCTCTTTCCAGAATATATTCTCACTGTCAATCTCTGAGTTTCTCATTCTCTACCAACCTTTTACCTATGGAGAACAAGTACCCATTACTTGTTAATGAAGTCATGACTAGTACTGTGAACAATGTTAACCCGGAATTGTTTATGCTTGTATAATTAACTCTTCTGAAGTGAACATGTTATTAGCTGACCCTGAATACCATGTATTGGAATTAAACATTTACCCCCATTTTAAAAAATAGCACAATAAAATTTGCTACAAATTTGCTGCGGTCAATGTTTCAACCTCGACTCAGGTGCCAGATAAAGACTTTCGCTGTGCATTGCATGCCCACAGGGCCACAAGAGAGGTCAGGTCATCTTTTAAAAATAAATAAAAATACAGAGTATGGCGATATCCATCATAAATGGGTCATAAACAAGTCCACTGAAGATCCTCTTGTTTCAGTATATTCAACAGCAACAAAGTGGATGGGAGCAACAGTTTATGGACCATATTCCCGTGTAGTGTCCTTATAAATATGGTTCTTAAATATAGCAACAAATTCCATAGAAATTGACTCCAAATTGAAAGCAGAACAACAAAAAAACAATACAGCTATGACTTACACACTTAGCAGGGCATGATCGAGAATATGTTGAACCTCTATATAATAATTGCTAGAATTCCTTGAGCAGAGAACGGACAGAGAATGCTGGAATTTCAATCAATACTATCTCAGCTGAAAATTTTCCCATATATTGTTGCCAACAAGGAAAGCATACTTCATTATTGTTACTATCTTTCCACGTCAGCAACATATATCATTATTGTTACTATCTTTCCAACCCATATGTGTTATATGGTAACAAATGAATTGATAGGCATTTGATGTCTTTTCATGCATAGTCTCAGCTCCCTCTGGTGGAGAAACAAGTTCAGAATTAAGTTAGGAATAGAGATTTATAAACTGATCAATATGAAAGATGATTAAGTTGTTGATGAGACCTTAAGGCATGGTTTTGCTGGAGAAAAAACCTTTCATAGCCTTCTCTTGTGAACAAAAGGAAACAAAAGCTTCAGAATTATATCAACCCTTTTGAAATACTTATTTTTCCAGCTCTCTCTCAACACAATCAATAACAATACACCACCAAAACCTACTCCATATGACAACCCCAGTCCTACCTCATACCACGGTATTTGTTTTCTGCTCTCTTCATTGTTGTCTTCTTCTTCATTAGAAGCAGGAGGAGGTGGTGCAAATTGTGGCCAAGAGCAATTCTTTGGAAGTGGACATCCCCATAAATTCAGATTTTGTAAATATGATGATTGTGTAAATGTGAACATGTGTCCTCCTTGTGGTATGATACCAGAGAGATTGTTGCTGGACAGATTTAAAAATCCCAAATAGTCTAGAGATGTGAGCTCCTTTGGAATATATCCAGAAAACATGTTTCTAGAAAGGTCCAGTGATTCCAGATCACTCATTTCTCCCAAACTACTTGGAAGCGTCCCGCTGAAATTGTTCATGGATAGATTGAGAGACTTCAACCCTTTCAACTTTCCAAAATCATAAGGAAGAACTCCATTCAATTGATTTCTTGAGAGATCTATGCATGATAGAGTGGATAGAATATATGAATAGTGTTGCTCTATGCCTTTGGAAGTCATATTCAACTCATCATGATAAGCATATGGTTCATTAAGAGGACCAAGTGGATACCTTCTTTTCATCCTATGTCCACTTTCTACCACAGTCATTGCTTGCAGAGATACAATGCTATGAGGAATACACCCTGACAAACTATTGGCGGAGAGATCTAAGATATGGAGTTGCTTCAACTTGCCAATTTCAGAAGGAATGCTACCTCTGAAATGATTGTTCTTCATCACTAGCACTTGAAGGTATGAAAGATTTCCGATTGACTTTGAAATATGCCCTGTGAATGAATTGTGCCCAATATCAAGTGTTTGTAGTTTTGTACAATTTACTATTGGGGAAGGGAATCTTCCACTTAGCTTATTATTGTGTACAATCAAGGACAAGGGGCATAGCCCACAAGGTATGCTTCCTTCCAGACCATTATCTCCCAAATTCAATACTAGAAGTTGAAGAATATCAGCCAAGCTTGGTGGAATGACTCCGTTTAATTTGTTGTTTGCCAAATTTAACTTTACAAGACCAGTCAAGTTGCTCAAACTTGGAGGAATATTTCCAATCAGGGAATTGTCATTTAGCATCAATACTTCTAGAGTAGAAGGCCATACAGACGGCATGGATCCCAATAATGCATTCTTAGAAACATCAAAGACTGTCAAATTATTTAAAGCATTTGGGAAAATATTGCCTTGCAAATAATTTGTAAAGAGATAAACGGATATCCTTTGTTAAAAAGTGACAAATTTGTATAAATATTGAAACTTGCATCATTTATTGCGGATGACAACACAATACGTTGTTGAACTATTTTAATTAAAGTAGAAGGGCATAAGTGGGAAATTATTACAAAGTGATTGAATTAAACAACCTTGAATAGATACATAACATTATAAAATGCAAAATAAACATTAAAAATCCATTTTGTTGAGGCAACAACGTATTACGTTGAGAAATATCCTACTTTGGTATAGATCATGTAGGAGCATAAAAAGATGGTATCACAGTTTTAGATATTATAATGAGCATATCTTGTAAACTAATAATGTGTTTGTTCATCATTTCTCAAGGGTAACAACATAATATGTTGTTGAACTGCTGCAATCTAAAATTACCCTTAAATTTCATTTGTGTTGGTCTCATCTTCAAGTTCTTCAACAAGCCCCCTTTCCCTATCTCATTCTGCAGCTCTTTTTAATTCATCCTCCCATGTTAGTCGACGTGATACATGACTCTTTTTTACAATAGGAAACTAGCTTTCCTATTTGTTGGACATGGGCGCCTTCGATTCAACATCTTCTCTATAAAATCTCTCTCTCGATGAAGTGTATTGTTGAATCCATCATCTACAGGTCTAAACGGTTGTGCCTCAGGATGTTGCACACCTAATATAGAAGATATTTGGCTTCCCCTCAATCGGTTTGTTGTTTCCACAAGTGTATTCTCTAATAAAGTAAGAAATGACTTGTTTAGAGGACCAACAAGACTGTTATCTACTACTATTTTTTGATCCTTCTCACTTGTGGGCTCAAGTGTTCATCTTCTTCATTTATAACATGTTTATCTTGTTGCAAAACATGCATAGAGTCTTCACAGGTGTTTGGAGGATTCCATGCTTGACCAAAAGGATCATCAACCACATGTTCATCTCCACATGCAACATTTGGAGCACAAAATAAACCCTGGAGAACATTACAAATTAGTATAATAAATCAAAGATTTGAATAAAAACCAAAATTAATAGAATTTAGATACAATAAATTACTATGTTGGAAAATCTTGAAAAACATTTTGCCTAGAATACCTGAACATTAAAGTTTTCTCTCGCTGAATTCTTTTTCATCATATTCACTTTAATTACGTGCTTACATAAGTACCCATTCTTTGACACTCCACATCCACACATTGCCAAATGTGGGGTTTGATACCATACTTCATAGTGACAAGTATCATCCGTCTGGCTACGAACCCATGCTAACCGTGGGTCAGAGGTATGGAAGGTGACATAATAATCAGGAATGGATTGTGCATGCAGCCATTGGTTATTTTCTAGTTTCTCCACTTTGAAGTTACGGTAGAACCCACTTTCCTTACAACATTGACTCCACCAATAATATATAAAAACAACTATGATTAACTGATGTATCAGCCAGTCAACCCTGCGATGAGATGCTTTTCGAATGGAGGATAACCACTTACTCTTAAGTATAGAGTGGTATGCCTCTATTGCAGCATTTGTTTCTTGCCCAACATGCTTTAAAGTCCGTAGATGTCTCACCCACATTCCAATTCTTAGAAGCCAGTGTTCCTGCCAATATTTAATAAATTTTATCTCGTCCGCAAATTCTGTAACAAAATCTTGTGCCATTTGAATAGCACTCTCCTCATTATTTGAATGGTGCATAATTTCCCCCAACCTATTAAACATTACACGTCTTTTTTGATCTTCCTTAACCTTGGCAACAAGATTCTTCAACCATGCCCTCCTTACATGCCAGCTGCATAAGTATACTTCACACCCAAAAACTTCTCTGTATTTGAAAATGAATTGTATTAGAATTTTAAAAATTTGATAGCAAACTTAATATCTATAATTTAAATTTATATATTCTAACAATATACACAAAGAGTAATTTACAACCTAATAGCATTGATTTCAGTTGTAGCATCATCTACCATGAAAGCATTTAGTTTCCACTCAAGCATATGAGCATGTGCTCTATTCACCAACTTTTTCATCCATTGGGTTAAGTCGCTAGTTGTAGCTCTTGACATTATGACCCATGCAACTGGTAGGCCCATGTGTTTGGAATCGAATGCGAGGATGGTATAGAGTTTGAACTATGGAGAGTTGGCAATGCAATAACAATGTGAATTAGTAGATTATTGGTAAGAAAATGTAACATATTTTTTGCAGAATTTTTTTATTGATAAGATTATGTAAAAGAGAATACCTTCATTCCATTGGTCCCAAAAGTGGCGTCCATTGCAAGTATGTTGTTATGGCCATATTTTAACATCCACTCAAGTTGTTGCGGCATTTGAATGCCCATGATAAACGGCACGTGACCATCTTCCTCAACATTTCCTTCATACTCTTGGTATTCAAAACATATATTTGGATTTTGATCTTGCCATACTCTCACACTTTGGGCATCATTTCTGTCATACATGTACTTTGCTGCTTTTATTTTTGTATCAATATTTTGAACATCATGTGAAGACAAGAAATCATCACGTTTTGTTTGCCCATGAAACAAGGCTAGCTTCTCATGAACCATTTCACGGTGCTTTTGCAACACAATATCAGTTGGCATTCCTAATAACAATAACTTTTCTACCCATTCTTGCAATTCCTTACTAATATGTGGCGCATAATAAGCTCGTGTCCCTTCAAATTTGTGTGATTTTTTGGCCATGGCATATATGATTGTTGTTATCCACATGATCCATCTGAGGATATGTGATAAGTGCATATTCACTTCTTTTCATAAGAATTTGCACATTAAAATTGCATTGGCAACCACATTTTATATGTTTCCGTCTGAGTCTACTCCCGTCCCTCTAGTTGGAACCTTGGACTTATCATATGGCAAATCATCCTCTTCTTTAAAGTCTTCAGGCCCATAGCTACACCAATATCTGCAAAATGTCACTAAAAGTGAGTCATAATAAAATAAACAACAATTTTAAAACTGCATTAAAAACATCACCGAACATTGCCACATCATACATTATATAACTGATGGTGCTATCAATTTGAACCCGGTGTGTACTTTCCCTTATGGGTGATGAATGACTCCAACGTTTGTAATAACTTGTTGGAAATGATGTCCGCTGACATTCCCCTTTAATAAAATCATCTACTCGTCCAACTTCTATCCATGCAACAAAATCCCCTTCCACTCCACGGTTATCTTTAACTTTGCTCCAAACTACATCTAATGCAGAGAACAGTCCTTAGGAGGACATTGGATAGGAATGTCTAACAAGCGCTTCCACTTTGAGTCTCTCTGATTATACATTGATGTTAATAACACTACAAATTATTAAAATTTGGAAAAAAAATGCTCAAGCTAACACACTATACAATTAGACAATAACACTAACCATTTGATATTTATATTATAGCTGATGCTAAAATGATAGGACCTGCCTGCATTCACAAATGTTCAATATGTTAAAGAAATTGAGGATCATTATTAAAAAAATTCAGGTCAACAAAAAAAGTAAAAACGACATCAATAATCTCATAAAAACGACATCATACATATATAAGATTAGACAATAGAGTATCTTTTCTAAGTTATTTAAGGTTGAGAAATGTTTAAAATCAGCTGCTGCCGTATAGAAGAGAATTAACCCAAAAATAGCTCTCAAGGGTATCACAAATCATCACTAGCATCAATATAAATGGACTAGTAGCTAGGAGTTAAAAGGTAAATGTGGACAGTTAGGGCAGTCAGCAACCTTACTCAAAGTACTTGTCATTGGCTATATGCTTGGAAGTCAGACTTCAATGCTGATTGTTCGAAAAGATAGGTGTATGCATACAAAGAAAGATTGAGGGCACGGTTGTAGAGAAGAACAACAACATGAATATGAGAACGTGACATGCTCCTTGAGGAGGATCTACTGAGCTAAGAGGCACACCAACTATAATGAATATAGCTTGTAAAAATAACGTGTTCCACCGTTTAGTCCAGGTGACAACGTAATACGTTGTCGTCGTGTCGAAATTAAATTGTGAGAGGATGAATTGGAAAGTATTCCAGTTTAATTGAATCAAACAACTTTTAATAGATTATTCAGTGCTAAACAAACTTTAAAAATGCGGGTCGTCAAAGAAACAACGTATTACGTTGAGAAACCACCTTCTTAGCTAAAGATCCTGTAGGCGCACGAAGATCTTAAATTATAGTTTTATATAGTACACCATGTACCTTATGCAGCCTAGTAATGAGTCAGGTCATCGTTATCGCGGGCAACAACGTAATGTGTTGTTAAAAAAGGATTTAGATCCTTTAGGCACATAAGAATGGTGCATTGCAGTTGTATACACTATAATTACTATATCTTGTAAAAATAGTGCGCTCCATCATTTAGTATGGGTGACAACCTAATAATAGGATTTGATACTTTGATGATCCTTCATTGCACACACGTGGGCCAAAACCTGTGAAGGGCAGAATTGATCCTTGAATGGTATCATTTGAATACCTTGTTTGATGATAAATCGGGTGCATAACAGTCTCGTAAAGGATTACCTCCGCAAGGGAGAACAAAGATGAAGTTTTGTATATGCATTCAAGGGTATTTAAGGTTCATAAAAGAGTGTTGTTGAGTCAAGACAGTTTGCATGGAGACAAAGCGAGAGTGTTCTTTTTAGAACTCGAGAAGAAATGGAGTGTTGAGGTTGGATAAATGGACTAGTAGCTAGGAGTTAAAAGGTAAATGTGGACAGTTAGGGCAGTCGACAACCTTACTCAAAGTACTTGTCATTGGCTATATGCTTGGAAGTCAGACTTCAATGCTGATTGTTCGAAAAGATAGGTGTATGCAACTAAAGACAGATTGAGGGCACGGTTGTAGAGAAGAACAACAACATGAATATGAGAACGTGACATGCTCCTTGAGGAGGATCTACTGAGCTGAGAGGCACACCAACTATAATGAATATAGCTTGTAAAAATAACGTGTTCCACCGTTTAGTCCAGGTGACAACGTAATACGTTGTCGTCGTGTCGAAATTAAATTGTGAGAGGATGAATTGGAAAGTATTCCAGTTTAATTGAATGAAACAACTTTTAATAGATTATTCAGTGCTAAAAAAACTTTAAAAATGCAGGTCATCAAAGAAACAACGTATTACGTTGAGAAACCACCTTCTTAGATATAGATCCTAGGCGCACTAAGATCTTAAATTATAGTTTTATATAGTACACCATGTACCTTATGGAGCCTAAGTAACGAGTCAGTCATCGTTATGCGGGCAACAACGTAATGTGTTGTTAAATTGTTGTACTCATAGTAGGAGGGAAAGGATTTAGATCCTTTAGGCACATAAGAATGGTGCATTGCAGTTTTATACACTATAATTACTATATCTTGTAAAAATAGTGTGCTCCATCATTTAGTATGGGTGACAACCTAATAATAGGATTTGATACTTTGATGATCCTTCATTGCACACACGTGGGCCAAAACCTGTGAAGGGCAGAATTGATCCTTGAATGGTATCATTTGAATACCTTGTTTGATGATAAATCGGGTGCATAACAGTCTCGTAAAGGATTACCTCCGCAAGGGAGAACAAAGATGAAGTTTTGTATATGCATTCAAGGGTATTTAAGGTTCATAAAAGAGTGTTGTTGAGTCAAGACAGTTTGCATGGAGACAAAGAGAGAGTGTTCTTTTTAGAACTCGAGAAGAAATGGAGTGTTGAGGTTGGATAAATGGACTAGTAGCTAGGAGTTAAAAGGTAAATGTGGACAGTTAGGGCAGTCGGCAACCTTACTCAAAGTACTTGTCATTGGCTATATGCTTGGAAGTCAGACTTCAATTGATTATTCGAAAAGATAGGTGTATGCAACTAAAGACAGATTGAGGGCACGGTTGTAGAGAAGAACAACAACATGAATATGAGAACGTGACATGCTCCTTGAGGAGGATCTACTGAGCTGAGAGGCACACCAACTATAATGAATATAGCTTGTAAAAATAACGTGTTCCACCGTTTAGTCCGGGTGACAACGTAGTACGTTGTCGTCGTGTCGAAATTAAATTGTGAGAGGATGAATTGGAAAGTATTCCAGTTTAATTGAATCAAACAACTTTTAATAGATTATTCAGCGCTAAACAAACTTTAAAAATGCAGGTCGTCAAAGAAACAACGTATTACGTTGAGAAACCACCTTCTTAGCTAAAGATCCTGTAGGCGCACGAAGATCTTAAATTATAGTTTTATACAGTACACCATGTACCTTATGGAGCCTAGTAACGAGTCAGGTCATCGTTATCGCGGGCAACAACGTAATGTGTTGTTAAATTGTTGTACTCATAGTAGGAGGGAAAGGATTTAGATCCTTTAGGCACATAAGAATGGTGCATTGCAGTTTTATACACTATAATTACTATATCTTGTAAAAATAGTGCGCTCCATCATTTAGTATGGGTGACAACCTAATAATAGGATTTGATACTTTGATGATCCTTCATTGCACACACGTGGGCCAAAACCTGTGAAGGGCAGAATTGATCATTGAATGGTATCATTTGAAGACCTTGTTTGATGATAAATCGGGTGCATAACAGTCTCATAAAGGATTACCTCCAAGGGAGAACAAAGATGAAGTTTTGTATATGCATTCAAGGGTATTTAAGGTTCATAAAAGAGTGTTGTTGAGTCAAGACAGTTTGCATGGAGACAAAGAGAGAGTGTTCTTTTTAGAACTCGAGAAGAAATGGAGTGTTGAGGTTGGATAAATGGACTAGTAGCTAGGAGTTAAAAGGTAAATGTGGACAGTTAGGGCAGTCGGCAACCTTACTCAAAGTACTTGTCATTGGCTATATGCTTGGAAGTCAGACTTCAATGCTGATTGTTCGAAAAGATAGGTGTATGCAACTAAAGACAGATTGAGGGCACGGTTGTAGAGAAGAACAACAACATGAATATGAGAACGTGACATGCTCCTTGAGGAGGATCTACTGAGCTAAGAGGCACACCAACTATAATGAATATAGCTTGTAAAAATAACGTGTTCCACCGTTTAGTCCGGGTGACAACGTAGTACGTTGTCGTCGTGTCAAAATTAAATTGTGAGAGGATGAATTGGAAAGTATTCCAGTTTAATTGAATCAAACAACTTTTAATAGATTATTCAGCGCTAAACAAACTTTAAAAATGCAGGTCGTCAAAGAAACAACGTATTACGTTGAGAAACCACCTTCTTAGCTAAAGATCCTGTAGGCACACGAAGATCTTAAATTATAGTTTTATACAGTACACCATGTACCTTATGGAGCCTAGTAACGAGTCAGGTCATCGTTATCGCGGGCAACAACGTAATGTGTTGTTAAATTTTTGTACTCATAGTAGGAGGGAAAGGATTTAGATCCTTTAGGCACATAAGAATGGTGCATTGCAGTTTTATACACTATAATTACTATATCTTGTAAAAATAGTGCGCTCCATCATTTAGTATGGGTGACAACCTAATAATAGGATTTGATACTTTGATGATCCTTCATTGCACACACGTGGGCCAAAACCTGTGAAGGGTAGAATTGATCATTGAATGGTATCATTTGAAGACCTTGTTTGATGATAAATCGGGTGCATAACAGTCTCATAAAGGATTACCTCCAAGAGGAGAACAAAGATGAAGTTTTATATATGCATTCAAGGATATTTAAGGTTCATAAAAGAGTGTTGTTGAGTTAAGACAGTTTGCATGGAGACAAAGAGAGAGTGTTCTTTTTAGAACTCGAGAAGAAATGGAGTGTTGAGGTTGGATAAATGGACTAGTAGCTAGGAGTTAAAAGGTAAATGTGGACAGTTAGGGCAGTCAACAACCTTACTCAAAGTACTTGTCATTGGCTATATGCTTGGAAGTCAGACTTCAATGCTGATTGTTCGAAAAGATAGGTGTATGCATACAAAGAAAGATTGAGGGCACGGTTGTAGAGAAGAACAACAACATGAATATGAGAACGTGACATGCTCCTTGAGGAGGATCTCTTTGAGTGAGAGGCACACCAACTATAATGAATATAACTTGTAAAAATAACGTGTTCCACCGTTTAGTCCAGGGTGACAACGTAGTATGTTGTCGTCGTGTTGAAATTAAATTGTGAGAGGATGAATTGGAAAGTATTCCAGTTTAATTGAATCAAACAACTTTTAATAGATTATTTAGTGCTAAACAAACTTTAAAAATGCGGGTCGTCAAAGAAACAACGTATTACGTTGAGAAACCACCTTCTTAGCTAAAGATCCTGTAGGCACACGAAGATCTTAAATTATAGTTTTATACAGTACACCATGTACCTTATGCAGCATAGTAACAAGTCAGGTCATCGTTATCGCGGGCAACAACGTAATGTGTTGTTAAATTGCTGTACTCCTAGTAGGAGGGAAAGGATTTGAAATTATTTTAAAGTAATATAATGAAACAAATTTGAATAGTTTGATAATACAATGATGTGCAAAAAAATGTTTAGAACTTCATGTCATTGACGCAACAACGTATTACGTGGGAAAACAACCTACTTTTATATAGATCCCGTAGGCACATAAGAATGTGGCATCATAGTTTTATACACTATAATGACCATAGCCTGTAAATATAACGTATTCCATCATTTAGATTGGGCGACAATGTAATATGTTGTTGTATTGTTGTAACAAAAACTCTCTCAGGAAAAATCTTACCTTGAATATTAGATATAAGAATCTGAATTACCATTCAACTTATAATTTCTTTGTTTTCAATTAGCCTTGTTTCAAATATTTAGGCTAGCTTCACTCAGAGTTCCACAGACATTAGAATTCTTACAGCAAGCTCGGTATACACTAGACTTTAAATTTATTGAAATAAAATCTACAGGACTCGCAAAATGAGCTAAACTGGTGTATTGGCATCTAAGAGAAAGATAATGTTAAAAAAAGAAACTAGCTGAGTATTTGAGAATGCACCTGGAAAGTTTTCTTGGATAGCTAATTCAAGGGGAAGTTCTGACCTCAAGCATTCTGGTTTGAGGAGGTCATCAAGCAAAGGAGAAAATTCTTTGGGCCTTATAATATCTATCCAAGGATTCACAATTACACAATAAAAGCAAGCCAATGCTGTAATGTGATTCATAGAACATTGAGAAACAAGGTGATACTAGGAAGTTTCATTAAGTCAAAACTCTCTTATTAGGAACAAGGTCACTGTGCACCTCCACGTGTATGATCGTGTCATGATACAAAAATATGTAATACTAAGTTTCTATCCAACAGTATCATCAGAAAGAAGAAAATATATGTTAGCTTCCATGCAAGCACACCAAGCCAAGAATGTTGCTATTGCAGTACAAAATCAGGCTGCCTTGATTTCATTGGTGTATCCATTATACTTATAGACTCTATGGGTTCAAGCTCCATTGCTAAAATTCAAATCAAATGTTAGATTTGTCTTTCAACCTGGAAAGAAATTATATGTCTCTTTAAATTTACCAGAGTTAAACCAAAAGGCTTTGCTAGTAATTGCCTACAGTTAAGATCCGATCACAAAGTCTTGCACAATTTTAGATGAAATATACCTTTGATAGTGTGAATATAACAGGTAGAAAAATGTTATATATTAATCCCTCGCATTAATAGAATTTGATTGAAATGCTAAATAAAGAATGAAAGCAAAATCTGCCATGTTTGGAAAATGTATCATCCATGCATGGAAGGACTTGATTGTGTCAATTTCAGCAAGTAGTTTTGTTACAACGAGGAAAACTTAGGATTTGATGGAAATATAATGTTCTTACCTGATTTGCAATGTACAGATTATTTCCAAATTTTCCCTGTCATGAGCAATGTTCTTTTCTCATAGCCAGCCTTAAGAAATCTCCTTCAACTTCCATAAAACTGAATGAAATATGACTGTTCTTTTTTGCAATACTTAAATAAATCATTTATGTAAAAATAATAAAAAACAGAACAGTGGCGCCAAAAAGTGGAGTAAATAGTTTAATGAATATAATTTAGGCAGCAATTAATGGTAGCATTCAATATATATTTGAAAGATACTTTGAAATGGCGCAACATATTCAAAACAATAAATGTGAATAGGTATGGTTGAGCAGTCAGGGGAGGCGTTGAAATGACTTGGGTTGGTTGAGCAGTCAGTGGAGGCGCTGAAAAGACAGGCGTTCCGTTAACTTTTTTTTACCTCCGTGAAACACTGGACAGTGCCCAGTCAGCAAGCCAACTCACTACCCCCTGCGAACTTACGTGAGGGATAGGGCCAGCCGTCGTATATAGTCAAGCCTTAATCAAATAAATTAATCACATGTTTGGGCAGCAATACAATTTATAGAGCTTCCCCTAGTGATATTATCATACAATCATTTATCTCATAGGATAAGCTTTCTCTAATGCCAAATATTTGGTAAGAGCCTTTCCATAGGATGCATAACAAAATGCAACACAATAAAATTCTTCTATGTATGTTATAAAACAATATGAAGGCTATTATATAGCCATAAAAATAGACAAACAATTTTCTACAAAATAAGAAGTTATACCAACAAATAGTTCATAAGCTTACAACTAACTTGTTAATAGATTTATGTATAACAAACTACTATAGGTGAACTAACAAACTAGTAAGACTTATTTACATTGCATTGTAAATATAAATAGCTCATATAATGAGAGCACTAAACATGGATTTCCTAACATTTTGGGCTTGGGCTTGCTATTTTTGAGCTAGGATTTGTTATTTTCATTGGGATTTTCTATTTTTCGTAGTTTTGTTAAGTTTTTTTGCGAGTGTTTACTATTTTTTGAACTAGGGTTTTTTGGGGGCTAGGGTTTACTATTTTTTAATAATTTTTCGTTGTATTTCTACGATTTCCTTTTTTACATGGATTTAGATTTTTGCTATAAAATAAATCTATGTTCTAAGGAAAAAAATGGAATAAAAACCTTATACACGCCTCTCTTATTTTTACCTTGGAGAATTTCTCCTCTTCCACCTCCTTATTAGTTGTACACAATTGTTATTCCCTTATCTCTTTATCATGTTCCTCCTCTTCAAAGGTTGTATGTAGATGTTTTCTCCATACCCTATTTTTTTGACGTTTTGGAATAGCACATGTACCCAACAATAAAAAAGGATGTTGATGGCACTGACCCTTTTATTTTTGAATTTAGGGATTTTGTGGCACAAAGGTGATGCTAATAGTATCACAATTTTGTGTCACTTTTTTGTCACAATTGAACCACGGTATTCACGTCATAATTGCACCAAACAAGGTAAATTTTAAGACCCCTAAAATAAACTTGTAGATATTACTTGGCGAATATGTGAAAATGACTTTCAAAATTAGAGCGAATCTGAGCGAAACGTGTTTCAAATGGTTTCATGAATCATTCGATAATGGTGTTAGTTGGTAGCAATTATTGGCTAACTATATATGTTGTCGCCAACAACATATGTAATTTTTAAAAAATCTTTTTTTTTTGACAATAACAGTTAAAATGACCGTCTCAATGAAAAATTGGTCCTCACAAAATATGGTGCAAATAAAAAAATCAAAAAAATATTTTTGTGAAAAAAATGTAGATTTCGTTAGTTTTGTATGGGAAAAATTAATATATTTTTTTGTTAGTAGTTAAAATGATCGTATCAATGAGAAATATGTCCTCACAAAATATGGCGTAGTTAAAAAATCACATAATTGTTTTCCTCTTTTCTACGACATCACTAAAAAAATGCCACCGACCGGTAGCATAAATGTATTCTACGGGATGGTACCGTAGATATATGCTACCAACCGCGGTAGCATAAATGTATTTTACCGGTTAGTAGCGTAAATGTATGTTAGCGATCGTAACATTCATGTATTCTAGCGATCGATAGCATACATTTATGTTATGCAAGTCGGTATCATATATCTATGCTTTACCGATCGGTAGTATATATTCATGCTACCTGACGGTAGCATACATATATTCTACCGAATGGTTGTATAGATATATGCTACTAGCCTATAAGATAGATATATGCTACCGGTTAGTAGCATACATTTATGTTACCCATCGTTTCTGACATTTTACATTATATACAACTTCAACAAAATAACATATTAACTGTTAAAATACCTTTAATGTTGGAGGGTTGCAATATACAGTCGATCTCAATCGTAAGTGCCCACAGGAACATGAGCATGGGTAAAGGAATTGTAAATAAAATTTTATGTGTACTCTATATTTAAAATTGTAAATTTTTAATCACTATATATATGAAGGAAAAATTTACAAATTTCAATTTCATGCTAGTGGAAATTTGAATTAATAAAGTCATTTATTGGTGTAAATTCTAGGAGAATTGACCCCTGAAAGTAATTTGAACCCGAAAAATTAGAGCAACCCAATTCTATCCCTAAACCTAAAATTTTACCAAATGTAAATTTCAAAAACTAGAATATTCGTGAATTAACAAAGATTCACCACTAAAATTTACACCGATACCAAAAAAGACATCAAAAATGAAAAAATGAAACACAAATCAATTTTAATTCAACACAAATTTGTGATATTTTTGCACTATATGTAGTAGGGGATACTTCCACTGGGAGCCATATGTGGATCGGACCTTAAGTGTCCCTTTTAACTTCATCCTTTGTCACTTTTACACTTAGGTAATTGCACCAAAATATAGGTGAAGTCCCATGGAGCTTCACTTGCCCCACTAAAACAAGAATGTACTCTTGTATATAAACAATACACTCACTCGCTTCCTTTATAAATGTGGGATTAGACTCAAGGTGAGAGAAAAAAGGGACTTAGTTATGCCAAGTTATACACATGTTCTTGTTAGAAGATTCTATTACACTTTAGTGTAATTTCCCGATCTAATGAGATATCGTGAATGCGTGTATATTATCTATACACAAATTTTGAGAAAACAAAGTGTTAGGAGTTATATTTTCCTTAAAAAGCTACATTTCTTACAATTCATAATGCAAAGAAAGAATTATAACACCGCAACAAGATGCTAGGTAGAAAATATACCTAAGTATAAGTCACAAGGCATTTGAGTTGTGTACAAGAAATGTGGAGCACCACACTATAAAGAAACTATATTATGCGCAGACTACTTCTTTGAGTTTTAGCTCCACATAGCATTTTGATGCCATAAGACTCGTGATATGGTTGTATTGTGAAGCACAATGCTTGGTTGAACATGGAGGATCATGGAATGCTCTAGGGCTTAAGTGGACATTCTTAAGGAAAATGGGAAGGTCACAGTCTTGTGTTATGATTTACATGGGCTACTTGAACTAAAAGATCCTTTACAAAACTAAGATTCCATGAAATACTATGTAATGCTTTGCATGAAATTTGTGAGATGAGGGGAGTATTACATGGAGGTTGTAGACACCCTAAAATATTCTATTACACATTATAAAACTATGAAATCATCTCGTAATTATTTCACGAGACATTACGACCATTTTTGACCTATTACAACCACTTTTAATATATTCCGTTATTTTACGAACCTTAATGACATTCTACGACATTGTCCCAAATAAGCTTCTAACATGCCCACTTCTCTAATTACCTCTATCACTCACACATAGTCTCGAATTATTGAATATTCACACTATGAAACTTATTACACTTGCACCCCATTCCTATGATTAATTAATTAATCTTATCATTCTTATTATACACCCCTACCCCATTAGTTAATTTTATTATCTAATTTAATATCACAATAATTAAATAAATCCTTTATCCTATCCATTTCCACCTCATCTCCAATTCATTTCCACCTCATTAGTTGACATCTCAAGTTGACTAAAGCAAATCAAATCATGAATAAGGATAAAAATCATTAATTATATTCAAGATGACAAGTTTAAATTAAATCAAATCATATATTTGAGTTAACTAAAACATATCCCTTGAATCATGGCTTTCCAAATTAAAGAAAAATCTCTCCAAGCTAAAACTCGCGTCACTTTTTGGGTGAATAAAAAAAAAGACATGAAATATTAATTCAAAGCAAATCTTTAAATATTCAAAAGATATGCCACCCTTTTCCAAACTCAATGACAACTCACTCAATCAAGCTCAAATCAACAACTTATCTTGCCAATCAAATTGGAAACTCAGACAAATCATTCCAATCATGCTTCAGTCAACCTTAGATCAGAAAATCAATCACATAAATCAAGGCTCTGGGATTCTCTTCCCTCAACTATAAATAAACACTCATTCCTCTCCATTTTTCATCTTTGGAAGCTTAAGAATCTGCATTGTTATTGTGTCAAATTCCATTCAATTTTACACATTGTTATGTTGTCCATTTGATCAAGAATCTATCAATCAAATCCAATCATTCATTTGCATTTCTTATAGCTTAAATATAATTCCATTCAGAACACTTTTGGAGCAGCCACATCCATTTAATTGTAGAGATTCAACAAGCTCGGTGCTTCATTCCAAACTTCATTCAATCTCATCTGAGGTTGCAAGGAGATACGAAGGAAGAATCGGGTTTTATATATTGTTTTTGTGTTCTTTCGTTATTATGTATTTTCTCTTGTATATTTTTGTGGCACACTTGGTGGGACACCCACAAATTCTTTAGCACATTTTACAAATCTAACATCATTTTTGTGTTCTTCTAATTGTTCACAAGTAACTAACCAAATTCTAGGTTAATCCATAAGCATATTTGTGATAGATTTTACAAAAAACGAGACAATTTAGTTTTGTTTTTAACATTTTTGTGTAGTAGTACAGGTGATATGTGTTTTTGGCATCTTCTATGCACTAGTATAGCTCATTTTTTTGTTAGTGTGCTTATGTCTATTTAAATTTTGTAGATATGTGCTATTGTTTCAATCTTTGTGTTACCATTATATTGGTTATGTTCTATGAATCTATATGTGTTTGTGTAACTCTTACTTGCGCTTCTACTTTATTTTATTCAATTTATCATATTTATTTTTGTTTTTTACTCCGTATGCTAGCATTGTACTAGCCGCCCTATCATATTTAATCTTGTTTGTTTATGTTTTCAAGCATCATGTGTTGACAGGAACATAGTTGCATTTGTGTTGTATTCATGTATCCTTTGTTAAAATATTTGTGCTAGCATTCTTCAAAGGTGTGTTTGTGTTATCATACGGGTGTGTTTTCGTAGCTAGATAGTGTGTTTCCACTCTAACTTTTACGCTAGTGTCTTGCATCAATTTCATAATTATTTTAAATTTTCTAAAATATCTATGTTTATTTCTCTATTTTTTCTTTATGATGTAATCCCGACACTTTTTTTACGGCTTCATTCATAAAAATAGAGCTAACATTTATTTATTTTTTCATCTCCTATCATTTTATTTCATGATAAAAATTGTGTATGCTAGATTCTCTTATGCCTTTGGGTGATCTTGAGAATCAAATTGGTTGAGATCCATTTCTTAATCATTTCACTAATCATTATTTCGATCAAAAGTTGCATATGCTCTTCTCTAGTGCATTTCGGTGATCTTAAGAATTAGAAACAACCAAGATCTTTTGTTGCAAAATTTTCTCCTAAAATTTTTTTGTAGGAAAAACTATTAATCATTTTTGTGCAGGACCACTCCACTTGGAACATCTTTCCAAATCAAGAAAAAAACTTCTAACCCATTTACATTAGTTTCTTGGCTAAAGAAAATTTAAAAATTGCTTAATTTTTTGTTAAAACTAAGGTAGAATTTTATTTATGCTTGTCAATTACACATTTCTTTTATGCATTTCAAGTTGGAAAGAACATTCCTTTTAACCATTTCATATTTGTATTTACACGTAGCAACATGGATTTCATCACCACTTAGCTACACCGGTGATGTGGACTTCACTACCATGCACTAGTTATGCGTTGTAGTGCACTTGAGACCTAGTCTCAAAACAATGATCATATAGGTAAAATTGTCATGATGGGTTACTAGGAGCATATGCCTAAGATAGTTGTAACAATAAAATTTGTGGCATCCTCCTTGTAAATTATGTGTGGAGAAATAAGGACACCATACACAAAGTATTCCCTCATTACACTACCACCTAGTCACAAAACCCATCATTGGAGTGGTGATTCGCTCCTCTAAGAGGGCTAATAATGATTAGGTGAGTATTTTTTAGTATTCCAAGGGTTCCACGTATCAATTTTATTCCCGCGATAGATTTGGTACATCCAGTCCAGGATATGTCGAAAGATGCCTCTTTTGGAGTGAAAATAACCTTGCATCCACCCATTTCACGACATTCTACTTGTTTCATTTTCATAAAAACTTTACATTTCCAAATATTATTTTACCTATTACGCCAAAACAAATTTAAAAATCAGTGTTTACTTTCTATTTTAAAACTTCTTTTTATAAATCAAACAAACAAACAAACTTGTATTTCAAATCCAGACAAAATTCAAATGTATGCTTTATAACATAATCTCAATCAAGCAAAGTCTTATCCTTTGGATAGTCAATCTAATCAAAATCAACATCTATTTAATCCAATTCAATCAAAATAAAATCATAACTTGTGTTCTATCTAATCAAAATCAACATCAACCTATCAAATCTCAATCAAATTCTTATGCTTTGGATACACACATCCAAATCTAAGAAAGTCCAATTTCAATCAAACTTTTATACTTTAGACACACACATCCAAATCTAAGCAAATCTAATCAAATCAAAGTCTTATACTTTGGACACACACATCCAAATCTAAGTAAATCAATCAAATCAAATTTGAATCAAAACCAAAATAATTCAATCAAATCACATCCAACTTTTCGGTTTGTCTAAAATCACAAACCAATTTTCACTAAGGTTTCGACCTATTAGTACAAAATGGTGGTTACTCGTAAGAAAATATATAATATCTTTTACAATTTTAACAAAAAACCCCTTAGCAAAGATATTTCGACAAAGAGGAAGAAGTTAGACACCCGAGATCATGGAATAAGATAAAGAACAAATAGATGAACTTTTAAGACAAAACAAACATCAATACCTTCTTCATTTCCTAGAAATGGGAGCTAAACTACCCTTGTATTTCGGTGATGACACCTTCAAAATCTTGTAGAAAAACTTGAATCTAGAAAAAAAAATTAAAAAATATAGGACTTCAACAAAAACGTCAAATGAAGCCTTGTTAGAAAAAATCCATGAGATGACAAGTGAAATTTCTCATATGGCTTCTAAGGTTGTCAAAAACAACAAAGAAAAAGTGTAACCTAATCATGAAACCAATATGAGCATGGATATCCCTCAACTAAAATCTCTATTTTCAAAAGAGTGGAAGAGCATGAAGGAAATCTTAATGGGAATAAAAATCCAAACAAAACAGTTAAACTTCAAATAACTTTGTCCTTATCCATTTGATAAAAACATGTTGTGCACACCCTTTCCTCTATTATTTGAAACCCCAAAATTTGATAAATATAAAGGAAAACGTGATCCAAGAGAACACGCGAAATAATTACTCATGGCATGCCAAGAGGTAGCTTAGAACGGAACCTACCTCTTGCATCTTTTCCTTAAATTTTTAGAAGGAAAAACCTTATATTGGTTTTTATACCTCCAAAAAGGATCAATCACTACTTTTGCTAACTTATCGAGAAAAATTTGTTAAACACTTCTCCTTTAACTTAGATTTTGAAATCACTATGAAACATAAAGTAATGAAGCATTTACATTATTCCTTCAAAGATGACAGGAATCACAAGTCGATTCACTTGTTCCATACCGAAAAACAATTGGTAAGAATCTTCATCCCAAATCTCAATACAAAATTATCATTTCAAATACAAATGCATTATTTAACCAACTTAGAGGAAGTAATTGGAAAAAGAGCACAAATCGAAAGGGCTCTCATTTATAAGGGCTTTATCAAAACCCCTTCAAAATATCAATATAATAAGGACATTCATCAAAATCAATATAAATCAAAATTCTTCAATCGAAATTGAAACATTGTAAATGACAAGACCACTTATTCTCACCATGTTCAAAACATGCAAAATCATCAATTAAAGCCAAAAAAATCATACAATAAAGCAATCATAATCCCTAATAAAGAAACCAATCCATGTGAATTCAAACAAAGACAATTTGCGTCACTCGAAAAAAAAGTCTTTCTAGTGTATTTCGTCACTTAGTAAGTGTAGATATGATCATCTATCCCATATCAAGAACCCTTGAAGAATGGTAACCAAAACTGACATGGTACAAATAAAATGAATATTATGAGTACCATCGTATCAACAATCACCATACAGATCATTGTATGAAACTCTGTCATTACATTCAAGATTTAATTGACCACGGAGATATTGAAATTGAAAACACATCTAATACTAAAACACCAAATGAGAAACTAAAGGTGTTCAAGGACCCCTTTCCAAAACATGGTACGAATGATAAAGCTAAAGACAAAGGGTCAATCCTCAAACAATGTTTAATTTAATTCCATCATTTCACTTATAGAACATACACCTAACTTTGTGGCCACTATCAAAATTAGTACTCCTAATTATGCAATGACAACGCAATAGAAAAAGGTTTGGGCACTTTCAGCAAAAGAACCCTCCACATCAACTCTACCTCAAAAACTTAAAGCCTTGTAAACCCCCATCAAACGCTGATCCAAAACACAAATCCAATGTTAAATCTTCCTCTGATTCTTATGATATTATCAAATAATTAGAGAAGTCACATATTAAATTTTCCCTCATGGATTTACTTAAGTCATCACTTGTTCTTCAAGGCATCCTTACTCGTGTACTTCACAATGCATGTGTTCCTAAGGATATCAATACTTAATAGTTCCAAGCATTGATTGTAAATATTTCGCCTAATAGTCCAATCTTATCATTTGATCCTTGTGACCTTTTGAATCCAAATATCAAAAATAATAATTCCTTATATATTGAAGCATTCATAACTCATCATAAAATCAAAAGAGTGCTTATAGACAATGGAGCAGCGTTGAATATTTTCTCCATAAAATTATTAAGATGCCTTGTTCATACTAAAGAAATTTTAGGAACTAATGTCATCACTATTTGTGATTATGATAGTAGTAAAGGCACTCCTGGTAACAATCACACTATCCTTGAAATTTAGATTACAAACATTGGAAACCTTTTGTCATGTCATGGATGTTGAAACCTCTTATAACATTTTCCTTGGTAGACCATGGATTCATGTCATGCAAGCCATTCCTTCCACCTTCTATTAGCGTATTAAGTTTCCTTACAAAGGAAAATAATTTACCTTACTTGCTAATACTAAACCATTTGAATATTGTAATTTCCTAAAGGGGAGATATAAGGTTACAAATTATTTTGCTTCTGCAGATAGATCTTCATCTCCTTGCGTCATTCCCTTCACTGATGAAAATCGTATTGATCTTGATATCATCATGAAACTACAACCTTCTACATCCTCTTCTCCACCTGAACTTAAGATCCTTGACAAAGGTATTGGTCAATATGAACTCCAAAATAATTTCCATGTTAGTAAACTACCTTTATCTCCCCGCAGTTACAAAAAACCTAGTGCTTCCCACCTAAAAGAGGCTCCCATTTACAATCTTAGTATAACTCATTTGAAATAATTCATATATCTAGAAGATGAACACATTCACGGTTATATGGGCTCTTGGTTGTATAAAAATCGGTGGCTACATATTATAAATATCCTAAATGCATTAAAGATAATAAAAAGATGAAGAACATGCAATGTAAAGGTAAAAGACTCAACAAAAATGAACAAGTCCATCTTGTTCTTATCATGTATACAAAAAATATCTATCGTTATGGTCTAGGTTTTAAAACATTTGAAACTATGCCTGTATTACTTGATGTATCGACTAGTGATGAGGATACTGACTCAAACATTGAGACAAGTTCCACACATAGCCTCTTTGATGACTTGGCCAACACTAATCTATTTGAATACCTTTCTATCCACACCATTGACTCGACCTTATACATCCCAGTCTCATAAATCAAAATCAATCAAATTACATATCCATAGATCTCATCCAAAATTATAAGGCCATCAAATAATTTATTGGGACTAAAGAACCTATCCCCTTTATAATCACAAGAAGGGATTCGACATCGACCTATATACTACAACTTATTTTGGAAAAGAACTTGAGTACCCAGTCTAAAAAAATAAGAAAAATAGGAAAATGAAAAATGAAAAACAAATTATCCCATAGTGAAAACATCGTGAGGTGTTATTCGAGAAATAAAAAATGAAAAAGAGAAAAACAATAAAAAAGACATATCTCCTAATGAAAACCTTTCTGAGGCACTAAAGAGATGGGAATCTTCTTCAAATCAAACAGATGGTTTGCATCAACCTATAATACCTTTTCGAATAAAAACACATGAAAAATGCTAGTAGAAGAGACCATTGTAATAAATATTGGCACAAAGGAGCATCCTAAACTTTTACAACTTCGTGTTATTATAATAGAGGAAGAAATATAATCATTTACAATGCTTCTTGTTGAGTTCCAAGATATATTTGCATGGACATACAAGGATATTCCAGGGTTCAATCCCTCCCTTGTGGTTTGTCCAGATGTAAAATCATCAAACAAAAACTAAGAAAAATGCACCCCAAAGTTGCATTACTAGTCAAAGTTGAACTTCAAAACTCTAAGAAGTAGGTTTCATCAAATCAATTGATTATTCACAATGGATATCAAATATTGTATCAGTTTCTAAAAAACCCTAGGAATATAAATTTGTATAGACTTTTGTGATATAAATAAGATATGTTCGAAAGATGACTTCCCATTACCAAATATTGATATGATTGTTGACTCTATGGCATGTCATGAAATTTTTCCCTAATGGATGGATTTTTTTGGCTGTAATCAAATACAAATTGTCAAAGAAGATGAACCAAATACAACATTTACTACATTGTGGGGCATGTTTTGTTATAAGGTAATGCATTTTGGCCTTAAAAATATAGGTACCACCCATCAAAGAGAAATGACATTTATTTTACATAACATGTTATATGAAATTATGGAAGATTATGTGGATGATATACTTGTAAAATCAAAAACAAGATTTGATCATCTAACATTTTTAAGGTGCATCTTTGAAAGGTTGCGTGAATACAAGGTCAAACTCAATCCAAAGAAATGTGTGTTTGGTGTAACTCGCAAAAACTCTTGGGGTTCACTATATTATGGAGAGGTATCAAAGTTGACCCCGAAAAGGTCAAATATATCATGGAAATTCCTCCTCTACACAATCTTATACAAGTTAAGAGGTCTTCAAGGAAAAATCCAATCCATTAGATGTTTCATCTCACAACTAGCATACAAGTGTCATCATTTCAATCAGTTGTTGAAAAAGGATGTACAATTTAGATAAACTTAATAATGTCAAGACTCTTTCTCCAAATTGAAATAATATCTATCAAATTCTCTAGTATTCATGTCACCTATTCCAGAAAAAATAATGATTCTTTATACCTCCACCACAAAATATGTAATGGGAGCATTACTAGCACAAGATAATGATCAAGGACAAGAATATGTTGTCTACTATCTTAATAGGACCTTGATTGATCACGAACTCAAATACTCTCAAGTTGAAAAAGTATGCTTAGCAATGGCTTTCACATTTCATAAGCTACATCATTATTTTCTCTATCATACAACTAAGCTTATCACAAAATTCATTCCTTTGAAATATATACTATCTAGACCTATCCTAATAGGAAGAATCTCTAGCTAGGTTATTTTACTCAGTGAATTTGATATAGATTTTTCAATCAAAAATCTATCAAGGGACAAGCCCTTGCAGATCAACTCATTATAGCACCACTACAAGATCAGATCCCCTTCACTTTGAATTTCCTAATGAAGAACTCTTGTATATTGATGTAATTCCCTCTTGGACTCTATTTTTGATGGCTCATGTAATATCCATGGACCAAGAGTTGGTATTCTAATAATCATACCAAACGGTGATGTCATTCCAAAATATTTTTGCATTGGCTTCCCCTGCACCAATAATATTGTTTAGTATGAAGCTCTCATAGCTAGGTTGAAATTCGTTATTTAATAGAATCGAAAGGAGCTAACAATTTATGGTGATTCCCTCTTGGTCATCAAATAAGTCACTAGTGAATAGCATGCAATTCAAGGATGACAATTTAGTCCCCTATAAGATCATGGTTGATATCCTTAAATATTACTTTTAACCTATCACTTTTGAACAAGTTCATCACACAGCGACTATCGATCTCTTCTTTAGTTCGGTCAAATCAAACACAATGATTTTCTTATAAAACATCTTCTTATTTCATCCTATAATTTTCTGACTCAATCATGATATGTGAAATAGTTGGCCCTAAAAACCCTTTGTATCATGTTATATATCTGTCATCCATGATAAAACTTTCCTGTAACTATGATTTCCCAATGTAAACGATCCTAGCAAAACGTTCTTTATAGTACACTATCTTTGTTGACACCTTATATCAAGGAGGGTATAATGGATCTCTCCTAACATGTCTCAATCAATATAAATCACACAAAACTCTAGTCGAAGTACATGCTGGTATATGCAACACACACACAAGTGGCATGGTTTTAGCTAAAAATATTTTTGTGCGGGTTATTATTGGCCCACTACGGAGACTGATGCTTGTAAATTTTTCAATAAATGTTTAGCATGCCAACAACACGACAATATTATTCATGCACCTTCACAATCTCTTCAATCGATAACCACACCTTGTCTTTCTCCCAATGGGGACTCGATCTTATTGGTAAAATCAAACCCACATCTTCTTATGGTCATACATTCATTATCACCCCAACCGAATATTTTACCAAATGGTTAGAGGCTAACATAGAAATTGAGAACAAGGATCATGTGGGACAACGTGCACATCAACCGAGTTGTACTTGAATGGCATCGTGATGAAGTTCCATGAGGAAGTAAGCATTCAACCATGAAATGTGCATGCAAGAGAAAATGTCTACTCATTCTCATAGATAAAAAAGAAGTACAAATAAGAGTGGTGTGTAACTCCCAATGCATGACAATCATACCTCCACAAGTGGAGAAGAGGAGTTACATTCCTAAAATGGAAAGTAACTCTTGTATGATGCATTGATGCACACTAACGTGTATGACAAAATATATGATGGAATTTATCATACCCCTAAGACACCTAAGACCTATGACCTCACCTAAGTGAGATGAATCACCATGTGATGTGGACAATGTTGCAAGATGACAAGGCAAGTACACACACCAACACCCCCCTTCATCATAACTTAGGATGAGGTGACAAGTCAAAAACGAGAAATGGGTCCCGATAGCTATGCCTGATGAGGTACCCATGCACAACAAGGATCTCAAGTAGCGGAGGAAAACCTAGTGGGAAAAATTTTCCACTTACAAGAGATGGAAGACTCCCCTACCAATCTAAGAAATACACGTCCAATGGGTCTTGACAACTAAATTCCTTATAAGGTACACATGTACAAAATACAATCTCTCTAGAAGAAGAAAAAGAAGAAGACAAGAGAGGAAGGAGACAGAGAGAGAGAGAGAGAGAGAGAATGTGTGAATCTGCAGTTGGATATGAAATATGAAAATCTAAAAATTCTCCAAGAAGAGTGTCGGTGATGTGGTCCTCATCCACGAAGACTAAAGAAGTTTCATCCACATCGAACAATGTTCATTTCCTTAAGAAGGATAGGAATGGACTACTATAAGTCCGCCCACTCCGCGAAGGAAACGAATGCAGCAATATGAAGAACTCGAACGGGTCCACTAAAATGTGACATAGGTCTAGAAAATGAGTGCAAAGAAACCAAAGGTAATCCCATGAGTGTAGAACTATTAGAGTGTGAGAGAGAAACAACCGCTGAAATAATTTCCAAGTGAAGTGAGGGAAAATTTGCAATCCCCACAACATTAGAAAGAGGATCCACAAGTCAAGGTGGATCAGTGATGGTTTGTGAAAACGTGGAAGTGATAAGAGTCCCAAAAGGGGCACTCCAACAAAGGAGATGAAGGACTCCTCCGAAAAACCTGTAGAAGGATGAGAAACTCCCTATACTGTATCACAATTAGGAATTGCAAAGATATGATGAGGGTTTTACGAGATACTCATCCCAAGATGGTGGCTCAACAAATAGAAGAAGAGCGATGTCTAACAAGTATGAATCGTCAATGCATGAAAGAGCGGTGGAAAGGGATTCACATCTTGAAAGTGGAAAGGACAAAGATGTAATGATGGTATGAGGCTAGGGATGAGACTACCTTATGTTTGATGTTGTAAGATGGGTGTTAACATACTCTAAAAGGTGGTCGAGAGAAGGAGGAGAGGAGTCCTCAATAGTACTTTTGTCGTCAAAACTAGAAGAACACATCTCGTCATTAGGAATAGGAGAACAGGGAAATCTATGTCAACAACATTGTCATGACATGAAGAGGAAGAAAATATAATTGTATCGGTAGTGGCGGTCTCGAAGGGTCTCCAAATAAGAATTGAAGAATGCTCCAAATAGTGCAAGGACAATCTGAGTGCGCCACATGAAGGTAGAGAGGTCTAGAGACATGTATCAATAAGTAACCAATAACATGGTCACACGTGTTAAGGTAGTCTTCAAGACAATAAGGATCAGTGGGTATAGGAACTTTCCCATACATAAAGGGATAAAGGCCCTCGTGAGTAAAGTAACATTCCATAGAAGCACACCATGATTTGTCGTTTTATCTACCAACAAGAAGAGGTGGAGGTTGAGAAGTAGTCCTACGAAAATTAATTCTAGAAATAACATCCTCCATGGTTCACCCATGAATAAAATAAGAAGGAAATAATGCAAGAAAAGAAGGGTGCAAGAATACACACAAGATTGCAAGATGTCGGACTTAGCCGAGAATGCGTCTGCATACAATACAACACCCAAGAACAATGATAACCCCTATGTTTGTGGTAATTTATAAGTAGTGTGTTGATTACTGATAAGGTATGTTCATGCGATGTGGGATGATTGACATCTCACCTTACAGTAGGTGATTAATCACACAAGAGTAGAGGCCATAATAAGTCTTATTTGGAAGCATAATAATAACATGTAAGCACGCACAAAAGGACATAAGCAAGAAATAAGGGAAAAATAAAGTTTAGTGTAAGAAAAAGTGTCTCACGTCGTATAAGGGCTCTCTTTTCCGCAAGGATGTGACAAACACGTTCACTAGCCCACAAGTGAAGAAGAGCACTACAATGCAAGAATGAGTCAAAAGGGTCCCAAAATGCCAAAACGACCTCCAAAAGGCCCACAAAACCACCGAAAAATGCCTAAAGGACCTACAAGCCACAAAACATGCTACACACTCCCACAAAATGGTCATCGAAAAAAAAACATCCAAGTAACCCTAGTTTGAGAATAATTTTTCCCAATTTTTCTATTTTCAAACAAATACAAAAAATTAATTTAAAAAGTCTTATAATTAAAAAACTAGGAATTATTGATTTAATTAATTTTCTAATAAAACCACTTAAAAACTCCTAATTAAAGCACTAATACCAACCTTTAAAAATTAAATTAGATCCCAAAAAAAAAAACATATTAATACCTAATTAAACATATAACACCCTATAAAATTAAAATCCCTTCTTTTAAATTAATAAAACTTTAGTTTTTAAAAGAAACAAGGCTTCAAAGATAAACAAAGGAACGATGTAAAGCTAGTCGGACTAGTCGAGGAGAGTGGGCTCGAGAAAACCACGTGGTGGCTCGTGAGCCTAAGGAGGTGAGGGAGCATGCATAAGTGGTTTAAAAGAGGTAACAACACAAGGCGGGGATCGAGGTGATCTCGGACAACAAGTTAGGTGGAACACAAGAGACACGTGGCAAGAAACTAGGAAAGTAAGATAGTAATGGGAGGAACCCAAGGAAATAAGGGTTCGGCACATGAGCTAGGTATACTGGTGATTGGACAAGGCAAGGGCACTGTAGCAGACAGGATATAGAGCCTAATAAGGCCGTAGATGGATGAGGAAAGATCCAAGCTCGACATGACATGACATAAGTGGGAAATGGCCACGGCTCGCGAGGGGAAGGGGAGTGTGGGTTCGTAGCACCAAGTAGGAGAGCATGTGCAGGTCAAGGCAAGGAACGCCAAGCCCATATCAAGGAAAAATGGGGCCGAGGTAAGCTAACCAAAGTGACATGGCAAGAAAACAAGCCAAAGAAAAACAAAACAAAAGTAAGGCCAAGGGAAAATCAAACCGGCTCGTCAAGCTAAATTAAAACCCCACTGCTAAAGGTTTCAATGAATAACAAAAAGAACATGCAAACAACTCAACTCGCCATAGTGCCAATATGACTTGACCAACGAGCGGGACCTAGTGCAAAACACACACAAGTTGAACATGCACGAGGAGCTAGACAAGCTCCGGGCATAAAACAAAACCAATGCGAAAAGCCACAACAATGTGAAAGGAAGATCCAACCAACACGAAGGAAGAACTCAACATAAATAAAGACAACTCACCAAGGTCAAAAGGAAGATCCACTCACCCAAGTGAGCCGACATGAACACCGAAGGAAGAGGACTCTAGGTGAAGGGACCCAAAGTGCAAAATAAATTAGGAGGAAGGGAAACATAAATGGAGACTCACCATAAAAGGTCTAAAGCGAGATCTAGTGGGAGCATCCCGACTCACCCAAGTGAGGTAGCCAGTGCAAAGAGCAACCAGAGAGCTAGGAGGGCAAGAGGAGATCGGATGATGTAAGGGAGCTAGGTGAAGAGGAAAACACATAAATGGAGATTTTTCAAAAAAAAATAAAATGAAAAAAACAAAAAAACCATAAATACTCAAAAACGTACTTATTGGCACCAGATCTATGAAAACACTTGAAACTCGAAACACACATGCACCGAAACCAACAAACCAACAAAAACTCCATGAAAAACTAAGATTAGCCAAATTAATAAATTACACAAATGGAATAATGAATATAAATATTGTAAACGAAAAAGTAAGAACATAAACCGAGAGAGTTGCAATGGAAAAAATAAGAGTTTTTAATCTTAACAATATGATATGATACCATGAGAGAAAGTGAGAATGGGGATCATGCGAGGCTAATACGGATCACCAAATGTAGCTTCTTGTAGACACTTAAAATTGGTTATCAATTTGAAGTGTCCCTCAATTCGTTTTCCTACTTAAGTAACACGGGGCACACACAAACCACCAACTATCCCCTTGGGATAGTTTTCCAATCTGTGATTTAATCACTTACTCTAAATTTAATTCATCACATCACATCTTACCCATGAGTAATTAAATATTAAATATTTAATTACGCTTCTTCCCATGCATCTTAATCACTTATCTACCCCAAATTTATTCTATCTATGCATCACATCCATTTTTTATCTTCCCTAAGCGGGATATTTCCGTGGTCGGGATAAGTCTTGTCTTTCTCGAATCGATCATTTTTAGCCATCTCGGGAGTCTTCTCGCGATCGGCACCGACCCATATGGTGGCGCCGATTTTCTAGGGCGGCGCCGATTATAAAGCAAGCCCGAACTCGGTTCTAGGGACGAAAGAGAGCGAAGAGACCGAAAAGAGACTTAAGCGAGCGAAAGAAAGCACTTACGCGCGCGAGCAGAGAGCGAGAAAGATTCGGGTTGCAAGAAAGAAGATCTTTTTAGCATCAATTGTCTCGATTAGGCGAGATCTGTCCTAATCAATCCCTGAGAGAGGAGCACGAAAGATTACTCTGCCGTATCATATCAACATCATACACCACCATCTATCATTCGGTGACTCTGTTCAGCGTCTCTCCATCTTCGGCACATCTTGCGAGACTACATTCACCTTCGATCCCGAATCTCATCATCGCACGGTCCCGATTGGTCGATCTCGCCATTGGCACATTGACTCATTCACCTTCGATCGGCGAATCTCGATCGAGTCGATCCGCCGATCTGATCTTATCGATCGGCGCCCGATCAGTCCCGATCGGCGCGCCGATTTCACTGCGAGACAGGTAAAGGTCACGGGTAACACAAATCAAAGCATTATTTCAGCGGTTCCTATTTTACTGTACTTACATGCTGCTGTTCATTGGTTTTGTTTTATTACTGCAATCAGAAAATCTAGTCTTTATTTACATCTTTTATCATGTATGCTTCTTTTCTTTATTGAAAACGTGGACTGACATCCGCCAAGGAAGCTTATCGCTTCCCGGACCCGCTTCTCGGGCAGTCCACCCAAATATCTTCTAACGCCATCTTTTTCTGTCAAGCACCGGTGTTTTGCAGGTTACTCGGATCTATTGTGCAAATTGCTCGTGTGCGCCCGTCTTGTCTACATCGGCTTCCTCATCCGTCTACATCTTCATCAGGTATCGATTTCATTGGAGTTTTTCAGGGTTTTTGTGTTTAGTTTGGTGCATTAACTTGGACAGGTAACAAGCACAAAATTCTTGATCTACATTCTGGCACGCCCGGTGGGACCCAACCAAAGTCCCTTATTGGTAAGTTCATTTCTTTTCTAGTTTTGAACTTTGTTCCTTTTCTTCACTGATTTCTATCAGTCCTATTTGAGCATTTCTGTTCATCATTTCAATCTTGCTTTTAGGCGAAATCATTATCTTGAAATTTTTTATTTCCTTTAAATAGAAATTTTTTTGTTTCACCACTATCTGGATGTATCTTTCCGGATCTTGTTTGTTGTTTGCTTGATCTTTTCTTGCGGAGCACTTTGCTTGATCGTGGGATTGTTCGAGGGGAAGAGCTCAACAACGCGCTTTTTGAAGTCCACACACCTTGGAGAGCTAAATCTACAGGTATTCCTCTTTTTCGGTGTTTTCTCCTTTTTAGGATTTCTTTGTTGGTTGTCTATCACATCCAAACACTTCAATTTTTGGTGCTTAAAAGGAACTTAATCGCATTTGGGAAAGAACTTGTTTGATTTGTCTTCATCGAAATCAAACATTTCGTTTTAAGTGCTTAAAAAGAACCTTTTCTTTGTCATTGTTGCATGCTTTTTCATCTAGTTTTAATTAGGTTGGAGAATTGATCAAAATCGGTAGTGACACTATTTGATTTTTATTTTTCACCCTTGCACACAAAGCCAAAATCACTAGGTATAAAGCATTTAAACAAAACTCCTTCCCTGGCCTCGCCTACTTGGAAGTGATATCCAAGAGGAAGAGCCTACGCGGTACTCGGGCCGCGCTATAAATTCACGGAAGATTTTTGTATATATTGGCAAAGCACCCGACTCCTTATCGCAGCGGTGTGTGAAGTGCGGGGGTAGGCCCTATATCAAGCCACGTACGGTCTTTTCTTGAAGTGCCTTCGGGACTCCTCACAAACATTACCCAAACCATCCCTAGTTTGGCTATATCGAGTAGTTCTGTTCTAAAAGCCTTCCCTAACATTTTCTTTTCTTAAAAGCATCAAAATTTAAAGGAGATAATCACTTACTTACTGCTTGAATTGTTTGTGCATTAGTTAGGACAATCTTCTTTCTTGCTTGTTTATGACGGTTATCACCCGGTCACAATCTAGGAAAATGGCCCAACAGGTTCCTTCTTCCTCCGAAATCACCACCAGCGTGGATGTTTCGGCACCCCTCCAATCTTCCTCGGGACCGCTGTTAGTTGGTTCCCCCTCATGGTCGTATAATCCTTTCCATCAAGCCAAAACAATCCCATCACGTCCAGCTTCTCCTAGTCCATCAGAAATATCTTCTGACTCGGAGTCTATTCCTCGCGGGGATCCTGAATTTCAGGCTCTCCTTGATCGCAATCCGGTAGCCCTCATGGACTACCTAGTACACAAGTCCATTCGAATATCTGATCAAGGACCACCAATCCAACAAGTGTACGATTATCCTCGTGGTCCATCCCAGGCCTATGTAGAACAGTTTTCATCCTCTCTCCCGCCTCGAGCTACGGAAAAGGGGGAGGCTCTTGTGCCTCCTTTTTCTCTTCCACCAACCATGTTGACTAATTCTCAAATTGCCTTACCTATTCCTAATACTGCAGTTACCTCAACTATTCCTCAACCTACCTTTGAGAGGTCTTCTGCCTTGGCGATAACGAGTGCGTCTGTGCACCCGCATATCGCTGTTAATTCATCTATGCCCTCTATTGTGTCTCAAGGTCAGTACCTCTTCATGAGCCAACCCCCTCCGGCTAGTCAGTTGGTTCCTACTTCTCGTCCTCCGGTCAATCTTTCTTCCAATATTCCAGCAACTGTGACCTTCGCCCATCCCCTAGTATCGGCACCCCTGGTACCAAATCCGGCGGTAGAAGGCCCCTTTCAGGTCTTGTTCCCCAACATGTCCAATCTAACCAACACCCATGTTCCTCAATCTGTCCCTATTCAATCAACAAACATAGGAGTCCACCGATCACGGGTTCCATCCGTCACCCTGACCTATATTTTCTCAACCACTTATTATCTCACGGCCTGCTATACGCAAGTGCCTCACAAAGACAAATACCCCACCGGTGTCACCCGGGAACACTGGTTATTCCTCTTATCATCCATATCCAACAGATGAATCCCCATTGACATCTCAACAACATCCACCACTTGCTTCTTATGTAGGACATACCAATGTACCTCCTCCCCAATCCGACGTAGTTCAAATTCTCTTCAAGAAAATTGCAGACTTGGAAGCCTCCACAAAAGGAACCCGTCCTTCATACTCCTTTGAAGAAGTGTGCAATGAACCCATTCATCCTTCGGTGGCTTTTAAGCCTTATCCTCCCCAATGGGAACTTCCCAAATTCTCAAAATTTCATAGCCGGGAAGACCCCCAACAACATCTGCGAGCATTCAAACATGCTTGCTACCTTATCGTCCAGGATCAGGAACTCATGCTCCGTACCTTTCCTATGTCTCTAGCGGGTCCCGCTTTGGACTGGTACAATAACATCCCTCAACATTCTTTGTTTTCTTTCTCTCAATTGGCCCAGATGTTTGTTGAAAACTTCTCAATAAATATCGCGCATAAGATCTCAATCACAGATCTTTATAACATTCGCCAATTCGACGATGAGTCTATAGCAGACTTTGTCGCTCGTTGGAGAGGGATAATCAACCAATTGTCTTTCTCCCTTCCCCAATCCCAACAGATCGAGTTGTTCACCCGATCTTGTGCTAGTCACATTTCTTCCACGTTAAGGATCCAAACTTTTCATACCTTTGAAGAGGCCTTTACGATGGCACGCAAACTTGAATCTCGTGCCATTGAACAAGGAAAACTAAAACTTCGCTCCAAATCTAAACCCGATTTTTCTCGATTCACCAAACCAAATTCTTTCCCTCCTAAAGATAAGAATCAAGGGTCCACAAATGCTATCGTATTAAAAACACCAAGAACCGATAGTACTCCTAATCAACCATCACGAAGAGACCCTTCATCTACTCGAAAAGGGCCTTCATCTTCTCGATCCTTCGCTCCATTGGGGGAATCATATTCCTCTATCTTAGAAAAAATGTTGGAAGTTCGCATGATCGAACTTCCACCCATTAGGGATATTGATGAAAGCCGAGAACGTCCTTTCTGGTATAGGGAAAACGATTTCTGTCATTATCACAGAACCAAAGGTCATGACATCGAACGATGTCAGACTTTCAAAAATCTTGTCCAAAAATTCATTGATAAGGGCGAGCTTATTTTGGATAACCCAAATGCTCCCCCAAATCAGGCACTCGATGTTTTTAAACAACCCTTTCCCAATCATGCCCCAAATCATAATTCTTCAGAATCTCAAAAACCAAACACCCACACTATTAATTTCATCTCTACCGAGGACTCTTCTTCTGAAACCAATCCATCTGCAAACACATCAATCGAATCAGATCCTCCTTCCTCTTCATCAATCACGGGAGTTCCAATATCTTCAGATAGTCCATCTTTGAATATCCCTACATTATCAAGCACGGAGTTATCTCTCTCCGCTCCTTTGTCTGACCTTCCATCTATACCCGAGACAGTGTCATCCTCATCTGTCTCATCATCAGACATTCTTTCAATGCTCGAAGCAATCACATCCCTCCGAGTTTCCACTACGGACACATCCACTTCTGTTGCTCCCATTCCCGCTGCAACTATGCCCTTGGTGAACGTACCTATCATTGTGCCAACTTCAACGGAAGCGTCTTCAATTTTGACCCTTCCTATCTCTTTTCCTACAGTAGTTTCACCCATGATTACTGCATCAGAAGTAGTCCCTTCGCTAGGAACTGCTTCGTCATCACCCCCTTCTTCCATCACCAATGTTACTTCACCTATTCAGGAAAAATCAAAAGAAGTAGCACCAACATCTATACGCTCGGTTCCTGAACCTAAACCGAGACAACTAAAATCTAACATTATACCATCAGTACCTCCCCACTTGCTTCCCCCAAAAAGGTTACAATCACCTTATGCCGTTGAAGTCGTCACCATCCCTGAAAAAGGAAAGCCCATATTTCGGACCATCAAAACTCTTGGTGCCCTTCCACAAAAATCTCTCTCCACGCCTCATAAACGATTGGATTTGCCCGTGGAGAAGGCGTCTTCTTCTACACATCCATCAAAGCCATCATCTTCTCCCACAACACATTCTTCATCAATACCCCTAAAAATAGACTTACCTACCAAAAAGATGCCACCTCTTTTATCAGGATCATCATCTTCATTACCAAAAACCAAAGCACCCTATATTCCTCCTATTACACCTACCTTGAGGACTTCTTCCTCATCTAAATCAACATTATCTAAATCATCCGTAAATCCGACTAAGCAACCCCCTTTGTCTCCAAAGACATGCAAAATTATCGCATATCCCTCATCTTCAAAATCTATCTTAGGGGCTCCCCCTCCACCAAAGTCAATCATGTCTCATTTACTCCCATCCCAAGCACCCAAGACTGCTCCTCCAAATGTCCAAACAAACAAGAGGATCCCTAAGGAGACCGTTAAACCTAACATGCAAGTTCTCTTACCTCGTGGTCGATTAAGATAAAAGAACCATCTTCATCATCTCTATCCTCCTCTTCGTCTACCGGATTCTATACCGAAATCCTTCATCAACTCATCCAATCTTCATCCATAACCCTTCCTCCGATTAAACCTTATAATCCTAAAGGAGTGAAACCTACTTGGTTTAACTCTGATCTGATTTGTGCTTACCACCGTACTCCGGGTCATGATACTGAGGGATGTAAAGCTCTCCAAGCCGTTATCAAGAACCTTCTGGAAGAAAGTGACCTTTTGCTGGAGGAGGAACAATTACCTCCTGTCATCTTAGCCCCATCCAAACCTCAACCATCCACTCAGACCTCTAGTGGTTCCATCCCACTTGATCTTCCACCTTCCCAAATTGACACAATCCATATCGCCACTAGAACCCAACACTATGATAACCCATCTTCATCTTCAGCATCTCGACCACGGGTTGTCATTTCTGCAGCCCCTAAAGACATTTCTCCTTCCTCATCAGCCCCACGACCCAGGGTCTCTATTCGTGCTGCACCTCGGGCTCAAGTTCCCGTGTCTGTTGAGGAGAGTGTTATGAAGCAACTCACCCAAGCTCCGGTCAAAATGTCTCTTTTTGACCTCATCCAATCCTCTCCACAACATCGCCAAGCTTTGATTGATAATCTGCGTCGCATCGCAGTAAATTCCGATGAGCCCCAGCCCTTCGAGTTGGTTGTTGGACTGAATGGACCATCAACCGCCATTTCTTTCGAGGATTCGGAAATTCCTTCTCTTTCTTCCGAAGATATGGAGGCTCCCCTCTTCATCACAGTCCAAATCAATAACACTACCTTAAAACGTGTTATGATCGATAGTGGAGCTGCACTCAACGTCATCTCCTCGCACACATTCGAACAACTTAAGTTACCAAAGAATGTGGTGTCACCTCCACCCTTCGCCCTTCGATCATTTAACGATCAGCTAGCAGTCACTTTAGGAACTGTGGTCTTACCCATTCGAGTAGGTAAGAAGCTGCTCCATGAACTCTTCTATATTGTCGAAGGAAAATTCCACTATAACATGATCCTCGGACGCTCCTGGATTCGCGCAATGCATTGTGTCCCATCCACCCTCCATCGATGCCTAAAATATCAATATGAGGGCAAAATATATACTCATCCAGGAGATCCTTTTCCTTCTGCACAATGCGACATGACCATTAGGTCCGCCCCTTTAAAAGAAAATACATCTTCTCCAGATGGGGCCTCATCTTCTTCCATACCTGCAACCAAACTACCGGATTTACAAAATCTGGAAGAGACATTGCAGCGTTTCTCACTAGGAGAGCTTCCTCTCTTTTCTTTCGATGCCCATCTCAAACCTAATGAGTATGGTAAACCGCATAAGCAACTTTGAATATCAACCAGGTCTCGGTCGCATCGTCACCATTGGTCTGCCCAATCAACGGACCAATTTCATCTACGGTGGTCTTGATACGCCTCATCATCACCCGGATTCTCCTCCTAGAGCCAAACCTTACCTAACAGGGTTTGATCACCTACAGAATCCCACGTTTGCAAAGACTTATCTACATCGATGCGCGTGGAAAGGTTTTGGCCTTGGAAAATATGAACAAGGTATACATGACCTCAAATCCATTCCTACTCTCATGCCACATCAGAAATTTGGGTTAGGATTTAAACCTCTTTCAAAGGCCACTGTCACTATTCTTGATGAGTCTCTTCCTACTGAAGAACCATCTTCCCCCACCAAGTCAGAAGCATCACTTGATGTGGACGATGACATTTCCATCCCACCTAACTTTTTTTTTTTGATCAATACCATTTCCTTAGGGCCGTTGGTCTATGAGACTAACAATCGGTAAAACACATACCATTAATCTTCCCTGAAATAGTTGGAGACGACTCTCCTACTATCAACACTATCCCTTTGTGCGGATGATGATTACTGTCCTCACCTATCTCCCAGGCGCAGAGGATTCATATCTTCCTAAGACTATCCTTCGACACGTCTGCCCTTCTCAATGAAGCCCTTTATCGACCTTAATATAGGGACTTGAAGACCCTCGCATCATCAAGGTCGGCCAATCCCTTAATCCACACGGGAATTAGGGGACTTTACCGCTTTTCTTTCCAAACATCGTCAAGCCTTTGCTTGGTCATATGAAGATATGCGGGCTCGATCCCGATATTGTGGTCCTGATATCGTTACCCTTCCCAACATCAAACCGGTCAAGCAAAAATTACGTAAAATGCACCTAGAGTAGCCCTTCTTGTTAAAGAAGAATTACAACGCTTGCTCGGATCGGATATGGCTTCATCAACCCATCGATTATCATGATGGGTGTCTAATGTAGTACCAGAGAATTAACTAAGGCTCTTTGGGAAGATTCGAATTTGTACCGACTTCCGGGATCTTAATCTTGCCTGTCCAAAGGATGATTTTCCTCTTCCTAATATCGACCAACTCGTAGATTTAACTGCGGGTCATGAGATGCTTTCTCTTATGGATGGTTTCTCTGGATATAATCAAATCCTCATCGCACCAGAAGACCAACATAAGACCTCCTTCATAACCCCTTGGGGGACCTTTTGCTATCGTGTCATGCCTTTTGGCCTTAAGAACGCAGGGGCAACCTATCAACGAGCAATGACATACATCTTCCATGACCTCTTACACAAAACTGTAGAGGATTATGTTGACGACCTCCTCGGCAAGTCCAAACGCCGTCAGGATCATCTTTTCATCCTTACACCTCTCTTTGAGAGGCTTGTCCGCTTCTGTCTTCGTCTAAATCCAGCTAAGTGCGTGTTTGGCGTTCTCACTGGTAAACTTTTAGGTTTTATCATTTCCATCAGGGGCATTGAAGTCGACCCCGCAAAAATAAAAGCTATTCTTGAGATGCCTCCCCCGTCTAACTTAAAGCAACTCCATGGTCTCGAGGCGTCTTGATCGGTCGTCGTTTTATCTCCCAATTGTCGGACCGTTGTCAACCTTTTCACCATCTCCTCCGTAAGAATGTTCATTTTGAATGGGATGAGCATTGCCAAAAGGCCTTTGATGATCTCAAAGCTTATCTTCTTTCTCCACCTGTGCTTACACCTCCACGCGAGGGGGAGCCTTTCTATCTTTATATCTCGTGGTGACCATGCTCTGGGAGCCATGATCTCGCATCGGGACACTTGTGGTAAAGAACAAGTTGTCTATTACATCAGTCGCACCCTCCATGAGTATGAAACACGTTACTCCGAAGCTGAAAAACTATGTTGTGCTCTCTTCTTCGCAACTTCTAAGCTTCGTCATTATCTCCTTAATCACAAAACTTACATTGTCACAAGTGTCAATCCCCTCAAGACAATCCATGCAAAACCTTATCACAATGATCGCATCACTCGTTGGCTTATGCTTATGACTGAGTTTGACCTCGAGTTTATCCCGCAAAAGTCTATCAAGGGTCAGGTTATTGCAGATCAATTAGCTGATGCTCCTCTTCCGGACACTCGTGACCCCCTTGCTCAATTCCCCGATGAGTACATCCAACAAATTGATTTTGGTCTATCTCCATTTAAAGTAAAACTCTTCTTTGATGGATCCAAATGCCGGCGTGAGGGGGAGTGCGGGTTTTGTGATGATTCCTCCTTGGAGTACGCCCATCGATCGCACACAAATTAAACTTTGAGTGCACCAATAATATGGTGAGTACGAAGCTCTTGTCTTAGGTCTTCAAAATGCCATTAATCTCGGCGCTCGTCATATTGACATCTTTGGTGATTACGAACTCATCGTTAACCGAGTCACGGGTGTCTATCAATGCAAGAATGATATCCTTGAAATATCGCGACATCGTTCTTGCCCTGACTCCGATCTTTCGATAACTTCACTATCAAGCCATTCAGCGTCTCTGCCAAATCGATTCGCGGATACCATGGCTTCTTTAGCCTCTCTTATCCGCCTTTTACGAAGACTCGCGTCTTTATGTGGGTTTGTCTGCGATTGGATCAACCATCTCATCTTGGGCAACTAACGTCAATCAATCTTTGTCCTGACCCATACTCGGGATGAGTGATATCAATGAGATAGTTGATTATCTATCTTATTCGGTCCTTCCTCGGATCGACTCCCAATGGTAGAAGGTCTTTTGTCCAACGCGCAACCGCTATACTATTCTAGGTGGCCTTCTTTACAAAAGCGTGGCTTTGATGGTATTTTGCTTCGATGCCTCAAAACCCATGAATCATCTAAAGCTATTCGGGAGGTCCATGACAGTATCTGTGGTGGACATTTTAGTGGTTTAAAGTGTAGCAGCGCATCTTACGTTTGGGATATTATTGGCCTTCTCTTAATCAAGATTGTTGTGAATACACTAAGAAGTGCGTCAAGTGTCAGCAACATTCTAATCTCACGCACATCCCTAGTCAGGCTTTGCAACCTGCGGCGGATTTGTGGCCTTTTTCGCAGTGGGGTATTGATCTTATTGGTCTCATCAATCCTCGTTCTTCACAACGTCATCATTCTATCATTACCCTTTGAGTACTTTACTAAGTGGGTAGAAGCTATCCCTCTTTCTTCAACAAAGGCTAAACCCATAGTTGATTTTGTCTATCAACACATCATTTGTCGCTTTGGCGTTCCACACAAGCTAATCACAGATAATGGTAAGTCTTTCAAAAACGCTGATTTGCAGAATCTCTGCAATGCTTTCAATATCAAGCTCAGTTTTTCTTCTCCATACTACCCTCAAGCTAATGGTCAAGCCGAAGCTTCCAATAAAACTTTGTGTAATATCCTCATGCAAAGGTAACTAGTCATTTGGTAGGGATTGGCATCTACATATCCCTTTTGCTCTCTGGGCTTATCGGACTAGCATTCGTACTCCTACTTGGGTGCTACTCCCTTCTCTCTCGTCTATGGAGTCTCGAGGCTGTCCTTCCTTTGGAGGTCCAAATCCCATCTCTCCGTGTTTCTCTCGGAGAATTTGTCTCCGATGAGGATTATCGTCAAAAAAATCCTCGCACAACTTGGAATTATTAGATGAGCGCGTCTTAACGCTCTTGAGCATCATCGGGTCTATCTCGGCGTGTCAAACGTGCTTATAACAAGCACTTGCAACATCGTGACTTCAAAATTGGTGATCTTGTTCTTAAGGAAAATCAAAATGTCACTACACTCGAAAGGAGTCAACGTGGTAAGTTTGCTCCCATTTGGATGGGCCCCTACATTATCACTCATAAATATGGGTGCAGGGCTTATCGTTTATCTTCCATGGATGGTATCCACAAGCGGAACCTCTTAATGCTTTGCATTTACGGCCCTTCTCTGTTAAAATCTATCTTACACAAATCTAGTCGCAACTACGAGATCTTTCATCCGTCCTATTAACTTGGTCATCTACTTTCGTAGTGATTTGAAATTGTGTGGTTCTCCACCTATTGCCTCGCTTACCTTAAATATGAGTATCGCGGCTCTACTCATTGCACGTTTCTTTTGGATATGTTCCTCCTCATGGTAGGAATACCTTAATCACCACTTCATCTGTCCCAAGTACTTATCTTAATTGGATCTACTCGGGCATGAGTGCATGTTCTATGTTCTCTTCCCCTCCATCCGATCTATCTAGGTCTAAACTCAGCTTCTTCCAAAAAGTTTCCAAAAAAAAAAAAAAAAAAAAGATGCTTTATCCAAAAGAAGATGGTGATCCCTCGAAGGATGACTATCCATATATTACCAAGTGAATCAAAAATTCTAAAAATATAGACCATACCCTCGAAAGGATGGCTATCATTCAAATACAAAATACTGAGAGCCGCTCCTTGAAGGCGGTGTCTCTCAAAGAAAAATTCAAGGCTTCTTGTAATTAATCGGCCTTCCAGTCAGTTTATAGCATCACTGAAAGACTTCCCGCATCGATCAGTCTTTCCATATCAAGCAAACTTCCCGCATTGATCAGTTTGCCTATCTGTCAAAGTCATGAAGCTGAGATTTAGGACCTTTTGTCGATCATATGGAGAATCCTATTTCCCCACTATGGACATGTATTCTGTCCCTTGTAGGTTCCGACAAGATACTTACTTACTTTTCTTTCCGTTTCTATCCTAGATCTGGTTTGCGACTAGTTAGTGTCAGATTTATTTTAATCTTATATAGGGCCTTGTATGCTTGGTCTTTTGGTTCCCTTTCTGGATTTTATCTATGGTCGGTTGGAAGTCCAACTTATCATTTTTCTTCTTCTCCGAGTATCTTCTCTTCTAAGTCACGGTTGTTTCCGCTTTCATCTTTTCTCTTGTAAGGAGTATTCCTCATTTCTTTGTCTTGCATCCTGTTAAATTGGCATTTCACATGTTAATTCAATCAAAATTTAGCTTCTATCAAAATTCATCTTATCTATCAAAACTCCTATCTGTATTCATTTCTCCTTATAATTACATCCATATATCCAACACATTTATCTATCTATCCATCAAAATATCGAAAAATACGTACATCTCAGGTACATTACATCTATCTATATCTAATCCATACATTAAGTACATCTGTATATCTATCCATCAAAATATTTAAAAGCTATGTCCATCCAAGATACATCACATCTATCTATCAAAATTAAATCAATCTATCTAATCACATCCATCTATCATCTATCCGTCTATATCTATCCAATCACATCTATTTTATCCACATTTCAATCTATCTAATCACATCTATTTCCATCATCCATCAGTCTATATCTCTCTAATCACATCTAATTTTCTATATCCATCTATCCATGTATATCAAAATCAAAAAGGCATGAAGTACAATCATATGACCAATAACATGATGAATCTATATATATACATGTGTGTTTTTACAAAAATGGGTGGCTTCCAATCGAGCCATCTATACAATGCCTTCCAATCGAGGCTACATCGCTATACAAATACACAATCTATCAAGTCTCTATATAGTGAAATCAGAAGCGTGGAGGACACTGTCCCCTCCACCCTCCTCTGCACCCGGCTGTCCCTCCTGACCGCCGCCTATCGAGCTCGAAGCACCTGCTGCTGGAGGTCTCGGCCCACCTCGGTCCCTCCCAGTGCTCCCTCCCCCTGAGGCTCCGCTCGCTGTAGCTGTCACTCCTCTCCTCCTCGCCCCGTACCGAGGCACATCTGGGGCATGCTGCGCTAGAGCATCCTCATAATATCTCACCTCAGCAAGGAGAGACTGGTATGTGCTCGGGCTCACCATACCCGGTGCTCGTAAAGAGTCTTTGCTTTGGTCTTTGCTTTGGTATTCTTGGTGGTGCCCCACCTAGAGCCGTGCCCTGTGTCCCAGACTCTGATGTGGCACTCGTCTCTCCATATTTGGCCCTAAGGGCCTCCCTGTGCCGAAGGTAGCGATCCCTCTGCTGGATCGCTGTATCACGCTCCTGACGGGCGGTGTCTCTCTCCACAATCAGGGAATCTCTCTCCTCTGTCAAGGCCCTGATCTCCTCCAGAGCTACCTGATGCGTCTGTACCAGCGTGGCATGCTCTCCCTCTAATCTGTCTAGTGTCGCAGCTATGTCCTCCTCATCAGCATCTATCGAGGGCGGGAGATGTCGTGGAAGCTCTGTGTCATACCACGCTGCATAGCCCTCATCCACCCCAGCGTCATCATCCAGCATCGTGGTGGAGGGTGGAGCCTCTCTCAATGGGTCTGCCAGGGATCAAAATCGGCAAATCTGTCTCTCTCTTTATCCGCTTTATATGGCGTGTATGTGGCGTCTTTATGCCCCTGTACTAGGCCAAAGCGCCTCGATATCCGCATGAACGGGACTCGCTCCCACATATCTGGCCTACGGCCCCTGACCACCCGACTCCGTCTCAATGCTGCCAAGTGGGCGTCCTGACCAGCCCATGTCGGGAATGCCCGATATGGTCTCCAGATAACCTGATCTGGTGTAAGCGTCCTGAAACGCTCCGAGTACCACTCAGCTGATCTACCTGTGTCTCCTGCGGCCATGTCAGCCCGCCATCTCCGAAATCCATAGTCCACACCCCCCACTGCTGCTGGCATCCACGGAAGCCCGGATGGCCTAATCACTGCTATGTGCTCATACGCCCAGCAATGGAGCACAAAGCTAACGTCAATCCCTGTCCTCCGACCAGTGGTGTACATCCATAGCTCATAGTAAATCTGAGCTATCAGGGCATCAGCGAAGGCAAAAACATGCATCTTTGCGAGATGTCGCACACGCTTGATCTAAAGTAGCAATGGGAATCTCCCACCTCCTGAGTCTGGCAAGGCAAAATAAGATATAGCCATCTGAATCAGGGCTATCCGCCTGCTCCGAGGGCTATCCTGTCTGTACTGTGAGGCTATCCTCTCACGCCCCGAGATCTATCTCGAGTCATCCGATCGTCTGTCTCTGTCTAATCGCACGGGGCCCTCTGCTGCTTTGCTCTCGGGGTGTGATCTCAATCGGGTCCTCGTGAATCGGTAATCGAAGGATCCTGTATACATCCTCATGGGTGATAGTCATCTCACCCGTCCTAAACCAAAATGTGCACGTGTGGCTGTCCCACCGTCGCACTAACGCCCGCATGAGCTCCACATCCCGTGGCACTCGTCTGTAATATCTAAAACCCCCGAGCCCGGCTAGCTCTAAATGCTGCCAGTCTGCATCGGTCACGTCAGGAAGGATCGTCTCCAATAACTCAGGGATGGCATCCCTCATATGAAGAGCCTCTCGTGCCTGCATCCACGACATTAAAAGCATAATCAGTCTCTCTGTTCCATAAATCACATCTTCCAAAATCATAACATCCAAAACAAGAAGGAAATGCTAAATATCTTTCAATCGGCGTCGATTTGGTAAAATCGGCGTCGTTCATTCTAGTCGGCGCCGATTACTACCAATCGACGCCGATCCAAAAAAATCGACGCCGACTACACCAATCGGCACCGACTGCGATTGGTTTAGGCCAGGCGTAAACCAGACCCAGGCCTTCCATACGCATGAAAAATCAAACAAAAAAATATAACGACGAAGGGGTTCGAAAATGACCACTTACCCCAGGCCGTGTCCTCCTGCGCTTCTGTCCGCTCCCAGAGGCTTCCATTGTGTTCAAATCAAAAATCTATCTCTGTCTGAATCAATCGTCACGTTGCAAATAAATCGTTTACGTTTTCCGTTCGCATATTTATATGCGTCTGGATTGGTCGGCGCCGATTTTTTGGGTCGACGCCGATTGTTTTGGTCGGCGCCGATTAGTTTGATCGCCGCCGATTTTTCATGTCTGTTTGCCATAGTGTTGATGCTTGGCTTACTTATCTATCTGATCATTGTTGTGTGCTGAATCTTGCCTTTTGGCGCATCTTTTAGATATCCTTGTCTATTTCGGGTTTGTTCCCTTTGCGTGGGACACTCGTATCTTTCGGCAGCTTAGAGTTACGCGGGTCTGTAGGCACTAACGTCGTCTGATTTATAGACCATCTAGTTGTCCCTACCAATGTGTCTCTCTTTCGATCTTTGGCTTTTTTTTGCAGTTCTCCTTGCACTCATGGGTGCTGTAGGCACTAACGCGTCGTCTCACGAGGAGACCGGCTAGTTTTCCCTACCAATGTGAGTTCCTTAGGTTCTTTGCCCTTGTGTTTATTTTTTTTTTTTATGCGTCCTCATGATGAAATCTACTCAGCCATCCAGTGGGGCATCCTGCGCATTTTTTTATCTACCTCTTTCAAACTCGGGACCGTCTGCATTCTATCATCCATCCCATCCCTAGTTTGGGGGATCACATCACCACAAATTCTTCTCTTCTTCCATCTCTTGTTTTTGTCTCATAACCTTGCTTATCGCAAGTTACTTGACAAAAAGGGGCAAAATGTAGACACTTAAAATTGGTTATCCAATTTAGTGTCCCTCACATTCGTTTTCCTACTTAAGTAACTTTGGGGCACGTTTACGTCACCAACTATCCCCTTGGGATAGTTTTCCAATAATGATTTAATCACTTACTCTAAATTTAATTCATCACATCACATCTTACCCATGAGTAATTAAATATTAAATATTTAATTACGCTTCTTCCCATGCATCTTAATCACTTATCTACCCCAAATTTATTCTATCTATGCATCACATCCATTTTTAATCTTCCCTAAGCGGGATATTTCCCGTGGTCGGGATAAGTCTTGTCTTTCTCGAATCGATCATTTTTAGCCATCTCGGGAGTCTTCTCCGCGATCGGCGCCGACCCATATGGTCGGCGCCGATTTTCTAGGAGCGGCGCCGATTATAAAAGCAAGCCCAGAACTCAGTTCTAGGGACGGAAGAGAGCGAAGAGACCGAAAAAGAGACGAACGAGCGAAAGAAAGCACTTACGCACGAACAGAGAGCGAGAAAGATTCAGGTTGCAAGAAAGAGAGATCTTTTTAGCATCAATTGTCTCAGTTAGGGCAGATCCTGTCCTAATCAATCCCTGAGAGGAGCACCGTTACTCTGCCCGTATCATATCAACATCATACACCACCATCTATCATCTGGTGACTCTGTTCCAGCGTCTCTCCATCTTCGGCACATCTTGCAGACTACATTCACCTTCCAATCCCCGAATCTCATCGCACGCTTCACTGATTGGTGATCGCCTTGATTGACACGATCTTATCGATCGGCGCCCGATCCCGATCGGCGCCGATCACATCGATCGCGCGCCGATTATACCCGGTCGGCGCGATTTCACTGCAGACAGGTAAAAGGTCACAGGTAACACAAATCCAAAGCATTATTTGAGTTCCATTTTTGTACTTTTATTACTCGCATTGTTAGGATTTACATGTTTTATTACTTTATGATCGAGAAAATCTAGTCTTTATTTACATCTTTTATCATGTATGCTTCTTTTCTTTATTGAAAGCGTGGTGACATCCGAGGAAGCTTATCGCTTTAGGACCGCTTCTCGGGCAGTCCACCCAAATATCTTCTAACGCCATCTTTTTCTGTCAAGCACCGGTGTTTTGCAGGTTATTCGGATCTATTGTGCAAATTGCTCGTGTGCGCCCGTCTTGTCTACATCGGCTTCCTCATCCGTCTACATCTTCATCAGGTATCGATTTCATTGGAGTTTTTCAGGGTTTTTGTGTTTAGTTTGGTGCATTAACTTGGACAGGTAACAAGCACAAAATTCTTGATCTACATTACGGCTGGAATGGCAACGTGAGGAAGTTCCATGAGGAAGCAAGCATTCAACCATCAAATGTGCATACAAGAGAAAAGGGCCTTCTCATTCTCATAGATCAAAAAGGTGTACAAATAGGAGTGTTTTGTAACTCCCAAATGCATGAAAATCATACCTCCACAAGTGGAGAAGAGGAGTTACATTCCTAAAATGGAAAGTAACTCTTGTATGATACACTGACGCACATTGATGTGTATGATAGAATCTGTCATACCCCCTAAGACACCTAAGACCTATGACCTCACCTAAGTGAGATGACTCACCACGTGATGTGGACAATTCCCTAAGATGAAAAGGAAATTACACACACCAAGAGGCCATGCCTCTCATTTATGTCACTAGAACTAATATTTCCAAGTTCATATTTAACCATCTCATATGTCGTTTCAAAGAACCTTTCCTCCATTATTACTAATAATGGTACGTCATTTAAAAATAAAATTATTAAAGATCTAGCCAAATGCTTCCATACCCACCTCTCGTTGGCCCATTCCATATTATCCACAATGTAATGGCCAAGATGAAGCATCCAATAAGACACTTAAATCTATCTTGGAAAATGTTCTCAATAAACATGGTCGTAATTGGTATACACAAGTGTATCCTACCTTTTGGTCCTATCACACATTTTTTTACTCCAATAGAGCCACTACTTTTTCACTTGTATATGGCTCTGAAGTTGTATTACCCATATTCCACCACTTTGTATATCCATTAAATATTTGATCAAAGAAGACAAATATTGACAAGATCATCTTGTTGAACTTCACCTCCTAGATGAAAAGAGGCTTAATGCCTTAAACCATTTGAAAGTGTATCAGAATCAACTTCACCGCAGCCTACAAAAATAGATAAAACCTAGATAGTTTGAGATAGGTGACCTTGTACTAAAAAAATTAGAAAAACACAACTAATGACTGGGAAAGGAAAGGAAAATTTGAACCAATTGGTTAGGTCCTTATGTTATCACTGCTAAATTTGGATCTAGAGCATACAAGATATCCACATAATATGGTCAAGAGTTTAAGGAACCCATGAATGTGGTTCATCTAAAAATATTCTATTCTTGAATCATCCATGAGTACACTTTGTTCTTGGGGAGTTTGGCACAACCACCTATATCGCTCCTTCATCCTACCCATCTTACTAATCTCAAACCACTTTATGTCGTTTATTCCTTATAGTTTGGATGTTTACTATTTTTTATACTATCCATGTTCACTCATATACATTTTCATTTATCCCATGGTATCATAGAGATCTTACGTTCTTATGAATGTTTGGATGGGTCTTGGATCACCTAGAGTACCTCATTGGCTATTAAACATTCACAAATCACAAAAAACCGTAAACATTCAAAAATCACAAAAATCCCTAAACATTCAAAAAACTCAAAAATCCATAAACATTCAAAAATCACAAAATTCATAAACATTCAAAAAAATCACAAAATCTTTAAACTTTCAAATATGTTTCAAAAACATCCCAAAGCAATCTCACAAAATTACAAAAATAAAGCAATTTTTTTCCAAAACTACTAAAAATATATATATAATTAAGTCAAAAATCTACAAAAAAATCAAAAAACCATCCAAAATTCCTAAACATTTACAACAACAACACATTCCAAAACTCAACACATTGTCTCTTATCTTGGTGTCCTTTTCAAATATCAATCACTCAATCAAAACAAACTAATCTAAATCCTTGCATGTATACTAGCTTGGGAAATATCAACTCTCATTTACTCCCATGCATGTAGCCTTGTTTGGGGAAATGTGTTAGGTAAAGCTTAGTTTACCATAGTAATTATGCATCGTAGTTACCACTTTACCATTTCTTGTGGTAAATTAGTTACTATGGGTAAATAGGTTGTTTATTTGCATAGTTATATGGTTATGTTTTTATAAGTATTATGACTATCATATTGTATTCATGTAGATTTATTGTTACATAGTTAACTACATCTTTTTATTATGGAATTCGATACATATATACATTTCAACCCTCATTCTTTGCAATCTTCTTGTAATGAGTTTGTAAGCTACTTGTAATCTACATTTTTATGATTAATAAAAGACTCACGGGTTGCCTCCCTATTCCCGATCCTTAGGTTTTGGTGTCGAGATAGGACTTAGGAGCCTATACAAGTAGAGAAGGTTGATGGAGGAGTGTAGATGAGTTGAGAATCTCTTTGGAGAATAAAACTACTCTTGGAGAGATTGTGTTGCCTCCTACAGCCTTCCCATACCCACCTTGCATCCCCACAAACCGTTATTTCCAAAAAAAATTGTTTGTAAAGAAATTTTGTTTTTCACTGGTGCTTCCTACACCAGAAAATTAGTTTGCATCTAGAAAATAAAAATATAGTTCAATAAAATCATATTCAAAAATCAAAAGAAATCAAAAAATATTTGCATCACTTAAAAAGTGATTGTGAGCAACTTTTTCGGAGGGGTATTTGAAAGTGCATTTTTAAGCATTTTTAGCTATTTTTGTGTGTTTTCACATTTTGATCCATTTTGAGCTCTAGATGCCACTAGATCCTCACAATTAAAATTCATTCCATTCAATTTTTCCACATAATCAGCTATAATTATATATTTCAGTGTATTTTTGCATTGTCTTGTGCTAACAAGCTATATAGTTGGGAACAATCTAACAACTTACTATGGAAAATAATGCTCCAAAATTCTTCTTACCTAACTCATAGTTGCTCTATGGTAACAATTACACCATGTGGAAGACCAAACTATGAACTCAACTCGAGTTTGAAGATATTTTTCCTATTGTGAATAGTTTTCTAACTCGATTAGCCGATGATGCAAACCCAAAGTAGAGATAGTTTGACAAGGAAAAGCATAAGGCCAAAGTGATAATCTTGTTTGTAGTGTCCAACAATGTGCAACCCCACATTCGAGATGCCAAAATAGCAAAACAAGTGTGGGGTAAGTTGATCATTGTGTACGAGGCCATAAACAAGACCACTATATGAACTTACAGAGTTAATTGTATACACTCAAATTCAAGATGAACGAGAAAGTGGAGGCATTCTTGCGAGAGAGTTGCAACATTGAGGGCTTCACTTCTATCCCTGTGAGAGGAGGTTAATGATATAGCTCTTGTTCACATTGTTCTAAGATCACTTCCTCTTACCACATTTTTGTGATAACACTAAAATTGTCGATCGACCATCATTTTAGTGAAGCTTGTGAATTTGTTTTGTAACAAGAAGAAGAAATGTACAACAAAGATGAAGAAGAACAAAATGCATTATCTTCTCATCAAAAAGGGAAGGGAAAATCACAATCTTCCCAAAATTCCCTAAAATAACATCAACAAGGGGATAAATAAAAGAAGAAATGTCTTATCTGCAAATGAGGACATGAGTTGAAATATTGTTGGTTTAATACATACAAGAAAGGTTCATCAAGCAATTATGGACCTCAAAATCAGTAGTCTCATCAAGGAAAGTCACACTACAAAAAGGGTAGAAGAAAGGGAACTTGTAAAATAAACCCCATCAGCAAGGAAATGTATGTAAGCAAGAAGACCATTCTAATGATGAGGAATTCGTATACACTTCTCATACTAGTGAACCATCCATGTCATCTAGTGTTTTTGGTACATTGATTTGGGAGCCACTCGACACATGAATAGGCATAGATACTGGTTTATGACCATGAAGGACACACCTTCAAAAAATTGTGTTTCATTAGGTAATGATTCTTCTTACATGGTACAAGGTATTAGGAACATTTATCTACCTCTTGGTTAACAAAATTGTAGATTATCGATGTATTATATGTCCCTGGCTTAACAAAGTCTACAATCAGTTAGTTAGATTCTAGATCATAATATGAAGATTGATTTTGATATTCATTCCACTAAGAAATTGTGTTTGATTTGAGAAAAATATAGAGGCTCAAAAATTATTGCAAAATCCTCAAATGTGGGACGTATGTTCCAACTTGATTTTGTTCACAGGGATGATCAAGCACTAGTGGCTAAGAATTCTTCATCTACACAATTTTGGCATCGATACTTGGTCACATCAACTTTAGATATCTTGATACACTTTCTTGGTATGATATGGTGAGAGCGTTTTCATCTCTCAAGAAGAATACAAATAATTTTCCTAACTACCTAGCAGGTAAACAACACATGGCTTCAATCTATAAAAGTATGTATTGAGCTCCAAGTAAGCACTATTTGGTTCATATCAAACTTTATGGTCCGATGTAACATAGTCATGCTAGATTTCAGTATTTCATGTTATGTGTTGATGATTATTCAAGAAAGATGTGGATTTTTTTGTTTTTGTAAGAAAATTGATGCTTTTGATAACTTCAAAAGTTAAAAGTGATTATAGAGAACAATATTGATCGGCATATCAGATCCGTCCACTCAAATTGATAGGATAATTCACCAGTAATGAGTTCAAATCGATTGCAAGATCATGTAATTCTTCAATGGTTGCCTCCTCCACACGCACTTGTAGCTAAATGGTGTTGTTGAGATAAGAAATTGTATTATCCTCGGAGATGGTGCATAACATGATTAATGATTTTGGACTAAGACGATTATTTTAGGCGAAAAGTAACAAAGACGGTAGTATATTTTCTTAACAGAGTGCCCACATTTTCTCTTGATGGAGTAACGCCACCTAAAGCATGGTCAAATTGGAAACCATATGTTGTACACCTCAAAGTATTTACGTAAAGGTCAATATGCACATACCCAAGAAGAATAGAAGAAGAAGGTGGATATGAAATCTCATAAACTCATCTTCATTAGCTCTACAATAAAGAGGCTCTTAAGTACATATTGATGGATTTGAAGACTAGAAAAGTCTACACTTGTAGGGATGTTGAGTTCAATGAGAAGAAGGAAGTTGAGACTCCTTCTCTAGACTTACCTAATGTAGATAGTTCACCTATTGTAAAAACAGAAGAAAATGTTCCCATTGATGACAGTGATGATGGGGATGATGGTGATGATTAAATAGGACCACGACCCACGGGAATAGTACAATGTATGCCCAAGTGGTATACAAACATGATTCGAGATGCAAAGTTGGATGCTCCTCTAGATACATCCACCATTGGACCACGAACTTGTAGTAAATCATGAGAAGAGATAAAACTTTATTTGATGAGTAGAGTTGTTGAATCCATTAATCCCTCTACTATCCAGGAATCCCTATAATCAAAATCTTGGAAATATGCCATGGATGTTGAGTATCACCATCGATGAAAACAATACCCGGTATCTTGTTGATCTTCCACCAAGGAAGAAACTAATTGGTTTCGAGATGGATATTCAAAATAAAGTACAAAGAAGATGGGACCATAGACAAGTGTAAAGAAAGACTAGTGACAAAGGGGTATGCAAAAAATAGAGGTTAGTCCATCTCACGTTATTCAGAGAGTTCCTCTCATCATCCCTTGAGGAAATGCAAAATTAAGGGGGAATGTTAGGTAAAACTTATTTTACCATAGTAATTATGCATCGTAGTTACCATTTTACCATTTACTATGATAGATTAGTTACTATGGGTAAATAGGTTGTTTATTTTCATAGTTATATGGTTATGTTGTTATAACCATTATGTTTGTCATATTGTATGCACGTAGTTTTATTGTTGCATAGTTGTAACTACATTGTTATAATTGCATATTTGTTTGTATTATGGTTATCCAATGCATATATACATTACAGCCCTCATTCTCTGTAATATGCTTGTAATCATTTTGTAAGTTGTTTATAATATGTTATTTTATATTAATAAAATCATACACAAGTTACCTCCATGTTTCTCGGTCCTCAACAAATGACCTAATCTATCCCAAATCATCTCACCCCTTTCATGCATCCTTTTTAAGGAAAACCAAATCACCTTTGAAAATTCACTTTAGAACACATTAAGGACAGAGTTAAGTGTCTTTATATAAATGTGTGTTGCATTGTTACTTTTTTAGTTAATTTTTGACCAATTACAAGTTAATTTTTTTCATCTTGGTTCATATATAGCCATGGTCTGAACATATACTATGTATATTAGGTTTGTTTTTTACTTTTCTTAGTTAATTGTTTGACCAATTACAAGCTTATTGTTTGACATCTTGGTTCATTTATGATCGTGGTGCTAACATTTACTATGTATATTGGGTTTTTACCTTTATGTTTGTTGTGTGTATATGTGTTTACATACATAATGAATTACTCATCATGGTTCATTAATAATAATAGTGTAATCTCTATTATGCAAAAGTAAAGCAAGTTCCTCTAAAATAAAAAATTTGAATGGAAGCTCAAGCTACAAGAAATGTTATTCATATCATCATTACATTCATTCATACATATCATTAAAAACCAAAAACAAACATCATATCAACATATTTAAGTAATCATTGACATCTCCACATTAACATACATCTATAACAATGTGTAAATGAATAAAACAATCAAAACCATCATCTATATACATCATCATATGCAATGTCAAAATGTCTCAATAATTTTATATACATGTATACATCAAAATGCCACAATGGGCACATATACAATGAATGTTCCTTCATCATGAGGCATGTACAAAAAAATAGATGTCTATAATACAACATCAATTATGGCTTTCGCCCACCCCTAGACTGCCTGGTCCTCCATCACACCTCAATGGTGGCATCGGAATGATCTCACTAATCTAGATGTTCTATGTGATCTAGATGATCTCCCTGACCTTTTCCATGTCCTTTGGCTATATCCTGGAACTCTCTAGTTCTCAGGATAGTTTCCTCATACAACCCTTTGTAATAACACACATCATGAGTCACTATCAAGTAACTCTCGTAATGATCACCCATCCCACTAGCCTTAGAAACCTAATGTGTTGTATCTCTCTTTGCGGTGACCTAATGTATCTGCGTGCTCAATGTATCCCTCTCCATTGTCCCTCTGTTATCGGCCCCCATATAATCTAGTTTTGTTGGTAGTATTTGTGATAGGATCATAAACACATCTCTTTGTTTTATTGTATTATCTCTCTGCTCTCACTTGCACCGCCTATAGCTCTACTCATGATGTTCTTGGAGGTGGCAGAATAGATTTTGGCTCCAAACATCCATCTCTCCCCTATCTTCCCATCCATCATCCCATCTCCATCTCCATCCCCATTTCTCCATCCATCATCTCCATCCCCCCTACTACTCCTAGACTCGGTGACCTATGTGGTGAGCCTAATACCTATACACCTTATACTCGTACCTACACTGCTGAGATCTCTCGTCAACATGCCTTTGTACATGTACATGTACTTCTAATCCTTGTACTTATAATAGTGCATGTGCACCCTATCATCCTCCCCTCTCCTCCCTCTTTGTTATTTCACTAACCTCACAATTTTTTCCATCACTACATAGAGTATAGTCACATGAATAGCTAATATCATGGCGTATCATGCATCAGAACCCATAGATTCTCCTAGATCCACAATTCTTTCTTGGACATCCCATACCTATGGCAAAGACACTTACAAAATTGGCCCTGGCTATACTCACTCTAATCCGAGGCCCGAACATAGTAGTCTCTAGAGCTACTCTAGCTTACTGTTGCTTGTCATCTAAAATCTCCTATCAAACTCCTAACTATCATGTCACTCGATCTAGTCTATAAAATTCAATAAAATAAGACCGATTGCAATAATGTAATGTGTTATCTCTACATCCCCAAAAATTTTACATCATTCAGCCCACACATAGGCCCTATACGGACTTGACATGATGTGTCTCAACTATAGATCATCCAAAGTTTGCCAATAATATGCTAGATCTCTCTAATGACCTCTTTGGCCACCTCTAACCACATGCACCCAAACTCCTCTAACTCATATATCCGCTAAGTGTAGATCTATGTATAAATATGATAGTTTGCATGGTCCCCATGTAAATATTGTTGTTAAATCCATCAAATCCACCTTTGTACCAATCAACACAAAGCTGAAACCACCTCTCGGTATTATCAAGTGGAAAAAATTTGTTGATAAGAACCATCAAATATATAGGTATCAATGTTAAATCGTCATCCTCCATACACTCTATAAGGTGTGTTGTTAACCCCTCTTTGTGAGGCTCATCTAATCAAAACAATTTCTATATATGAGCACAAATGTGTGATGATCTCCCATCCCGATGTATCAAATGGCCCCGCATTTGCACTCTTAGTATTTGGTACACATTCTCTAGTATCACGGTCATCTCTCCAGTGGAAATTTGAATGTCTATAACTCGTTGTCAGGCCATTGTTCGGTGAACGTAGTCGGCATTGTGTGATCTAATCTAATATTTAATATCTTTGGTGCATATGCCAACCTTGTAGCCTACAACACCGCCCATAGTGCTCTCCACCACTTTGCACGATTCATCTACCTCTCAAATGCTCTTAACTATGAACGTTCCTCCATGCACACTCTAAAAAAATGCAATCCCTTCTAACCCATTTCACTTAAATATATGTAACTTGTTAGGAAATTAGGGATAAAATATGCATTTGAGTCCCTCACAAAATCGCAAGAGAAACTAATATGCAAAAAATATTACAGATCTGAAATAAAAGTGCGAGAATAAAAATAACACAACACAAAGAGAGACAAAGATTTAACTTGGTTCACCCAATTTGGGCTAAATCCACCAAGAATTACTTGCTCATATTTTATTACAAGCCACCACTCTCTCAATACAATACCCAGATCTGTTTGGAGCTATGCTTAACAAACTCTATAGAATTCATACCCGAATTCATACACATCTGCATTGTTACATCATTCCTACCATATGCACAAAACGACATAAGTAAGTAGACAACTACTTAAGCAGTTTTACAAAACCATGGGTATAAAAACCATGGGCCAAACTTGTCCCATAAACCTATGGGTCAAAAAAACCCTTCCGTATGAGAAAAATAACATTTCCGGTATATCGGGCATGTTTTGTTTCGAGACCAAAAACAAAACCCTAGTGAGACAACTGTGGAAAGTGCACAGTACTCTTAGTGTCTGATCTTCAACACTTTCACACATGAAAACAGCTCCATAACCTAAAAATCTCCCGCTTGGAGACTATTTTTCCTCCGACAAAGCTTCTCAACCCTTCACTAGTTTCCATGAAGACTAACCAAATTTGAACTCCACTTCATTTTTCCCTTATGATCACCTTGGTCATCACGTCTGCAGGATTCTGGACCGGTATGAATCTTCTCCGCCTTCAAGTTCTCTTCCTCCAAAGTTTTTTCGATGAAATGGTACCTTAATCAGTATATGTTTCATCCTAGAGTGGAAAGCAGAGTTCTTAGCTAGGTGTATAGCACTCTTACTATCACTATACAGCTTTCCTTCCTCTTGTTTATGCCCCAACTCCTTAAGTAATTGTTGTAACCAAATCATTTCTTTGCTTGCCTCTATGGCAATAACATACTCAGCCTCTACATGGTTGACAAAGCCACTAGCTTTTGTAGTCATGAAATCCAACTTAATGTTTTCCCACCTACAGTATAAACATAACCTATCATGCTCCTCATTCTATCTACATCTCCATCCATATCTAAATCTACATAACCACACAAAGTGGTGTTTGATCCACTGTAGCACAAAATTATCCCCATGGTCCCTCTCAAATACCGAAGGATCCACTTTATTGTTTGTCAGTGATCTCTACCTGGATCACTCATAAATCTACTCACTGCTCCCACTGCATGGGAAATATCAGGCCTGGTGCACACCATGGCATACATAAATCGCCAACCGCTAATGCGTAAGTACCTTGGACATCTAGTTTCTCTCGGCTCTGTCTTGGGACACTTTGCTCTTTTGATAACTTAAAATGGCTGCCAAATGAGTCCCAACCAATTTAGCATCATGCATATTAAACCTCTCCAAGACCTTCTTAATGTACTCTTCCTGGATAAAGTCAGCTTTCGTTCCTTCCTATCCTGAGATATCCTCATACCAAGGATTTTTTTGGCTGCCACCAAATCCTTCATAGCAAAGGATTCACTTAGTTGTTTCTTGAGTACTTTTATTTCCTACATGTTTTTACCTACAACCAACATGTCATCCACATACGAGACACGGCATAATATAACTACCATCCTCAAATTTCTTTTTATACATGCAATGGTCGAATGATATCTAATATAACCTTGCTCCATCATGAAGTTATCAAATTTCTTATACCATTGACGTTATGGTGGTGATGACTTTGAATATAAATGTTGGAGTATTAAGGACAAGAAAATCATTCAATCTACGGATGTGATCTTTAATGAGAAAGTCAAGTATAAGCAGCGATTTGCGGGAAAATGGGGAAGAATCTAAGAAAGAATATGCGGTGGTAGAGGATCTTAGGATGGGAAAGTGACACATGAATCATTTTAGTAACCTCCTCAACAAGAACCCCAAAATCCTATATTGAGGAGGTCTTCTAGGGTAAGAAAGAGAACCGAATGTTTTTCTCTTCTGTTTATTATTTATTACTCATTGACAGTGGAGAGCCAGAGAGCTTTAATGAAGCAATGCAAGTAGATGCTAGAAAGAAGTGGGAGAAAGCCATGGATGAAGAGCATCAGGCTATCATGGAGAACCAGACCATGGTATTTGGTGAAGCTACCTAAAGGCAAAAGAGCATTATAGAACAAGTGGGTGTTCAAAGTTAAAGAGGAAGGAGGAGGAAAGAAAAGATACAAGTGGGTGTTCTAGGAATAGTTGCGGCAGAAGACTTACACTTAGAATAACTTGATGTAAATCTTGCATTTCTCCAAGGTGATTTGGAGGAGGAACTATATATGCAACAATTAGAGGGATATGAGGTCAAAAGTAAAGAGGAGATGGTGTGCAAACTGAAGAAGAGCTTATATGGCTTGAAACAAGCTCCATGTCAATGGTATAAGAAATTTTATAGCTTCATGATGGAGAAAGGTTATATTAGATATCATTATAACCATTGCGTGTATATAAAGAAATTTGAGGATGGAAGTTATATTATCATGTGTCTATATGTGGATGACATGTTGGTTGTAGGTAAAAACATGCAGGAAATAACTTGAACCCCAAGAGATGATACCGAGCGGCCCTTACACATCGAATCCACCGGCTCTAACTTATTCTCTTTCTTTGTAGGTCAAACCTTGAGAAACCTTACTCGCTCGTTTCCCATATATGCAATCCTCACATATCTCCAAACTTGTTTCGTATATCCATGAAAATCCTTCTTTATGATCTCCATGCCCTTATGGCTCATATGACCGAGCCTATAGTGCCACAATGTTGTATCTACTGAAGCCACAAGATTACAAACATTAGTGCTATAAGTGGTTAAATACAAGGTTCCAACCTTCTTACCTCTTATCACCACAAGAGCACCCTTGGTAACCTTCCAAGAGTCCGTTGTAAATATCACAATATAACCATCACTTCCCAACTGGCCTGTCGATATCAGATTTCATTTTAAAGTAGGCACATGTCTGACATCCTTCAATAGCCATGTATTCCCATTCTACATCTTAACCTAAACATATCCTTTTCCAACTATATTGCAAGGCTCATCATCACCAATAAAAACATGCCCAAAATCCCCTTGAACATAATCAACAAGATAATGTCTATGTGGAGAAGCATGGAAAGAAGCCCCTATGTATTCATAAGGAATAACAAGATTAAAGCATTGGAGAAGAAATTGGAGGAAAAGAACAAGGATATAACAGAGAGGGACAAGGAGATAAAGGGAAATAAGTTTATAATTGTGCAGTTGATGACTGAGTTGAGAGAAGAGAAGAGGAAGGTGCACGAAGCTTACAAGAAAGTGGAGAATATCTCAAACTCCATTATTTTAGTGCACCTAGATTTATCCCCCTACACATAAGTATGAATCATCCTTCCACTGCCTAGAGGATTTGACGTGCATCATCACGATGGAGAAGAAACCACTTGCACTAGAGTCGGCGGAAGAAGTTATGGCGCAGCAGAAAGAGCAGGAGAGATTAAAAATTGAGGAGACCATAACTCAAAGACACTAAGCTTTTTGTTTCGGTGAAAACCATGGCTGAAGTTGTCTATGACACTATGATGAAGACAAAAGGCAGGGGTGGCAAGTGTCTGATTGCTACATATGAGGCAGATTTGAAGGAGTTCCAAGCCAAGAATAGAGGAAATCGGGTGGAATGTGATAAGATCCTGGTGGAGGTTGAGAATAAATCCAAGGCAATTGAAATTTTAAGGACCTTTATTAAGAGTAAAGTCAAGGAATTATATCCCTAGGTGACACATAGGATGGACGCGTTGACCGACCTTAACAAGAAAATGGAGAATATTGTTGACACATTAAAGACTAAGGGTGAAGAGTTGACATTCGATGAGGTCAATGTGTTGATAGGAGATTTATTTAAATAGACACGAGTGAGGTGGATGTTTGGAACGAGATTAAAGCATCTTGAATAAGACTTTCCCAAACCTTATGCAACAAAAGTAGAAAAATTATTTTATTCTTTGGCGTAAAGTTTTGGACACAAGTCATTTTATTCTTCCATTATTTATTCTTTTTTAGAGATCAGATTGTTTCTGAGGACAAACAACACATTTAGTGTGGGGTAATGTTGAGCCCAAAAAAATGACTAAGTCCCAGAGCAGAGGATCAGCACACGCGGAAGACAGTGTAGGAAGAAGGTGCATGAGGAAGAGCATGCAGGGATAACTAGGTTTGTGCATGGGAGCATAAATGGGTTTGAGACTTAGCCGCATTTTGGGTTATGGTGTTGCATGGAAAACACATGAGGATGTGGGTAGGCATGATAGTGGATAAGGTTAGAACATGGAGACTTGCAGCCCAAGGAAAGAATATTCTAGAATATAATCATTGTGTTTAAGAACTGTAAAGTAGAGTTAGTTATGGGTTAGCTGGCACTTGCATGTTTAGATTACTCAAGTATGGTAGGGTATGATGACATTTGGCATGTGGTTTGCTCTTGAGTGATGTTGAGGTGGTAAAGGAGAGCTCCCACTCTATTTAAGAATGTGTTTGGATCTGAAGCAAGGGATGGATGAAAAATGGGTAAAGAGGGATGAGAAGAAGATGGAAGAAGGAAAGAATGTGTGATGCGATGCAAGAGAGAATTTAGAAGCACAAGGAGAGCATGGCTATAACTCTTAGAGTAGAATAATTTTGTATGGTTATGATGTTATTTCTTGATGTATTGGTCCGATATGACCCTTTTAATGTAATCTAGTTATTGTAAACAATTGTGAATCAATATATGGGGTGGATGGTTTTGAATATCTATGTTTATGGTTCCAAACCCTTGTGTTCTTCATATTGCTCATGATTCAGATTGGATTCCTTTGTGTTTTTTTAATAATTACACTCATATTATGGTGCTTCAATGTTTGGATCTAGTTTCTTTACCTCTCGTGTTAGAATGAATGTATGTATTTCTATTTCTACAATATTCCTCCATTAATGGTGAACATCCTTACAAGGCTCACATAAAAGAGGGCTCAAAGCACCTTCGCTCGCCTCGAGTGAGTTCATAGTTCAGAGTTGGGTGATGTGTCGGCACGCTTGAGGTTTAAAAGGGAGTAAGTAAAAGTGACTATAATTGTAAGCAAACTATTGAGGATTTGGGTTTGATCACAAGGTACCAAACTAATATAGATGGAGTGGGGTTGGAAAGTGTGAACTACATGGGCCATATTCCCTTAATGTCACTAATTGATGTATTATGTAAGATATGGGATCTAGATATTTACACATTTCATATGCATATGAGCAATTTGACCTTGACTATAGAGGTTGTGTGGATAATTTTATGGTTTCTTATAGTGGGCATACATATGACTATGGCTAGTGATGTGTATTATAGTGTGGCACACCTTGATATTTTACAAGTTTTAGGTAGGTTGGGTGGTGTATTCATCAAGAGTTTATAATATTATTATATATATTGTTTCATGTTTATATAAGTATATGTGTGTCCTACTTGATGCATTTGTAAGTTACGAACACTAGTGATGTTGTAGTTCCCTATAAAATATGAGACATTATATAGGAGGTTTAGTATAATGGTATTTTAGACACCTAAATTTGGTAATTTATCACTTGATAATGTTAGTATTAACTTCATTCCCTTAATCATGACTTGTGCACCTTTTTTGAGCATAATTTTTATATCATAATATATCCTTAGTCTTGTTGTGAGACTTGTTCCCTTACAACATTGCTCAACCACTTATAAAATTCTCATATGAGTCAAAAGTATTTCGTTACTCCTAATTATTGTGCATAGAGCTCCATAGAACCCTTCTTGATGTTGGGCCAAACCATATAATGGTTTGTTTGTGAGAAAAAAGTTTATATCCTAGGCCACCTAATGATTAGTTTTCTAATTTACATATTTGTTATGGATTAGCATCTCCACTATGAGTTAGCGTTAATGAAAAAGTATATCCATAAAACCATATATAAGCAATTCTAAGACACTCATTTACTCACATGACAACCTAACACTCACCTTGTATTCTCAAGTAAAAATCACTCAAAGGAAAAGACATTAAAAGAAGCCCCTAAATAAATATAAGACATTAAAAGAAGCCCCTACATATGTGTGAAGAACTTTAAAATAGGTCCAAGTGTCAATTTTACCAAATAAAGATTCTACAAATTCAATTCAAGCACAAGCGAGAATGCAATTATCAATTATTCAAATAATCAAATATAGTTGAATCTATATAATATCATGTCACATCTCTAGGTGGAGAATTGCGTTTGATTTTAGGGCTCTTTATAATAGTGCCAATATAGGTGGTGTATGGATTATGCTTCAACACAACCACTAATATTTTTTCTAGTTTTTACCAAATATTATGATTTCAAGTTAAGTTGGTTGATTTCATATGTTTTGCATATGATCAAGACCTAATATTTCATAAAAAGGCATATACCAATTGCTCATGAAGGTATTGAAAGTTACATGGTCCCATTTTAATCTATATCAAACTAACCAATAGGATGAAACCGCCAAAAAAGAACTCCTATGTAAAATTATTCTTTCCCGAGCACAAAGCGATTACAAAATTAGAGAAAAATCATTTACATAAGATTTCCATCTAGTTCATCCCTTTGTCACACTTAGATAATCCTTCAGACCAGCCTAAAAGTAAGTGCTCGTCTTATTGTGTTTTACTACATTTAGCATGTGCCCTAATTTAATTCAACTTTTCAATATAATTGTAAATGTAACATCATATTTTAATGTTGGTGCATTTATATAATAATCTAATTATACATTAGTCTTTAAGATTTATGTCATAATTAGGGTTTCCAAAACACTACTTAAGGGTTAAATCAAGTATACAATTTTTGTGGGGGTGTACATTGCTAGCTCATTTGGGTTGGGATTTGTATCAATTCTATAAAGAGTATAATAGAGGTGGATTATGATTAGAAACATTGCTTGAGGATAGACATATAAGCACATCCTATTTTAAGGATTATGATCCTTAGGGTGGATTTAAATGCAAATTGGTGTTATGCCACTCGGTGGGCTAATGGTGTTTCACAACCACTACATGAGATGATAGGATGATTTGGTTCTAGGTAGTTTTATTTATTGTCCATACCAGGTGGTGAGAGGGTGGTGTGTAACTTCACCAAACATGCATGAGGAGATGGATTCTATACTAGTTTCTTGATAATGTGTATGTTATTTTCCAATGTAAACATGTTATGTACCAATTTATTATTGTTTTATATGTTGCACATGTCCTCATGCCTTATATTAAGACACACAAATGCACTCGGTGACTTAAAAGAATTTTCCCCCATATAAGGTGAATTGGTTGATATTGAGGCGATGAGCGGGATGATGATATCATCATTTCCATTGTTAATGATGTAGATGTAGGATGTAGGATGTAAGATGTAGGATGTAGGATGTAGGATGTAGGATGTAAGATGTAGGATGTAGGATGTAGGATGTAGGATGTAAGATGTAGGATGTAGGACGTAGGATGTAGGATGTAGGATGTACCGAGTGTATACTCACTAGTGGGTGGATATTATGTGACCTCTAGTATATTCTATTGATATAGGTGTAAAGTTACCTATCCTTGAGGTTGATGTGGGTGTGGGGTTGGATGTTACCATTATTATCGGACCAATTAAGATAAATCCTAGTGAGTATATTGGATAAATGTTTTTTTAAATTTTTTTATGATTTCATTTTTACTATGGATATTACATTGATTCTAGATTGTGCTTGCATATCTTTGTGTGAAAGTATTTTGGACCTTTATGATTGATGAGTCACTAAGGAGACTTGGTTGTCATGTTCCGACATGAAGGAGGGTGAATGAATGGAGGGATACATTAAGGAAGTAGGGTTTTTTCCCTTTGTTTGATGTCACACCATGTACTATGATGACACATAATTATGAGGCCATTCATCATGATGATGTGGATAAGGATATCATTAGGATTCAATTCTTGTTGATAGAGAGATGTACCCCACCATATATAATAAATGACGTGCTTTTAAAGTCCATTTTTTGATAAGACGTCAAAATCTAGGAGGAGAATGCCCCAAAATAAGACCAACAAAATTTTTATCGGGAACATAAGAGACAAGGTCATAAGTTCTCTCACTCATGTGTTGATTCATATAGGTCTTGGGTACTCCCTAGATATAAGGAATTAAATATGAAACGAGAGAGCATGCACCCTAGTGGATAGCCTCCCTATGTTTTATATTTGAATTATGTTGAATTTTTGACACACATACACATGATTAATCTTGTGTTGTATCGATTATCTCATGTGTATACTTATATTTGATAATATCTCACATTAATGTTATGGATGTGTTATTTGTGATAAGTCGAGTATGTTTGGTCTTTTATTAATATTAATTGATGAATTCACATGATTGATTTGTAAATGTGATGTGATTAACTTATTGATGAATGGTGTGTGATTAGATGTAAAATTGACTTATAGGAAATTTTTGCTTTGATTTTGTAGCATGTGTCATTAAATCATACTATGTAATCATTTGATGATAATGAGACGCTCAAGTTCCCCATTTATCTACGTAGTTTTGATATTCTTAAAATAGTAAAAAAATAGATTTCATAGGAAGATAAGTTTTATATGTTAAACCCATATAAGATACACTTTGATGTAGAGGTATGTCATCATGTAAATGACCCCATTGAACCATTGGTTACTTTGATACTTGAAACATAGGAATTGTTTGTTCCTCACTTTGTGTGAGTCTTACACTTGCTCTTATGTAGGCATTGTTAGAATTTTTTTCCTTGGTTGGAAGGTCATTGTCATCGCATGATCTATATTGCACTGGGTTCAATTTAAGACCCCCTCGAAAAATCGGTTTAGAATTAGTGGTGAATCTCCAAAATTACCTTTCGTAGCAATGGTGAATTTCTAAAAAACTGTTTCGTGGCAAAGCCAACTAGGTGGGATAGTCGTCCATCGTCGCCGTCAGACAACCTAGGTTAGACGTCCATCCATTGTCTCCCATCCAATCCAACCGTCAACTTGGGTTGGATGACTATCCATCGTTTGTCATCCAACCCAACCATCTAACATGGGTTGGATGACCGTACATTATCTATTGTCAACCAAACCATCCAACTGGGTTGGATGACCGTACATTATCTTTCGTCCACCCTAGTCGTCCAACCTGGGTTAGATGGTCGTACATTATCTACCATCCAACCCGGGCGTCTAATCTAGCCATCTAACATGGGTTGACAACCATACATTAGTTATCATCTAACCCTGACCATCCAACCTTGGTTAGATGATCATACATTATCTATCGTCCAACCGGGTTGGGACGATTGTCCATTATCTACCATCCAACCTAGCCGTCCAACCTGGGTTGGATGACCATACATTATCTCGTTATCTCGACCTAGCCATCTAACCTAGGTTGGACATCTGTCCAATTTATGTCTTCTAACCTTGATTATCAACCTAGGTTGGACGATCATACATTATCTGCCGTCCAACCCAACCATCCAACCTAGGTTGGATGATCATACATTATCTATCATTTAGCCCACCGCCAACATGGGTTGGATGGTCATACATTATCTACCGTCAACCCGGTCATCAACCTGGTTTGGATGATTATCCATCGTATGTGGGTTAGATGACTATGCATTATCTTTCATCCAACCCAACTGTCCAACCTAGGTTGGACAACCATACATTATCTATCGTCCAACCCAACCATCCAACCTGGGTTGGATGATTATCCATCGTCAGATCGCCCAACCTGGGTTGGATGACTGTACATTATATGTTTTCCAACCTAGTCATCCAACCTAGGTTAGACGGTCATACATTATCTGTCATCCAACTCATGTTAGATGGCTAAGTTAGACAACAGACAATAGATGACCATCCAACCGAGGTTGGATGACCATCCATCATATGTCATCTAACCTAGGTTGGATAGTAGATAATGGTTGTCCATCCAACCTAAGTTGGATGGACATCGCTCTTTGTTGGATGTCATTATTAAATGGGTACCCCCTACTGACACCAGGCTATGTATTATACCTCGGCGAATACATGTATAAGTTAATTTTTACATATAAATAGTAGGTGAATTGACCCATACAAATGACTTGTTGGCTGAAATTGTTGGTGGGGTGGCAAACTTTGATCGCTAAAAATTTTTCATTTCCAATTTCCAAAATCCATAATATTCGCGAGTTTACAAAAATTCACCACTAAAATTTTCCCAAAGATTGCACTATTTTTAGCATGTTGTCATTATATTGGAAACTTATTCACTCATTAGTGTTATCTATAGTCATTGCTAATTTGGCTAACCAATATTGTACCAAAATTGAAGTGCAATATTCCATAGTAAGCATGATAAAGAAGGTTGTGTGAATAAATATTGATCTTATCATAACTAGAAAAGTGATATGTCTTGAAGAACTTATCATATTCTCTAAGAAATTTATTTTCAAAAAATTGTATGGGACCATTATCATTTGTAATCAGGTGAATTTTCAACCGAAACCGACACCTCTTTATCTTTTGTATGGGGAGATATAAAGTAGATGAGCCGCAACTATCAAATTAGTGATTCAAATGATGATATCGATGGAAATGAGGTAAAGCAACACACTCCAAAATGTGACATTTTCACCATGTTTGCACTAAGGGAAGAATGTTAGGAATTAGTCCTCACATGGGTGTTCAAGAATTAGGTGTTCCAATTAGATTATTTAGTCATTAATATTTGTATGGGAAAATAATAAGTGGAGCAAATATGTATTTTCCAAAACTCATGTCTCTCCTAGAAATCTATGTGTGCATCCATATATCCATTTTCCGCTTTACTTCATAATTTCCTTTTTTATATTTTTTCCTCCTTCTATTTTAAATTTCACTCACTTTATATTTATCTCATACATTGCCTAAATTTTGTTTATTACATTTCTTTTCCATCGAACTCCAGTTCTATTTTCAATCAACTCCTTAATTTCTAGATTTCCCTAAATTGTGTTGGTTCTAAGTTTAGCTTGCAAGTTGGAGTTAGAAAGGCCAAATTTAGCTATATGATTGGTTTCCCTTACAAGTCAACCGATGGGTACCCATTACCACATTGCACCCATCGGTATACTCATGTGTCGATTTTACTTCTCCCGATATTTTCTTGACATAATTAACTTCGATTTATGTCACTTAGATATTATTAGTGCATCTACATCTAATCTCTCCTCCTCTCTAAGCCTTGATTTTCCGATGCCAATTTTTATCGATGTATACCACGTTATGCCAATTGGTGCCTCAATAATATGAATATGACCTTGTTTATCCCACTTGTTTTGTGAATGAGAAGTTTAAGTGGTTTATGAGTTGGGGATTAAAACCTATTAATTTTTCTCTCTGTATTTCCCACTACACATACTGACCTTGTGTGTCCCCTATCAAATTTAGGTGTCTCTATAAAAATCTCTTCTCTCCCTAAAATCTGTGTGTGCATGCATATATCCATTTTTATATCTGCCTTTACTTATTGATCTCCTTATTTTATATTTTTCCTCCTACTTTGAATGTCACGTGTTTTATATTTATCTCATACATTGCCTAAATTTGGTTAATTTCTTTTGTTTTCCATCGAACTCATGTTCTATTCTCTATAAACTCCTTAATTTTCAAATCACCCCTAAATTATGTTGTTTCCAATTTTAGCTAAGTTGGAGTTAGAATGGATAAATTTAGCTATATAATCAGGTTTCCTATGTAGACACTAAATCATGCACTTGGGTACATTTCTAGGTCCTAAAAGCATACTAGCATTTATATGATTCCTAAGCAAGAAAACTAGTGGTTAATAACTATCTTTGGTCTCTTTTTCTTTGTTTATTGTTTTCTATTTGGTCTTGCACACCATACATCCCAATCAAAACTTTACTTATTTATCTTTCATGGCTTCAGACACTAGCGCCTGCACCCGGCCAGGAAAGCGCGCTTAAGCACCCTTATCCCCTCCTGGGCGCATTTGACCCCTTTTCACCTTACTCGTTCCTTTTGGGTCTCTTTTATCTTTTGGGCATCTTTTTCACTTATGGTTCGGCCTTCTAGTTTTCAATTACGAAATTCAAACAAGGGAATCATATAAATACATAGTTATGTGTTCAAAATAAAGGACCAAACACTAAGCATTACTATCATCACCTAAGCTTGCATTCAAAAGGAACCTAAAACACTCCAAGGCATTCATTTAGCATCCATTCAAGGGACAAGGGTTACATCAACTCTACATACACAACATAGGAAGGGGATTTCATTCTATTCCATCCACACATTCTACTAGATTGCTACATTCTAGTTACAGCTCGCTATCAAGTGCAACTTACACAAGGGCATCCTAGGCCACAATTTCCACACACACTCACCAGAAGTACATAGATTATGAGATGTAGTGCATTTCTCGGTCGTAAGTTCACTCTTGGGGTGAGCGTTAGGGTCGATCTGACTCCCCATTATGTATTTTCCTTTTTAAGTTTGATGTGGTTTATGGACTTGTGTAAGTGAGCATCTCTTTTGTAGGTTACAGGGTACCTTCGGCGATCTAGGAGAAACTATCGGGCGACCAACGAGAGAATAATTGCGATACCTTTATGACACAAAAAAACTAGATTCAAATATTTTCCACGATCATGGGTGCCCAGATCTAGTCCCCAGCACCCAGGCACCCCTATCTTGCCATGGGCGCCCCTGATCATCATTGTTCATGAGTTACAAAATTTACCTAGATTAATTGTGATGCTTCTAAGCATCCTGTTCATTACTTCTACCTACTTAGATCAGTTCCAGATTATACGAATATCAGCTATGTCATCCTTTCTCTATCTCTTGATCATGGTTTCATATTTTAAATCTTATTTTACTTATGTCATTACTATACTTTATTATTTATACATCATTTATTTCAATAGTGACTCTACAATTAGATTTATTCAAATTAAATTAAATCATTTGGTGAACCCGCCGCTCGAATCCAACCTTCCCTCTAGGGTTTTCCTTTTATGCCCATCACTTGTAGTGGTCATTTTGGTTCCTTTGAGTACATTGAGCTTCCTCCCTCTATTCGTAAGTCCTCTAAGTCAATGGTTGAATTTGATAACCCCTTTTCTAACTCACAAAATGTTCCTCGGAAAACATTGAAACCTCTAATAGCAAACAATCCTATGATGAGGACACTAATGTTGATCAAGAACAATTAGACAAGCTTACTAATTTCGTCAAGCTTTACGTGTCAACCCTTTACATATTCCGCATGTTCTCAATGCTTTACTTGTCAAACACTCTTGAGATGCTACTTTTATACCTCTTATAGGTTCTTCTTCGGCTGTCATGGCCTCCACCCAACCCCTTCACATTCCTATTTCCATTCCTACTTCTACCGCTCCCTCCTTCATCCCAATGCTTCTAATACACAACCTGGTTCCTCTTCCAGCACCCATGACCTAGCTTCTCTATACCAGGATCTGCAAATTCAAATCCTAGTTATTCTGATGAGGCTACTTCACGCTCTTCTTCATATCTTGATTCCTCATTGCTTCTTCAAATTGGGTAAGTGCAGCAAGTTAGGGAGCCAAAAGGGGTCATACGTGGACGTCATATTGCAAAAAAAAGTGAAATCTCAACTTGTAGGGATTATTAGCAATGCATGTACTCAAAATTAGAAAAATTATATAAATATGAATTGTAGCATCTGGAATCTAGTTTCTAAACTACTAATTTTAAAAAAACAAACAAGTTTAGTTATATTAAACACTGAAAATTCAATGACTTGGTAGTTTTTTGTGAAAAAAACCTATAAGATTGTAGTTCATTTGCCCACGATTTGGATGACCAAAACATGAATTTTTTTCCTTTGGTGAAAAGTTAGATGTCGTTGTCTATCTTGGGATAGATTTTATTTTGTATTTTTTTAGCAATATTTTTATATGATTTTTTCCATGAAAGTGGTCTAAAAACATAAAGAAAATGGAGCACTTTCCGTTTTCCGTCATAACTTCATAAAAAATATCGAAATCAAATACTTTTTTTTTTAACGTGTATAAAATTTTGCCATGGTTGGGATGGTATAGGTTTTATCACATTCTGACAAGTGAAACAAAATTTACAGTCTTAAACATAGACATAAACATTCACAAGAAAAAGTGTCTTAAAGACCTACTATTAGTAAAAAAATTATAAAATGATATTTATCATATTCTATTCACTTTAAAATCAATATTTCTACGAAGCTAACAATCTCCCCTACGCAATGGTACCAATTTTGTGACATGTTTTCAATTTTTTGGCATGGTTCAAGTCACACTAAGAGAAAAATTGATGTTTTTGGCCTTTCACACGCCATAATGACCTCCCAAAGCTCAAGTTCCAAAAAAATAGATATTTTTGAGCCTTGAGGGTTGGATTTGATGATACATGCAAGACCACGATCACGGTTCTAAATTGACCTATATTAAAAGAACCATGATCACAGTTTAACAACCGTAATTATAGTTATTAAAATCATATTTACACAAATCCCAACATCTAATTCACCATGTGTTTTTATTCTCTGACCTGACTATATGAATTTCTGTGAAATTTTGCCACCTTCTACACTTTTTTCTTGTCATCGGAAGCTATTTTTTTACTATTTTAAAGGTGTCGTGCATCATTTGGAGTTGTGCTACATTGATTGAAACATATTGGGAGACAAGGAACAAAGTCAAAAAAGGAAATTAATAAGTAAAAAAACACCGAAGGAATTAGAGGCAAAAGGATTGCAAGATTACGAGTGAATATGGAAACTTCGTGAATCGAAGAGGTTCATTTTCAACCCTTACTATCAGAAGCAATGAGGAACCAGTAATGTTTTTACCAATCAATGTTGAAGATGAATTAAATACTCATGATGAAGATGAATTAAATACTCATGATGAAGATGAATTAAATATACGTGATGTAGTTGATATTAAAATTGAAGGAGACAATGAAAATGTGAATCGGGAAATTCATTTTGAAACCGTAAACAACCAAAAATTAGCAAAAACACCTCCTAGGATTTTATGAAAGAGACCTAATTATTTTATTGAAATTGATGATAACCTTTTTAAATCAATGTATGAAAAACTTTCTGAACGGAAAATCGTGGAAGAAAAGCCACTAAAATTTGGGATAATAATTTTAAAATTTTAAATGATTCCCAAAGATGTCACTTGATTAGTTTGATGAAATTGAATAAAATGAGACCTAAATTAAACACCTTAGGATTGAAAACATCTAACATACCTGGTCAAACCTCTGCAATTGTTGATAATCTATGTGATGCATATCACACCGTCGAAGTGTAAAGAGACGACAAGGGCTAGTAATATTGTGTGTCATGTACTTCTTGCTACTAGTGTTGTAAGTGAATCAACAAAAAAACAACGTTTGATTAGGCAAACAAGCCAAATGTTGAAAGTTAATTGAAAAACTCTAATGAAAGCAATTGAAAGGCGTAATATCCTTCAATCACCCAATAACATTGATTTTTGGGCATTTTCTACTAGAGCACCGCGTAAAGAAAAAGATATATCTGATGTTATAAGATAATTTTTTGTTCTTAATACAAGAGATTTTGTAAACGGAGAGTTAATTCTACTAATCGTGAACCACATCCAAAGCATTTATTAGATATGACTCAAACTCAATTTTTTCGTAAGTTTGAACAGGAGCATCCAAAAATACAAATTAGTCAACGTTTTTTTTAAATGTTGAAACCATTCTATGTGAAAATCAACCACGCTCGCACCACTTGTCATTGTGACGCAACATGTTGAATTTGTAATGCATTATGATAATTTTCAACGTATTCATTCTTATTTGTATTCGAAACTATGTTACGAATGTGGTGTTTAAGTTCAACCAATATCTTCCAGGATTTCATTCCTATGATATTTTTGAAAGAGAAGTTAGACAATTTTGTTATAGTCGGGGTTATTTAGATGGAAGTTGTGGTATGTGTGTCGGATTACCTAAATTGGAAAGTTATATCCATGAGCAAATTAGAGGTGTTATAGGACATAATTTAGTTGGGTTTAATAAATACAAATCAGTACCATACCAATTGAAAGATGGAAAGGATTCTAAACGGTGTGAGCTAGTTACTGAGAACATATATCTGTTTTTTAATTTATGAGAAAATTTAAAGATAAAATTTTTATGGGTATGTTAGGCATACACACAAAGCTCGATGGTTGGATGAAAAATTCAAGATATGCAAGGACACATTTCCTATTGGTATTATTGTTTCAGTGGTCAATTTTGTAGAGAATTACATCTTGCAACCACAAATAGAGGTTCAATCGTAATATTACAACTCAAGATAAGTGTCATTCTTGTGCATATAGCATTTATACATTCTCCGATAGTACAAAGATTGATCAAATTTTTTTAAGAGATTACCATTTTTATATCGGTGATGATCAAACTCATTCTACCGAATTTGTGTAAGGGTGTTTCAGTTATTTTATGAAACCTTATCGATAGAGACAACCGCTTCAATCAACATTATATATGGTTAGATAATTACATATCTCGGTTTAAGAATGCACGAATGTTTTATTGAATTAGAAGGATGAACGTCAATATGGGTGTGCAACATATTTGTATTTCACCGAGGCTGGACATGGAAAAGGAGAGCATTACGGTGCGGGGGCATGTGTGAAAAGAGCTCTTAAGAGAATAGTTGAGTACAAAGATGGTGCTAAATTGAAAGGTGCAAAGAGTATAGTGGAATGGTGTATTAACAACATGGATCATGGTTCTCAAGAAAATTCTACAATTTAGAGATATTTATGTTTGATAAAGGAACAACAAATTGCTAACTACAAGGATTTTATGACACTCACAGGGTCCAATGATCTACACTCATTTTGTAGCTCAAACGCTTCTTTGTGGGCCACATGGATAAGAAATCGACATATTTTTTTTCATCTTGTATCAAATTTTTCATAGTTGAGTGTGATTCACAAGAATGGGTGGATCGAAGGATTTGTAGGCCTCTAACTCCACTTCCTAGTTATCGACTTCCATAGGCATCATGACTTATTTCTCCAGATGAAGTTACAACATCCAAGGACTTTGACGACATTTCGATTTTGGTGTGACAAGTTAGATGGTTATTTACAATTTTTGTATTGAGTTATGTCCATTGAAATTAATATGTAATTTAAATTTGAGTTGAAACCTATGGTTTTTTATAGGACATGTGTTTACAATTATTGTGACGAGAAAATGAAGAGGAAGGAACAAACTATTTCTTATGTCATTGTATCGAGGAAATAAAGAAGTTACCTTCTCCTATTATAGATGGAAAAGATATTGAGTACCCTACAGGTCAGTGGTAGTTACTAGAACTTGGCTTTGATGGTATCCATTAAAAAAATCCTTTGTTTGGGTGTTTAAAGACTTTGAGACACACAGAAAAATACTCTTATATTCACATCTAGTTCTAATGAAAAATATTCAGTTGTATAGATATTGAGGAAGGCCTAGTAACAAGATTCTTTGGAAGGTTCGAGAGTCGGATCATGAAGTAATCATGTCCACTATTTAGAGTAGATCTGATCCTGATGGTTCATTGGAATGAATTTACATGCTCGAGTCTAGTATATATTTCTTTAAAGTTTTTAAATTTGTCTACTAGATTCAAGTTCATATATTTTATTTAATTTGTGTATTTTGTATATATCTAGTATGGTTTTGATTCAACTTAAATTACTTTGACTAACACTTTTATGTAGGTTAACTTGGTGCCATAAAATCTTAGATACCTTCACGTGGTTAGAATCTGTTAGTAGATCCAATCCTAATGGTTCATTGGAATGAATTTACATGCTCGAGTCTGGTATATATTTATTTGAAGTTTTTAAATTTGTATACTAGATTCAAGTTCATATATTTTATTTAATTTGTGTATTTTGTATATATATCTAGTATGGTTTTTATTCAACTTAAATTACTTTGACTAACACTTTTATGTAGGTTAACTTGGTGCCATAAAAGCTTAGATACCTTCACGTGGTTGGCATTATTAGTAGATCCAATCCTAATGGTTCATTGGAATGAATTTACATGCTCGAGTTTGGTATATATTTCTTTGAAGTTTTTAAATTGTACATACTAGATTCAAGTTCATATATTTTATTAAATTTGTGTATTTTGTATATATCTAGTATGGTTTTGATTCAACTTAAATTACTTTGACTAACACTTTTATGCAAGTTAGTGGTGCCATAAAAGCTTCTACCTTCACGTGGTTGGCATTGTTAGTAGAGAATTTTATATTCTTAAAGCTAAGAGAAGATTTCATTGTTTTCCAAGCAAAGAGAAGCAAATAACAATTGTTTATATACCTATAAAGGAGGTTCTTGGCTCTGGATCGGGTGGTCGACTCTGATCCAGGCCTACCTGGAGCCCATCATAGCACCCAAAGGTATATACCCCCAACCAAAAGCGATGGTGGTGGCTGTTCACTCCCACGACATCCCGAGGCATGACTTCTCACTACTCGGCTCCATTAATTGCCTAAGATTATGCGGAAAAGGTAATTTGCAAATAATTATGCCACAAAGGCTCAAAGAATGCCACAATCCCATGAGCATTTGTTTGTAAAATAATGGATTAAACAACCTTACATTTGGGTCAAACTATACTATTTGGCGAGTTTATAAACAATAGTGCAACGAGATCACCGATTAGAGATGGAAAAAACTGAGATAGTTTATTGTAGAGGGTCCCTATGCGGAGGTGTAGGATCGATGAGAAATCTCTAGGTACCATGGAGATTGAGTAATCACTGTTGAAGTTATACGATTTTTTTGGTCTCAGGGCTCTTAAGGGACTACGCCCAAAGCGAAGTAGCCGGAAAGTAACGACATTTTTCCGCACCAAAACGACACCTCCCTAAAATTTACCTAGCCACTCGACGTGTTGGCACATTGATTTGGCACCATGACCCACCATTTGTAAAATATAACGTTTGTGACCTTTACTGTTTGGCTCAAACTGCACTATTTGTCGTGTTTGTAAACAATAGGGCAGCAAGAGCACCAATTAGAGATGGAAAAAACCGAGATAGGATATTGTATAGGGTCCTTACATAGAGGTGTAGGATCTAATGAGACATCTCTAGGTACCACGGAGACCGAGTAATCACCCATCGAAGTTATACTGATTTTTTGGTCTCAGGGCTCTTGAGGGACTACGCCCGAACGAAGTAGCCCGGAAGCAACAACATTGTCCCGCACCAAAATGACACATCCGTTAGTATTTACCTGGCCACTTGGATGTGTTAGCATAGTCGGTTTAGTGCCACAACCTACCATTTGCAAAATATAGCGTTTGAAAGCCTTACACTGGCTCAAACTACACTATTTAGCGCGTTTGCAAACAATAGGGCAATGAGAGCACCAATTGGATATGGAAAAAACTAAGATAGGATATTTTAGAGGGTCCCTATATGGAGGTGTAGGATCTAATGAGATGTCTTTAGGTGCCACAGAAACTGAGTAATCACCCGTAGAATTTATACAATTTTTGGTCTCATGGCTCTTAAGGGACTACTCCTGAACGAGGTAGCCCGGAAGCAACGACATTGTCCCGCACCAAAAAAACATCTCCTTAAAGTTTACCCAGCAACTTGCATGTGTTGCATGAGCCAATTTGGTGCCACGACCCACCGTTTGCAAAATATAGTGTTTAATAGCCTTACACTGGCTCAAACTACACTATTTGGCACATTTGCAAACAACAGGCAACAGAGCACCGATTGGAAATAGAAAAAAGCGAGATAGAATGTTGTAGAGGGTCCCTATGTAGAGGTTCGGGATCTAAAATATGTCTCTAGGTGCCACAGAGACCAAGTAATCACCCGTCGAAGTTATACACTTTTTTGGTCTCATGGCTTTTAAGGGACTACGCCCGAACAAAGTAACTTAAGCAATGGCATAGTCCCGCACCAAACCAAAGCCTCCCTAGCATTTACTTGGCTACCCAAATGTGTTGGCGCAGTCGGTTTGGTGCCATGACCCACCATTTGCAAAATATAGCATTTGACAACCTTACATTGGCTCAAACTACACTATTTGGCATGTTTGCAAACAATAGGGCAACGAGAGCACCGATTGGAGAAGGAAAAACTGAGATATACTATTGTATAGGGTCCCTATGCCGAGGTGTAAGATCCAATGATACATCTCTAGGTGCCAAGGAGATTGAGTAATCACACGTCGAAGTTATATAGTTTTTAGGTCTTAGGGCTCTTAAGGAATTACGCCAGAACGAAGAAGCTCGAAAGCAATGACATTGTCCCACATAGAAACAACACCTCCCCTAGTGTTTACCTATCCACCTAGATATGTTAGTGCAGTTGTTTTGGTGCCACAAGCCACCGTTTGCAAAATATAGCGTTTAACAGCCTTACATTGGCTCAAACTACACTATTTAATGGGTTTGCAAACAATAGAGCATCGAGAACACCAATTGGATATGGAAAAAATTGAGATAGGCTATTGTATAGGGTCTTTACATGGAGGTGTAGGATCTAACAAGACATCTCTAGGTGCCATAGAGACCGAGTAATCACCCGTTGAAGTTATATAGTTTTTTTATCTCAGGGCTCTTAAGGGACTACGCCCGAACAAAGTAGCTCGGAAGCAACGACAAAGTCCTGCACCAAACCGAAGCCTTCCCTAGCATTTACTTGGCCACCCAAATGTGTTGGCGTAGTCAATTTGGTGCTATGACCCACCGTTTGCAAAATATAGTGTTTGACAGCCTTACACTGACTCAAACTGCACTATTTGGCGCATTTGCAAACAATAGGGCAACGAGAGCACCGATTGGAGATGGAAAAAAATAAGATAGGATATTGTATAGGGTCCCTATATAGAAGTATAATATCCAATGAGACATCTCTAGTACCAAGGAGACGAAGTAATCACCGTCAAAGTTATACAGTTTTTTAGGTCTTAGGGCTCTTAAGGGACTACGCCTGAACGAAGTAGCCTGGAAGCAACGACATAGCCCCACACTAAACCAATGCTTCCCCTTGCATTTACCTAGCCATCCGGATGTGTTGGAGCGATCGTTTTGGTGCCACGACGTCCTAAGGCATGACTTCTCACTACTCGGCTCCATTCATTTCTAGGATTGCCTAGAAAAGGTAGTTTGCAAACAATTATGCCACGAAGGCTCAAGGAATGCCACGGCCCTAAATTCTTGGGTGTGATTAGAGGCCTCCTTCACTCAAGTTTTGGCTTAAACAGTTCTCGGTTTGGATGACCGAGTGCAAGTTGTGATCGTCAGAAGTTTCCACTGGAAACGTGAATTGGGATGAATAGGGAAGGGGTTTTGCCTCCGGATCGGGTGGTCCAACTCGAACCGGGCCTCCTTGGAGCCCGCAAAATCACACGAAGGAATATAATTCCCTAACTAGACACGTTGGTGGTGGAATTTTCTCCCACGACATCCCAAGGCATGACTTCTCACTACTCGGCTTTGTTCATTTCCTAGGATTGCCTAGAAAAGGTAGTTTGCAAACAATTATGCCACGAAGGCTCAAGGAATTCCATGACCCTGAATTCTTGGGTACAATTAGAGGCATCCTTCACTCAAGTTTTGGCTTAGACAGGTTCTCATTTTGGATGACCGAGCGCTAAGTTGTGATCGTCAGAAGTTTCTCTTTGAAAATGTGAATTGAGATGAATAGGGAAGGGGTTCTTGGCTCTGGATCGAGTGGTCTGACTCCAAATCGGGTCTCCATAGAGCCCATCAAAGGCATATACCCCCCTAATCGGCCGCGTTGGCGGTGGTGGTTCACTCCTATGACATCCCGAGGCATGACTTCTCACTACTTGGCTCACATCAATGAGATTGCAACAAGGTAAACACCTTACCATGTAAATACTCTAATGATTATTTGATCTCTTTTTAAAGCATGTAAATACACAATAGAGTGTTAATAATATTTATTGCATATCTTGTGCCAACTAAACTACAATGTTTATTTATTTTTTTAAATAAGTAAATTCAAATTAGGACCTTATTATTACACGCATCGATAACACTTAATTTGGATTAATACTTAACAAATAAATTGTAAGTACACTAAAAACATATAAAATGACTTGTAATAAATCCCTCAAGACCATTTTTAATTATTTACATTTTGTCCCACTTTGGAGTGTGTTAACCACATGCTTAAAATAAGAAAATTGATATAACTCTACAATTGAATCTCTTGAACAAAAAACGATCTTGCACTCCAAGAACCTTCAAAACCATTATATAACATAACATCATATATCATAAGAATAACCTCTTAGTAGTTCATAACATGGTCCATATCTACAGTATTATGGAAAACCATAGTATATAGCTCCACACTTGAATCTCTTGAACAAAAAATGATCACATGGTAGTGAGTTATCAAAATATAGCAATAGTAGTGAGTTATTAGTCCTAAAATATAAGCAATGACAATCATAAGCAAATCATTACCAGCTTTTTTCCCAATGAGCATCGTAAGTACATACATGATATGGATAATGGTCACATAATCAAGGCCATCAAATCAAATCAAACATAGAAGTAATAAGGTAAGTGCGGCAAGAAGGGGGACAAAAAGGGGTCATAAGTGGACGTCATATTGCAAATAACAACATAATATCAACTTGTAGGGATTATTAGCAATACATAAACTCAAAATTAGAAAAACTTATATTAATACGAATTGTAGAATCCGAATCTAGTTTCTAAAATACTAATTTTTAAAAAAAATGGACAAGATTAGCTATATTAAAAACTCAAAATTCAATGACTTGGTTTTTTTTTTTTAAAACGCCTATAAGATTATAGTCCGTTTGCCCGTGATTTGGATGACCAAAAATTGATATATGTTTTTCTCCTTTTGTGAGAAGTTAGATGCCACTATCTATCTTGGGATGAATTTTGTTTTGTATTTTTTGAGCAATATTTTATTTTTTTATGATTTTTTCCGTGAAAGTGGTATGAAAAAACATAAAGAAAGCAGAGCACTTTCCGTTTGCCCGCCATAACTTCATCAAAAATATTGAAATCAAATTTTATTTTTTTGAACATGTATATAATTTCACCATAGTTGGGATGGTATAATTTTTATGACATTCTGATAAGTGAAACAAAATTTATAGTCTTAAACGTAGACATAAACATTCATGGAAAAAGTGTCTTAAAGACCTACTATTAGTAAAAAATTATAAAATGATATTTATCCTATTCTATTCACTTTAAAATCAGTATTTATACAAAGCTAACAATCTCCCCTACACAATGGTACCATTTTTATGACATATTTTTTATTTTTCAACATGGTTCAAGTCCGTGGAAGACTAAATTTGATGTTTTGTTGTTTTTAATGTAAAATTCAAGATTTGATGTCCACTTAATTGTCCCCCAACTTGGTGCACTTACCCAATATGGTTATGAAAATAAACATAGAAGTATATCATGTGCAGTGAAATCAAATCAAACATAGAAGTAATATGGTTATGAAAACCAACATGGATATAATTTATCAAACTAAGTGTGTCATGTCTCTGAAAATATAAGAATAATGTATCAAACTAGGTGTGGCACATCCCTCAAAATATAAGAATAATGTATCAAACTAAGTGTGCCATACATATATGACCACACGTAGTCGCATAAGACTGCATACATGGACTATGAAGAATCATGAACTAGGACCAGATGACATATATATCTATACATGGGTCCTATGAATCTAATCATGAAACATGTTCCCTCTCTTGGCCTTGCTAGTAGAAGCATGTCCACGACCTACGAATATAGTGGAGGGAGATGCCACTACAGATTTCATCTGTGTGGTCTTAGACGTCTCTAAGTTGGTCTGTAACTTAGCCTGCACATTCATAAACATAAAGTTTTTAACACCCAAATTTTTAAAATACATTCAAAATTTAGAAACTTAAAAATTTTAATGCATGTGAAATCTTACCGTAATCTCATAATCCCTATCAATTTTTCATTGACGCGTTGCAAGGTCAATGGTAGACTCACGAGGGGTAGGCTACATACAAATAAATAGTTCAAATTAAATATTTCATGTACAATTTGATATTGTAGATAAGTAGTAAGAAAATATTCATCCAAAATTTAAAAAAATTAAAAAATTGTACATGAATTAGTGCATTTGCATATGCTATATGGCAAACATCTACACCTGACCTCCATAGTCTGCATATTGGGAGGGTCGTGTGGAAGTCATAAGTCTGTACAAATAACATGTAGATCAACATTAATTGAAAACTATCCAGGAGAATGGTGTTTAAGGTATGAGAAAATTTCTTCCTTAGAAACTTATATCCTTGATAGTGACAATGATGTAAATCATATTGATTTGGTAGAGTTTTGGATATGAACGCAAGATGGCAAGAGGAATCCATTATTCAATTACAAATGTGGGTGTAAAGATAAAGGATATGTTTTTAAAAGAGGTTATGTTTGTCAATGTAACAACTAGGTGTATAAGTGAGATAGTTGATTATGCCTAAGTAAGGCAATATTTTTGTACTAAGAGGCAAGAAACAGGATTTAGAATGTGTGGAGAGCATGTAGGGATGTAATTTTATCCTCCTCTAAATTTAGATGTTGTTGAGCTCTCTAAGGAGCTAAGAATAAGGTTTCTAGGGAGGCTAGTAAGAAAAAGAGGGAGTTATTCGAGGGATTTGATGATGATATATGGAGGATCAAGATGTAATAGAGCCAATTAATGAAAGAGGAAGACGTGTGTTTATGTTGCAGACAAAACTTTGTGTGAATTTTGTTTAAATTATTATTTTTGAATGGATGTATGTATGTTCCTCTGCTCGAGCTAAAAATATGAGATGCATGAATATTAGTATGAGAAGAGGACTAGTAATAATAAGGCCTAAAACATAGAGTTATATAAGATTGCAAGTGTATGATTGAACCAAGATTCTAAACACCTTATGATAAAGTAGAGAAGGTTTCTTAAACATATTCAAGAAGTAATTCATTAAAGATGTGGAATGTATTTAGTATGTAGAACTTGGTTCTAAGCCTCACCAAGCTATATCCATTGTACATGAGAATGCAAATATAGAGAAACTTGATGAATAACAAATATGATATGAGATTGGGTGTATAGAATTGGATAGGAAGTATTGGTGATACACATGAACTAAGGGACCCATGATATATTTAGAAGTGTAGGTAACTTGGTCCATATTGTCATCTCTTTGTTGTTTAGAGAGAAGATGGTTAATAAAGAATGCATAGAGCTAAAAATGTTGCCAAGGTTCGAGTTATGCATACATCTAAGAAGCTAAAAGAGATCCTCATAGGCAAGGGATGATGGAGAAAGCATTAGAGATGGAGTGCTCGAGAAACATTTAGTATAGAGGTAAGTGTCCATGATCATGATAAAAGGAGAGTTTGTATATCTAGGAGAGTGTTTACTTAACCCTTGCATCATAAGAGCTTAATGTTATGATCCATTTATACTTGCTAGAGTTATGGGATCACAAACTACTAGAGAATTCCATAACTAGAAAACTCCACAATTAGAAATAACATGTAAAGAGAAAGCGACACGAGTAAAAGTCACGTGAGGTGTGTCAGTAGCCTCAGTGCCCATAGCAGATGATGACCCGTCAGGCTCCTACGTATAAAAGATAAACATATTAATATGTACATGTACATGTGAAACACTATATAGGAACATTAATGCATATTTAATAATAAACGTGCAATCAAATGAACTTTGAAATGTAAGTAACTTGAAACTTACGTCTATAACACGCCCAAACTTGAGTAGCATTTAGCATGTCGATGTCGTATGTGTCCTTCATTGGTTCTTGTTGTTTAAAATAAAATAAAAATAGTTTTTACATGTATCTATGATGTAATCAAATACATATATATTAAAATCTCAAATGAAATAAACTTTTGTATATATATTATTTATTTCACATTTACCCGTGAAAGACCAAGATCATTTGCACCGATTCCAAAAACACTGCCATCATCTCATTTAGAAAAAGAGATCTTGTGATCCAACAAATGATGTCTCACCATGCACGTGCATATGGCACCACATGATCTGTAATGGTGTGGTGCGCTAAATGATAGCGCCTCCACCAACATCATAGATGCAATCGCTACTATGTTGGGCCCGAGTGTCGATGAGCTCCCTCAATGCATATATTGTTTTAATCTCCACATCCTCCTTCATTGTAAGAGAGATAATGAAGGCAAAGTGGGGGTTTTGGGGCATGAGGGATCCTAGGTTGATCAACATGTGCACCTGGTCTACTCTGTGCAGAGCCATCTCCTCGCCCATAAAACTCAGAAAAGTCAAAATAATTTAGGACCTCATTAAGCACAAACTCGCAATACAATTTATCCAAAAAATAGAGAGGAACCTCATTGTTGGTGCATGACGAATAATCAAAAACCATCCACTGTCGATCCCAAAAATTGTTCTTGATTCAGTCGTCATGGTACCAATGGATTGGGAACTGTTTGCAAGTAGTTGCAGGGGGGCATTGGTTCTCGGGTCAGTAAATAATGCACAAATGCGGTCTTTTGCAAAAAAAAATGTCTTTTACAACCGCATGGGATAATTTATCTACATACCAATGCCTACAATCAGCTCTAAAGGTATTGCATCTGTCTATTTGGTTGGTTGCAGAGTCGACTTCGCCAATCAATGTTTGTAGTGTGTTAGCTAAAGTCATGTGGGTTGGATTTGTGGCATGATTTTGTCTTATTGTCTAAATAAGGCTCTCAATAGCAATTTTATTTTTTGGACTCTTCCAATGATCTCAAATGTGTTCTGATGGTTACGTGGGGACAAAATGAGCCACATGAGGCAGATGAACATTCCAAGGAGGGTTTTGAGGAATGTTTTGAGGGTTTTAAGGAATGTTTTAAGGGTTTTAAGGAATGTTTGGAGGGTTTTGAGGAATATTTAGATGGTTTGGAGGAATATTTGGATGGTTTGGAGGATTACCGAAACTTAGCTAAGCAAATCGACAAAACAAATAAATTATATACATATATTTTTTGAAAAACCCATAAAAATCACACAAAAAAACCTAAAATGCAAAAAAATTGATAAAAATTTAGGGCTTACATCTTCGTCTTGGTGGTATCGTTGAAAATTTCATGATTGAGACGAAGAGCAATTTGTAGGCGGTATTCAAAGCACAAGTGCCAACAGTGGGGGAGAAATCACGGTTCGCGAGGGAAAAATGGGGGTCACAGTGTCCGTTATTTTGTCTCGAGAGGACCACAATCGTGGTTTATAAAGCGTGATCACGGTTTTAGGTTTAGAGATTCCTAGGCCAGAAGAAAATAACCCACGATCATGGTACGTGAATTTCATGTTTTCATGTCCACTTTTTGGTCCCCCAACTTGTTGCACTTACCCTACCCCTTTCACACCCATTATTTCTTCTTATCCACTTCCTCCTATTTTCATAACCCCTAAGCTACCCACTTTCAATGGCCATGATGACCCTAAAGAGAATTTTGGATATTTTCATGTGGCATGTCTCGATTATGTGGATGATCATACATTTCTGGCAAAGCTATTTCCTAGAAGTCTTCAAGATTACACCATGCATTGGTTTTACGATCTACTTGTTCATTCGATAACTTCTTTTACACATCTAGTTGATGCTTTTCTTGCTCACTTTTCCATCAATCGGTAATAATATCTCTTATGCACAACTCCCTTAAATCAAAAAAATATCTAATGAACATCTAGCTGACTATGTTTTTGATAGAAGAACAACCTAGCTAAGATGACCAATGTCCTCATTGATTCAAAATTGCAATATCTTTTTGTTCAAATCCTCTTACCACCACTTCAGGAGAGTGTCATCTTTGAGACATCTCCTTCATTTGATCAATTATGCCATATGCTCAAAATGTGCGAGGTCAAACTCCTATCTATGGGTAAACTAAAATAACACGACACTCTTTCATCTCCTTCTAATAGGTTTCAAGCTAAATCTATGTTCAAGCCATCTCCTAAGCCCATTGAAGCAAAGGAAATTGTTAATGTCATATCTCCACCTGAAAAGCTTCAATGACAACCTCCAAAGCATACTTTCACCAAATTACCCTATGCACCTCAATTTTTATTGCCTCAACTTATCAAAAGTAATCTAATCACCCTTCCACCCCGCTCAATCTTGATCCATCTCACCCCGTGGCCGTAATTATGATGAAAATGCTAAATGTGACTATCACAATGCATTGGGCATTCTACTTATCATTGCTTCAAACTCAGGCATCTCATTCAAGATCTTATTGACAATAATTCACTTGAGCTCCCTGAGCCATCTACTTCTAAGTCATTCAATGATAATAAAAATCTAAAAATATTTAATGACCCTTTTCCCAAGCATGACACATGCAAGCTCTTGATTCTTCTACTAATCATACATATTGAGTTGTGCCCCTCCTTCATCAGGGGCCTCTTGACTTCCTTGTCACTTTTGTTGATGCATCACCAATTATTTCATTTTCATATCACAATTATCATGCTACATTCACTTCGATTCATTACATATCAACACTTTTATCGGTTCATATATTATCAATAACACCATGATCTATCCAACGGCTCCTATCAGTGTATGCTCTATTACACTTCTCATGGCTATCAAATGTCCACTATCTAATATCACATATCTAGTTCCTAATTATTTTGGATACATCAAGCTTCCCATTACAGTTAGGCCTCTTACCATGCTTTTTCCATTCGTTGTGGCATCTTTAATCAAAGGTTGTGACATGCTCTTAGGTCTTCCTTGGCTCCACGCGTTGCCCAAACCATTCCCTCCATGAATCATTTGTGCATCAAGTTCATTTACAATAAACAAGTTATCACTCTTAAAGGCGTTCCACCATGCACACCATTTCCTAAACCTAGTCTTGATGATATATTTACACAATTACAACATCTAGGCCTCCTGGGCCTCTCAAATCTAAGGCACACTCTACACCTAGTTCTCCTATTCATACATAACCTACTTCATGACCTTGTTGTCCTCATCGATCCACTAGACGCCTTGTCGGCCTAAGTCCCCTACTCGGGAAGCCCCTTCACATAGGTGTTCACCACCTCCTTCACCACATAGGTCTCCTTCACATGTACGTCATTACTCTCATACTCCACCAATCTTAGAGCATTGTCACATGCCTTTATCTCCTCGGATATCGGGTGGAGGGCCCTTTCCCTTCACTATCGTTGGATAGCCTTCTATCCTCCTCACACTTGGGGGGCATCATACTTTTTCCCCCTCCCTAGCATCATCAGTTGTTTATAGTATCTACTATCACACTTTGTGCTTCACACTTAATATTTCTCAAGTACTCTTACACATCTTGATACACACCTTGTATTGTCATTACCCTATGACACACTCTAGTTCCATGGTTCATACTCTGAATTATTGAGGGTCTAAATCTGAAATGAACCTCACCACATTCAATTTTCACACTCTATGCTTCATGATCTATCTTTCTAGCACACATTTTCAAACCATTTCCCAATGACGCACTCTTGTTCTATGGTTCATTCTTGATTGTTGAGGGGTATTTTATAAATGAAACTCATCTCATACACATTTGTTAAGGAGCACGCTACTCTTATCACATTCACACATTATATACCATTCCATCACACTCATACACTATATTTTTATATCTTGGTTGCACTTACTCTTGCTTATTTATACTACTTACATGATGTAATTTTCTTATTATGTTATTAGATACTCAATATATCATTATTTTCTATATACACATGTGCGCATTCACTTGGTCTTTTGGAGTGAATGCAAATCTCTTATAGATTTTCACACGTTGCAATGATTTTTGGCACTGTATCCTTTTCCAATCCCATCGAGCCTCCTTGGGGCATCTACCTTTCTTACTTTCACACATTATAGGTGTTATTATTTCATCATTTACTACTTCTACTTTCTAACACATTACTTTCCATTGATACATACATGTCTTGACATACTTTTTATCTTTCTAACATGCTAACGAGTGCTTCATGTGTAGCATTTTCTTTGCAGGAATATATGCCACCATGGTTATCTGATACACTTTACTTGCCATTATTTGTGAGTTATGCCATATGTCTTATTTACACATTTTATGCTTTTGCTTTTGGTCCAAGCCTGATTGTCTTGTGACATTATAAACGATGTCCCATGTATGAAACCCACTTTTTACGGTCCACTTTGTTTGCACACTTGCTTGTTACATTGTCTTTTATTACATGTTTGTTACTTTTTCTACTAACAAATGTTACTAACCACTTTGTTTACATGTGCCTTTGGTTTCTACCATGCACATCCCTACCCCCTGTAGGGATATATAACATAGCACAACATTAGGTCCTCTCTTTTGGGTTTTACACTCCTACAATCATCATATGCACCCCAAATGAGGGGGCATACATTGGGTGAATAAATCTCCCCTAGAGCAGCTCTCGAGCTACAATACAGTAAACAACACAAAAATATGTCACATAATGACTCAAAATCTGACTTGGGTCCTCAACACACCACAGACACCAAGCACCCAACATTAGATAGTAGCGCCTAGGCTTGTGTCCTCCCCTGTGTGCTAATGTCCTGGGGGCACATACAGTCAGTTTATTAGATTAGCATAGTCTACAAAAGTCTTCATATCAGTTTCACAGTTACAGACACAGTCCTCCAGTCATATAATGCATGCAATATCCTTCAATCGATACAACTTGGAACTAATTTGAAGCAATCGAGACAACAAGAACAAAATCGGGACGTACCATCTACAATGGTGTTTATTGGGTAGAGTCGTGGATAGAGAGTAACACTAGACCTCTCTCTCCAACACTTTCTTGTTGAGCATGAGATCGCCTTGGCGTGAGATCACCAAAAAAATTCACTATTGGCGTGAGATCGCCCAAAAAACTTACTCTTCACAACATGTCAAGACATTTTTCTATCCTTTAAATTCTTTTACATTAGGTGCACACTTTCCTTTACTAATCCTTTTACAGACTTCTACACACTTTTGCATACTTTGCTCAGATTTTTCATAGACAAGACTTTGATTATTCTTTTACTCTTCTTTTGCAGGTCCATCTTTAATACACAACAAGAAGTAGCCTACAAAAACAAAAACAAGTACAACAAAAGGTACAATCAATGCATACGCTTTACCCCTAGGGTCACTTTCCTTTCCTAGTCTCCACGCTTCACTTTACAATCATTCCATGCTTCACTTGTCCACTCAAAGACACATTCCACCACACATTTACATGATCATAAGGCATACATCTCTTATCTACTTTATGTTATCGAGTATTCACTCAACAACATAAAGTGGGGGAAATGTAGACACTAAATCATGCACTTGGGTTCATTTCTAGGTCATAAAAGCAAACTAGCATTTATATGATTCCTAAGTAAGAAAACTAGTGGTTGATAATATCTTTGGCCTTTTTTCTTTGTCTCTTATTTTCTATTTGGTCTTGCACACCCTACAAACCTAGTCAGAACTTTACTTATTTATCTTTCATGGCTTTAGACACCAGCACCCAGGTGCCCCTATCCCCTCTAGGTGCCCTTGAACCTTTTTCACCTTACTCACTCCTTTTGGGTCTCTTTTACCTTTTGGGCATCTTTTTCACTTATGGGTCACCTTCCAATTTTCAATTATAAAATTCAAACAAGGGAATCATATAAATACATAGTTATGTGTTCAAAATAAATGACCAACTATCGAGCATTACTATCATCACCTAAGCTTGCATTCAAAAGACACCTAAAGTACTCAAGGCATTCATCTAGCATCCATTCAAGGGACAAGGGTTACATCAACTCTACATACACAACATAGGAAGGGGAAGTTCATTTTATTCCATCCACGCATTCTACTACATTGCTCCATTCTAGCTTACAACCTGTTATATCAGTGCAACATTCACAAGGGCATCTTAGGGCACAATTTCCACACAAACTCACCAGAACTACATGGAGTCTAAGATGTAGTGCAACTCTCGGTCGTAAGTTCACTATCGGGGTGACCATTGGGGTCAGCCTGACTCCCCATTCTACATTTTCCTTTTAGGTTTGATGTGGTTTGTGGTCTTTTGTAGGTGAACATCTCTTTTACATGTTACAAGTACCTCGGTGATCTAAGAGCGAATATTAAGTGACAACCAAAGAATAATTATGACACAACAGAAACCAAATTAAGATATTTTGTGCAGTCATGGGTACCTAGATCCAATCACCGGCGCCTAGGCACCCCTATCTTGTCGTGGGCACCCCTGTCCATCATTGTTCATGAGTTGTAGAATTTATAGAGATAAATTATGACATTGTTTGCATCTTGTTCATCACGTATTCCGCTCGAGATCAATTCCAGATTGTATGGATATAAGATAAGTCATCCTTTTTCTATCTTTTTCTTAGGGTTTCATATTTTAAATCTTAGTTTTCTTGTGTCATTATTGTACTTTATTATTTGTCCATAATTTATTTCAATAATGATTATGTAAGTAGATTTAATTCAAATAAAATTAAATCACCCTATTAGTCCATTAATTGGTGCCATATGCAACCATCGATGTACTCATACATTAGGTTTCACTTCTCCCTAAGTTTTTCTTGACTAAGGGGCTTTTAATTCATGCCACTTGAATCTTATTAGTGCACCCGCATCTAAGCTCTTATCCTCTCTAAGCCTTGATTCACCCAGGTTTTAGTCTTCACCAATATATGCCACATTGTGCCCATTGGTGTTTCGTAGTATGAATCCAACCTTGTTTATCCCACGTGTCTTGTAGGTGAAAATTTGAAGTGGTTTATATACAAACTTATCACTTACAGGTGGTTATATCCTATGCATTTGTGTCTCTGGTCACTTTACTTAATAACCCAATGTGTTATGTCAAGTATGTGTGAGCAATATAGGTTCTCCCTAGATCGACGAGCTATGTGGAAGGCTTTGTGAAGTTATTGTGATGTAATTCAATGCAAGGTAATGAAATTGGTGGGCTTGGTGATGTGATAAGGTAGCTCGGTTAACATGTGAACTTGACTTGGCTTAGATTACAATGTAAAACATTAGGTTGGCTCACTAATGAGCTCGACAATCCTAACCCCCATTTCACACTAATGGGAATAATCCCACATACACCATGTATAAATCTTTGTTAGTATATAAATATAAAATCACATATACAATGTGGTAGAGTCACACATTTATGGCCATTCCCACCTAAGGTTGGCCTAAGTTGGGAGGTGGAAAAATTTGAACATAGGGCTTCAAAGGAGAAACTAAACTTAGATAAATAAGGCCAATTAGGACACATTAGCCAAGTGACTCCTTCAATGAAAACACCCTTTTATTGAAAAAGGTGTTATTTTAGTAATTTGGATATAATATCATTATTATAAATTTTCTCCCTATTCACAATATTATCATTATCACAAAAATAATAAATTATGTAACGACATAATAGAAATGATCCATTGTCATAAAGTGATAATACATTGTTCAACTAATGCACAATACGATGTTGCACTCCTCACCAAAAAAAAGAGTGCATAACATTATCTTGTTATCGCAATACAACCAAAATAAACATGTCACACAAGGCGACACATACAAAAAAAAAGATAAATCACAAAAAGGAATCTATGACATCACTTATAGTTTTACACATTTTTTCATGTGTTGTATCACACGTGGTAAATCTCTTTATCCACACCCATCTTATGCATCGTTCCACCTCTCCCTAAAGATAACCTTTCTTGAAACTAGATAACACTTATACACAAGTAGACAAGAATACCCAATGCATTATCCATTCAAATAATCAAATCAACTAAAATGACCTGTAAGCAACGTATTTTTTAATTAGCCCAAAATTACAATATGAATTGACAATATCATCTACCACTAATTAATCAATTGATAATAATTTTTTATTACCAAAACATATCATAATGGTAACTAAAGAAAATCAAACAAATATATTGTGTTGTATCAATGTTGCAAGTAGTCACCTAGTCATCCAAAGTATCCAAAATATATGTTTGATAAATTCGGATGTAACATGGGAGATTCAATATTGTTAGGATTTATAAGGAATGTATAATTAACAAATTATAGATCCACAAAATAAATGTTGAAGATTATAGATTATGAAATGCAGTGATTAATCATAGATTATGATGTTTATATTTTCATATAAAATACCATGAACAAAAAGTAGATAGCAGAAAATAAATAGACATAGAACACCAAATTTATAGTGGAGAAAACCCGAAGGTAAAAACCCCACTCAGAATAAAGCATTGCTTTATTAAGAATTTCACATAAGCTTTTACCCAACACTTTCTCTTCACTCATTGGTCTTCATGAGAATAATTGCATAATAGTTTCTCACAATTTTACAATACAATGAATGCCAACAACATGATGTCTCATGTATCAATATGGTACTAATGTATATGTTGCTCATAGCCAATCCCGAGAGGGATCACCCTATCAATATAGGGTGGGTGAATCGTCGCGTCGTTTCACTCTCAAATGTGGAAGACCGACATAATAAAGTCTAATAAATAGGCTTTAAAATAATATGGGGTATGGGTGGTATCCCACTTGACATTATTACCCCAACAAATATGAGATTTGATTCCCTAATTTTAGGAGATCGTTTATATAATGTACTATCTCTTATTGAATAAACATATCGATTGAATCTTATATGACATATGTTCTTTCCAGGTGAAGGGGGTAACTCCAACCTTTGGTATCAAAGCAAGTTTCGAAAGAGGCCTTTGTGACTATCACTCCACTTATTTTTGTGTTTATCAAGTAGAATAAGGCAATGGATTAGAGGATATTGTAAACCTCATAACAACATCATTACTTGTAGTCACGAAATCACACACTTTCTACTTACACCACGCCTCTAGGTATTTCATTATATACATGATTCCTAAGCAAGAAGACTAGTCATTAACGACACTTGTTTTACTCTTTCATTACTTTTATCTTTCCCACACTCTTGTTGTTTACTTTTCTAGATTGACCACTTTACTTTTGGATATTAAACAACATGTGACCTAGCTCTATATTGACCAATGAATATTTCAAGCATCCCAAACACTACCACCCATTAGGGACAAGAGTTCCCCGAGCACTATTGCCCCTTTGGGCGCTTTTATCCCTTTCCCTCCTTTTCTTGATTTTTAATTGCCATATCATTTGGTATCTTTTCTAAAGTCTCTTTTATCACTTTGGTTCAGATTTCTAGTTGTTAATGACAAAATTCAAACAAGGGAATCATATATATACATGACTTACTTACCATTATTAAGGGCAAGACATTTGGGGATAATACTTACTATCTACTACTTGGGAAAAGAGCAACATTCAAAGAATGCATTTGGGTTGCATCATTCATTACATAGGAAGGGACATTTCTGAATTCCATCTCACACATTCATCTTGAGGGAAAAGTAGTTGTAGTTTGCTATCTTTGAGCGATTGGCACGAGGGAAACCTAGCTTCAAGGGACACAATTCTAATCACACACACACAAGAACTACATAGAGTCTGAAATGTAGTGCAATGCTCGGTGAAAATCACATTGGGGTGATTACCGAGGTTAGTCCGACTTAAGCATATGCATTATTTATTCCATATAATGTTTGCTTGAGATTTATGTAAGTAGCTAGGGTTTTTTTGTAGGTACATGTGTGATACAAGATCCCTACAACAAAGCAAATGTTATAAACAATAAAAGGAAGAGGTTAAGTTTAGAACCTGAAAAGACAAAAAGTAGAGCTATTCATAGTAACACTAGAGCCCTAAGCACTTTTTTCCTCATGTGGTCACTCTTGTCCAAAGAAGTCTCAGTCTCAATTTTCCAGGACAAAGCTCACACAATCCAAATCTAACATGTTTCATCCATCTTCCAGCCTAAAATTATCCCTGATCTCCCGATACAAGCTAATTCATTCTCATTTTCCTATTTTGCATACTTGTTAGTACTTTGCATGCTAGATCTTATTTGTTATTGCTATATTCATTTGATCTCGGTCTCCGATAAAGATTTAATTTTATTTAAATCATTTGGTGAACTCGATTCTTACACGTCAATCCTCATATCTTCTTATCTTCTATCATGATTAACACATCTCATGATTTTACCACATAACATCTTATTGACCTTGATCTATACCTTGTTAATCATCCTGAAAATCTTTATCTCTTGCTCTTAATTGCTCATGAATAATCCCAATGGATCTCTACCTTTGCTCCTCTAGATACCACCGTTATCCCCACTTTGGCCACCACATCTTCTATTCCACTCTCCTCCCCTCTTATCACTGTGGGGGCTTCCACTAGCCATATTCCTATCTCTACACCTCATACTCATCTTTCTTCTCCTCTCATTTCTCACATCCAACCTAACACTTCTTCAGGCACCCATGCCTTAGAGTCTTTGTATCATGATTTGCAAACTCAAATTCATCAATTGCAAAAGGCCTCCTCTTCTTCTTCTCCATCCCTTGATTATTTTCTTCTTCTTCATAGTCCTCTTGCACCTGAGGTTTCTTCTTATTCACTTCCTCCCAATTTTTCCTCACCTAAGTTTCCTCTCTTTGATGGCCATGGAGATCCCCAAGAGAACCTTTTTCATTTCATGTTGCATGTTTGGATTATGTTTGTGATGACACACTCTTTAGCAAGTTGTTTCTTAGGAGTTTACATGATTATGCCTTACGATGGTTTTACAATTTTTCGTTGCATTTCATTCAATCTTTTACTCCTCTTGAAAAAAAAATCTATCTCACTTTTCCATGAATATTGTTACAAAGATAACATATGCACAAATGGACAAAATGAGGCAAGGAACTAACAAATATCTTAGTGACTATGTGTTGCATTATAAAACAAATATTTCTAAAATGAACAATGTCTTAGCTCAATCTGAATTAAAAGATATTTTTATCCAAATCCTATACCTCATTTACAAGAGTGTGTACTCTTTGATTCTTTTCACTCTTTTGATCATATATGTCATAATTTAAAAAGTAGAGATATCGAGTTACTTTCTTTTGGAAAACTTTAATACATTGTTAATATTTATGATACTTCTACTAACAAGTTCCCAAGTAAATTTTCCTTCAAGGGAAAGCCTAGTGACTCTAAGCCTACTTTCAATGTTATATCTCAACCTACAAAGCTACAATTGTGACCTACACACCGCACTTTTACTCCATTTCTATACTCATCACATATGTTATTACCTCAACTCCTTAAAAGCAACATGATTTCTCTTTTGCCTCCTCTTGAGTTAGATCTTAATAGGCCTCATGGAAAAAAATTCAATGAACATGCACATTGTGATTATCATAGATGTAATGGCCATTCTACTTATAAGTGTTTTAAGATTAGACATATCATTCAAGATATGATTGACAATAATGACATTGAGTTGACTGAATCTATTGCTTTCATTCAAAAATATACTAAAGACAATGGAAAGCTTAAAATATTTAATGATCTACTACATAAGCATACCAAATTCAACTCTTTTATCCTCCTCAAATCATGTTTATCATATTTGTCATCCTCCATCATCTTCAGATCATCCTCTTGGATTTCTTGTTGGTACTATTGATCTACCTTCACCTATCATTTCTTTCATTGATGCTGATTTTCACGCTCCTTTTTCATCACACATATTACACATTGATGTTTCTATTGGTTCTCATGCTACCAAAAATGTCATGATTCATCATACTTACAAGTGCAATGCATGTTCATTATCTTTATTGCAAGCTATTGGTTTTCCATTGTCTCCTTAGCAAACACCCTTACTTATGATTTGAATTCATGTTTTCTACATTGGGATTGACATGTCCCTCCATCATATACATGTGCTCGAGCTCAACCCCATAACTTGCCTGATTCAAGTCCTTTAAATCCAAGATCCTTGGTCTAGTACAATCATATATCTAGCGAGTTTAAAGTCTACAAGATCCCTAAGCTCATCAAAATAGTATTATCCTCCTCGATGGCTCAAACAATTTGATTCACCTATGACAAATTGATACTGATAGCACCCTAGTGCACATTCTTAAAACTTTGATACCAAATAGCCTTCACACTATAGTGCCCTTGAATTTCCTCACTCATGACTCGTATCATCAAACTTTTCTTAGATATTCACTCACCTCCATCCTCAAAATGTTTGAAAAATCAACACATTCGTGAATGGATCTTGGATCCTTCATCACAACTCCACCTATTCAAATATGTGGTGCACTTTGTAATAGGTATCTAAATAAAGTTAATCCCTTGTGAAACCATTGTATTTTTGTACATCAGTTCCTCCCCTTCAATCCACCGAATACCCTATAACATTCCTTCATGAAGTTAGCTTTTGTATTCACTTGAAAATGTAGTGAACATATAAGGAATTGAGGATTCAACCTTCCCAAACCTAATAATATAAGTATTGTTTATGTTTTTACAATCCAAAGTCACAAATCTAAAACATAAAAACTTCATATGTATCTTTGAAGCAGCTTCATATGTATCTTTGAAGTGGTTGGAAAATAAATTGGAAAGAAATATTTTGTGAAGTCTTTAAGGCTTGAGTTAGTTTGAGGGGTTGAATTCTACCACCTTAGATTATATATTTTATTAAAAAAATATTTTAATTGAAATTTTGAAAAAATAGGAGTGATTATGTTATTTTTATTTAGGGGTTATATCTTCTATAAACAGGGGTTTGTAAATATAAATTTTATTATCATTTGTAATCATGCACATTTTTGGTAGAAATTGATGCCTCTCTTCTCGTGGTGGGGAGATATAAAGCAAATGAGCCATAAACATCAAAGCAACAATCCAAAGGATGATAACAAAGGAAATGGGTCCAAGCAACACTTTTTAAAATGTGGCATTTTTCCCCTTTTCACACTGGGAAATGTTATGAAATAGTACTAACACGAGTGTTTAGGACTTAGGTGTTACACATTAGATTATTTAGTCATTAATATTTGTGTGGGAAAATAATAAGTGGAGCAAATAATACTTAGATTGTAAGTGATTATTATGTGAGTAATAATCACATTATAATAGGAGTTTGTAAAGATTAGGTGAGAATAATACATAATTTAAGTAACTAATTACTCATGTAACAATTACATTAGAATAGGAGTTAGGTAACAAATTATATGAGTAGTTGAGAGATGTGGGAGATTTTATATGATATATGACTCCCTAATTTTAGGAGATCATTTTTTTTATAATGTATTATCTTTGATTGAATAAACATATTGATTGAATATTGTTGAGTGTATGTTCTCTCCACGTGAAGGTGGTAAGCCCAAAAAAACCCTCATAATAGAAGGTGCGGTCAAACTCTTTGTCACTATGTCCAATCCAATGAATGAATTCTACATTGCATGTATTATATACTTGTTCCTTATCAATTATGACTCATTTTTGACATTGATATATAGACATTGAATTGATTCTTCTCTTCTTATACAAGAATTTGAATCGAGGCTCTCATTTTTTTACCCTTTCTTAGGTGTTTCCTCTTGCTTAATTAGATTGTTCACTTTTTCAAACACTTGTTTGGGTGTTTTTCTTACTCGTTTGGGGATATTGTTTGCTTTCTTGGAAAATTGATAATGTTCATATGATTCTAATATAGGAGCATCATCAAGAGGTCATCAAAATACAAAATTACATAGCTATGAGGTCAATTTGAGTGTTTTAGAGTATGATAAGTCATGGGGAGTGAGTCTTAGGTGTTCAAGAGTTTGAAATTTCAAAATGGTGTTTTCCCTCCAAAAACGTAATTCAATTTTTAAAACATGTACATAAGCCAATGTGGGCTTGTCAAGGTATTGAAAGGATGTGTCATAGGTCCTAGGGTGATTAAAAGGTCATCAAATTATTAATAAAGTTGTGAAATGCCTCCTTAGTGTGAAAAGGGTATATGGAAAGTCATTACGGATCTTGGAAATCGGTTGAGTTTCAAGAAGAAGTTACATTTTAAGGGGATGAATTCGAATGGAAGTGTGTGTGTGGGAGAAGGAGAGAGAGGAATACCTTCTTAGGAAGGTAAGAGGATGAATAAATAGGGAGACTCCTCATGGATCGAGGAGAGGTGAAGAAAAAAAGAAATTTTGTAAGAAATACATGACAAATAAGATGAACTCTGTTTCGCTTAATGAGGACTGTGTGTGCTACTTAAGTTTATGCATTTAATTTTTGAAAAGATTCATTTTTGAGGTTGATTGCACTCTTTTGATCATGTTAAGAATCTTCTCATTTTTCATGAAAGGTTTGATGGGAACTTAGACTACGAATGCTCAATTTTAACATGCAAATTGATATATTGTCTATTCTTGATATTAAAACATTAAGAGTCATTTAGTATTTCATAACCGTGATGTGTAATGTGAACTCTTGGGGTGATAAACTCAAGGAGAAGAATGGGAATGGCATTATGGATTAGTTTGAAGTAGAAATACTTGCTATCTGTGCATGCATAATGAAACCCTCAAGACGAAGACGAAGTTAGTAATTGAGATGAATGTGCCTTCATAAATATGAACAAATATTACTTTATTGCCATTTATTTGTGGTGTGAGAGGAGTAAGATTTTATTAGGAAGGATGTGTAGGTAAATATTATTAGAAAATTAAAGTTCTTTATACGAATATCGACTCAGAGAGAGGGCTTTGACTGTTCCTAATGTGCATGCAAAGCAAGTTTGGGAATTTTAATACATTTATTCTCATTATTGCTCTTCACTATTAGCACAAGATTAAAAGGGAGTTAGAAAAGGAATTGAGGACCAATTTTGGAGGTTTGAAGATCAAATATTTATATGATATTAATAATTAAAGCTTCTCGAGATCTCACAGAGAGGCGCTTAGGATTTAGGAGGAAAATGTGGGATAAAAACCTCTCCACATTAAATCTTAGCCTGAAAATGTGCATTCATCAAGGTAACAAGATATTATGAGAGATAAAGAAGGATTTTAGTTATTTCATTGGGTATTTTTCAATATATTCTTAATAGTTTAGAGGGGCAAGAAGCACAATTACATGATAATTTGAGGAAGACACTTTCTTAAGAAAGTAGGCTTAAAACTTGTAACCAAACCTTGAAATTTTGACCATAGTTAGAACATGAAAATGGGTGCTTAAATATGCACTTGTTTCATCTTGAGCCCAATGGAAAATAAATTTATGCCTAACATGGTCCGTAAACAGCTAGTGAGGCTTAGAGGAGCGAGGAGGAAAGTGAAGATGAAGGAGAAGGACTCGAGTGAGATCATAAAATTTACACCTCACCATTTTTGGTCTAAAGGGTACTTGAATATGTTTATAGTTTGTTTTTAGTGTCTATCAATCCTCCCAACCTTGAAGCTAGCATGAACATTGTCTTAAGAGCACCTAAAGGATAGTTTAGAGCAAGATTGGTGAAGTTTGATGCTTGGGTTCATTTTGAGACAAGTTAATTTTGGATCTAATAATGTTTGAAGTGTCCAACAAAGTTCAAGACATTCAAGGATATATTAAAGGCTAAGAAACTAAAATCTACTAGTTTGAGTGAAGGGCTAGTAAAGTAAGGAGCATGACAAGTTGGTGAAAGGTAGGTGAAAGTGAATCTTTCTTGAAGAGAGATCAATGAGATGGATGAAATGACATTTTTGATGCATATGAAGTAAGGAATAGAGCTTGAGTAGCCATCTAAGGTGAATTTGGCCAAAATTGTAAGAATAAGCCATTTTGGGATTTTGAATGATCCTCCTTTATAGAGCTAGAGGTGGAGGTTGTTGTTTGAATCTTCTAACATGTTGAATTCCACGATGAAATATGTCTTGCTCGCATCATTTGGTATCGAACATGGAATTTATACAATTTTCATATTGTTATTGCTAACCACAAGCTATGTGTGAATGATTAAGGGTGATTTTAACAGGCAAGAGTCAAAGAAAGAGAAAGTGCAAGAAGATAGAAAAGGTGGAAAATACCTAGAAAAGATAAGAGGAAAGTGAAAGTGAGGAAGACACCAAAAGACCTGGTGAGGCCAAGGTGAGGTGTAGAGAATAGGCAAGGTACAAAAGGCTTGTTAGAGAGAGAAGATGGAGAAAGAGAGAGAAGAAGTGATTAAGGGATTGATATAGATGATAAGCCACCAAAGGAGAGAAAAAGATAAGATCGAGAGAAAGAAAAGAGAGAAGAAGAAAAGAGAACAAGAAAGGAAAATGGACTTGTGGATGCAACAAGAGATAGGTGAGTTAAAGAGAGAGATGGAAAATTTGACTATGTTGATGAGAGAAGAAGAAAATGAGGAGATTGGTATAGTATTGAGGAAGAGGATCAAATGGCCCATAAAGAGACTTGTAGAGAAGAGAAAGAGAATGCAAGTGAAGGTACAACTAAGAGAAGAAGAGAGAAGGCTCAAGAAATGTGAAAGAGAATAAAAGAAGTTTCTAAGAAAGAAGAAAGAAGAAGTGAAGAAGGAAGTCATTTTGAAGAAAGCATGCAAATAAAAGATGAAGAAGAGGTAATAGGGAGATTTTTAGCCTCCATAGAAGAACAAGAACCTGAAAATGAAGAGTGGATAAGTGAAAGAGTTGAGAATGAGAGAAAGGAAGAAGAATTAGAAGAGGAAGAACAACTTGTAAGCCATTTTGAAGGCTTGGAAATGGATGAAGAAGAAGAAAATTTAGAATATATGTTTGTTTATGAAGATGAAGAGCAGTTAGAGAGTGAAATACAAGCTCTTGAGAGGACTTTATATGGTGAGAGAGGAAAGTATAATGAAAAAGAGGATGAGATAGTAGATGAAGGTACAAAAATTGAAGAATAAATGCAAATGAACCATGAAGAAGAAGAAGACAAAGATGAAGAGAAGCAAGAAGTGATGGAGGAAACAATGAATGAGACCAAATGGTCTCCAAAATTTTCATCTAATATTATGTTTGATTGTGTTTTTGTAGGTTTGCTAGCTAAAGAAATGAAGATTATTGAAGAGAAGGCTCTTAAGAGATCTTATAAGAAGAAAATGCAAGAAGAAGTTCTCATTTTATAGAACAAATCCATGGAGATGAAGATGAAAGATAAAAATAAAGAACAAAGCAAGCAAGAAGTAAAGAGGACAAGCTGAAAGAGAAGTGATTTCAAAAGTGACCTATGACTGGAAAAGGAGGAAGAAAAACATTAAAAACTCATATTTTCTCCCCCTTGGGAGTATGATGCAAAAGATCATCAAAAGGTAATCCAAATGCAAACTTACATAGTTATGAGGTCCATTTGAGTGTTTTAAAGTATGATAATTCATAGGGGAGTAAATCTTAGGCGTTCAAGAGTTTAAAATTTCAAAATGTTGTTTTCCTCCAAAAATCTAATTCAAATTTTAAAACATGTACATAAGCCAATATGGGCTTATCAAGGTATTGAAAGGATGTGTTATAGGTCCTATGGTGATGTAAAGGTCATCAAATGATTAAGAAAGTTGTAAAATGTCTCCTTAGTGTGAAAAGGGTATATGGAGAGTCATTATGGATCTTGGAAATCAATTAAGTTTCAAGAAGTTACATTTTAAGGCGATTAATTCAAATGGAAGTGTGTATGTGGGAGAAGGATACAGAGTAAGACCTTATAAATAAGGTAAGAGGATGAAGAAAAAGGAGACTCCTCATGGATCAGAGGAGAGGTGAAGAAAGAAACAAGAAATTTTGTAAGAAATACATAAACAAATAAGATGAACTCGGTTTGCTTAGTGAGGATTGTGTGTGTTACTTAAGTTTATGCATTTCCTTTTGAAAATATTCATTTGTGAGGTTTATTGCACTCTTTGGATCATTTGAATAAGCTTATCAGGTTTTGTGAAAGGTTTGATGGGAACTTAGACTATGAATGCTCGTGTTATCATACAAACCGACATATTGTTTATTCTTAATAGTAAAACAAGAAGAGTCCTTTAGTATTTCATAGCTATGATGTGTAAGGTGAAATCTTGGGGTGATAAACTCATGGAGAAGAATGGGAATGGTGTTATGCCTTAGTTTGAAGTAGAAACACTTGCTATTATGCATGCATAATGAAACCCTCAAGACTAAGACAAGGTTAGTAATTGAGATGAATGTGCCTTCATAAATATGAAAAAATATGATTTTATTGCCATTTCTTTGTGGTGTGAGAGGAGTAGGATGTCATTAGTAAGTATTTGTAGGTAAATATTATAAGCAAAGGAAATTTATTTATTCAAATATCAAATTGAGAGAGAGGGTTTTGCATTGTTCCTAACGTGCATGTAAAGCAAGTTTGGGAATTTTAATGCATTTATTCTCATTATTTCTCTTCTTTGTTATCACATGATTGAAGGGGAGGTAGAAAAGGACTCAAGGAATAATTTGAGAGGTTTGAAGATCAAATATTTACATGATATTAAGAATTAAAGCTTCTCCGGCTCTCACAGAGGGTAGTTAGGGTTTAGGAGGAAAAGGTGGGATACAAACCTCTCCACATTAAATCTTAGCCTAAAAATGGGAAGTCATTAATGTAATAAGATATTATGAGAGATAAATAAGTAATTTAGTGATTTCATTGGGTATTTTTCAATATATTCTCGACAGTCCAGAGGAGGGGCAAGAAGCATGGTCGCAGCCTAATTAAGGAAGGCACTTTCTTAAGGAAGTAGGCTTAAAACTTGGAACCAAACCTTGAAATTTTTACCACAATTAGAACATGAAAATGGGTTCTTAGATATGCCATTTTTTTGTCTTGAGCCCAAAGGAAAATAAAGTTACGCTTGACAAAGTCTAGAAACAAGGCTAGTAAGGCTTAAAGGAGCAAAGAGGAAAGTGAAGATGAAGGAGAAGGACTCGAGTGAGATCATAAAATTTACACCTCACCATGATTAGCCTAAAGGGTACTTGAATACGTTAATATTTTGTTGTATGTTTCTAAGAATCCTCCCAACCATGAAGCTAGCATGAACATTGGCTTAAGAGCACCTAGAGAACAATTTAGAGCAAGATTGGTGAAGTTTTATGCTTGGGTTCATTTTGAGACAAGTTAATGTTGGATCTAACAATATGTGAAGTGTCTAATAGAGTTCAAGACATCAAGGAACTATTGAAGCTAAGAAGCCAGAAGTCGCTAGTTTGAGTGAAGGGATAGTAATGCAAGGTGAAGGACAAGTTGGTGAAAGGTAAGTGAAAGTGAATCTTTCTTGAAGAGATATCAATGAGATGGATGAAATGACATTGTGTGATGTATATGAAGTAGGTAATAGAGCTTGAGTATCTATATAAGGTGAATTTGGCCAAAATTACAAGAATAAGCCATTTTGGGCTTTTGAATGATCCTCCTTACAGAGCTAGAGGTGGAGGTTGTTGTTTAAATCTTCTAACATGTCGAATGTATGATGAACTATGTCTTGCTTTGCATTAGATTCCCTTTGTACTTTTAGTTTCCAATCTTATATAAGTATAGTGTGCTCATGAATCGATGTTTGTTATGACCATTTGAGGAAAAATAAATTTTTATCACATGCCCATTAATTCGATGATTACTGCAGAAGGCCTTTCCTTTATGTCAAATGAGACAATGTTTCAATTGATGTTAAATGGTGGGGAAGGTGGTTAGATTCTTCTCAAATAAATCATGTAGTATGTTTTGAGGTGCGCCCTTATTTTTATCAAAATTTTATGTATTAGTTATTGAATTGAGAAACACTTAAATGTGTGTAATTCCTTTATTTGGGTGAGTGTCACTATTTATTGCAACTTGTATGACTTTAAATTATTTAAATAGAGGCATTAGAACAAGTATCCTACGTATGGGTCTCATACACATGAGAACATACATGTGAAAAATCTTTAATGGACTTAGAAGTATATGTATCATTCAAATTAAATGGTCATAAGAAGAACCCCCTCATGAGTCACTATTATATCAAGTGAATGAGTAAGGGAATTGTGTTTTTTATTAACCTTTAAAGTAGGAAAACAAGACAATAAAATATTCCAAAAAAATTGTTGGTTTTCTTTTATGCTTCTAGTGGAATGTTGATTGGAACACAATTCTCATGAACCACATGGCATATGTTTGAATATACTCATTAATTTGTTGGTGTATGGTTTCTAATATATCGAAAGTATCATTGTGGGTTTCGTGAGACTCAAAGTAATAGAAAAATTGATCTTGAAATGTGGAAAATTTATCAATAGATCCACTAGGTAATTTATGAAACCAAGTTAATGCAATTCATGTTAAAATTTATGGGAATACTTTAAGCAATACTCGATCATTGAGTGCAAATCGGTTTAGAAATATATGAAAATAAGATATGTGTTGAGAAACATTATCCTATCTAGTGAAGAATACAAACTTAGGCATGCAAAATCCTGGGTGAAAAGGAGCATTATAAATTTTATGCATCACCGGTTGGTTGGGGACATTATTGTTATCAATCTAATTGTTAATGGCTATGGATGATAGGCATATAATTTTAACTTCATGTTTGCAACTCACTTGTAGTCCGCATTATGAATTGTAATTGTTTCTTAGGGGTGATGTCATATCGGGAAGACATGTTTAATAATTGTAATTGCACATTATTCTCAAGTGTAGGTATAAATGTCTTTTTAGGAGTAAGACAAACATCACATGACCTAGGAATATCATTAGAATTTTTTTATCACATGATATAAAAGCATGAATGTTATTTGAATCTACATTTTTATGACGATAATTTAAATAAATATGACTATGATTTGTACAATATGCACCATTATCACATGTAAATGATGTATAATTACTATTTATAACATTATCATGACTTGTAAGAGAAACTTAATTATTATTTATTTGTGAAGCATCGATAAATTTTGTAAAAGAGACATTATTATCATATGTAAAGGAAACATTTGTACCATTATACGAATCATGTTCTATGCTATCAAAGAAAGAAACTAATTTGTAACCCAAAATTTTAGATAACTAGCTTTTACTACAATATCATAGATACGAAAAATTGGAGGGAAATCCATAAGGCTATCATAATCCTAATTAGTAGGGTCATTATAGTCCTCTTAATATTCTTATTCAAATGTAGCATTATGTTCTTCTTATGATATACCATTATGTTCAAGTGGATCCCTATCAAAATAATCCTCCATAAACCCATCAAAATCTCTACGACTTTGTGGGATATCACAAGTAAATAAGGAGGACATGGTTAACTTAATGTAATGATCAAAACCAACCCAAACCCTAATAGGGTTAGGGAGAGTAAAATGATAGAAATTATGAGATGGAAAACCCTAAAGGGTTTACGTTAAAAGCGTGAAGGGTATATGTTAAAACTCTACAGAAAGGAACAAAGCCCTAGGTGGTACAAATCAATAAATAAAGTGAGTTAACCAAAATGTAATATTAAAATTAGGGTTGATAATTAAGATATTGCAATATGTGTAAATATAATTCAAGAAAACTAATCACATTAAAATAGTTATAAAATTATGTAAGGATGTAATTTCAATTAAACACAACATACAAAAAGAAAATTATATAAATTAGGGTTAGAATATATTGGCCCCACACTAGGCTCAGATGTTGTGATAGTAGTATAGAAATAGTGGACATTATCGTGTAGAGTGTCACTACGATGTGTGTAAAATGTGGGGATCTAAAACTAAGTGGAGGATAGGTTTTCCCAACATGGGACAAATTTTCCAAGAGAATCTTTCTAATACCTATGAATGTGTCATTTGGGGTTGGTTTGATCCATAATTTAAATTTAGGGCTTGCTTCGCTTATGTCTCTAGATTTGGGATCTATGTCTAGAATCTTGTGATGAAGATCATGTAAATGTAAATGTATTCTCTTCGTATTGAAACCCTATATCTTCAATTGTGAACTTAAAAGGAGTTAGTACATAGTTGAGCCAAAATGCCTCCATGTGTAGATGCTCAAATTTGGAAATCTATCCTTAAACATTGTTGACCTTGACATTGCACACTTGTATGGACAAATGCACTCTCATCACTCTTGTTTATCTTACCCTGATAGCACTTCATGTACTTGTTTATCTTTGTACACCTCTTTGTTGATAGTTTCTAAAACTTAATTACACAAAATATATCTAGAAACATCCATGCTTAGGCCCATAAATTCAAAATGTGTTTTTCTTTCTCCCGTCAAAAAGCTCGCTAGTCTCATTTAGGTTGTGAAAATCTACATACCAACCCTATCATATGGTTTTAGACCAACATGTTGTGCATTAATTCTTTTAATTCCATCACCTTCATATGAACAAACACATCCCTTTGGTCATCCTTTCATGTCATAAAACCCTTCAGAAGCATATATAAGCAAGTAAATCATACCTCATTTAAAAACCTGGAACTTTATGAACTCCTCATGCAAAAGATAACACTAAAGGCACTCAAAGCTCCCTAAAAAATGAAATAACTCAGACACATCTATTAGGGAAACACCGTCTACTAGTTTGAAGTCTCCAACCGATTTAGGAGTCTTCATTTTCATTATATGAGCAAGCAAAGTGACCCTTCCCAAGCATTTGAGTGAGTTTGAAACTTGAGCAAGACATTATCGAGCATGATTGTCAAATTTTCATTACACTACAATAGATATCACATGCTAGTAAAATGACATGTTGTTTGAGGCCTCTTCAAAGGTGTGCATACATCAACAGTGCATAGGGTTTCCTATAAGTCAAATAACTTTATTTTTTAGGAACTCCTTGCACTACAAGGGTTTGAGGGTATGAGTAGAGATTACAGAGTCATTATGAAGGTGAATGAATAAGACCAAAAGATAGCAACACACATTTCAAGATAGGAAAATTACTCAGAATATTTCAGCCCAAATTTCAAGCAGGTCAAAGACCATACAAGAGGGGTAGAACGGTATGAATTGAATTTATCTTGAAGTATATAGTTTTAACCAAGCTCCCATATCATAGTTTCTGAGAAGAAGCATTTCCAGCTTCTAGATCTTCCTGTTCTACACTCAAATCACCCACACTCTTCCATGTCCACATAGAATCAACTAAGTGCACTCTCTCTTATGTTTTTATATTTGTTAGGTCACTCATCGCTTTCAAAAGCATTATTTGATTTTTGTAATTAATGTTGGAAGTTAATTAAATCATAATAATCACATGTAACATTATTCATCCTTTTTATGTATGTTAAATAAAACATCCGAAATCAAACGAGGTGAAAATATTTGGTGAACTTGAGTCGTGATCGAACCCTAGTTTCCCTAGGGCTTCTTCTTCTTACTTGGTTTCAAATATATCATTTTTTTAGGTTTTGTATTCAAATTCCATTATAATTTCATCCTCTTGTTTGACCTCAAACTGATTTTCAAATTTATCCTGCGGTCTCTTGATTTTTGGCCCTTCATATGTTGATCTTTATTCTTTTCTATATAATAGAAGTTTCTTACATCTTTTTCTTCCATTGTGGCCGATGCCACAAGTTCACTAGTATCTTTGTATCATTCAATTAAACAACACCTAAATATAGAGATAATCTCACAAAACTAGTGCACAAAATCAAACTCCTTGATAATACAACACCTTCCCATGTGAATTCAATTTTGAGTCGTATTTCATCTCCTTCCATTAGTAATGATGACACATTCCACAAGGCTATATTAGAGTATATTCAAGCTTTACACATTTCAAGATAAATTTCAATCTATGAATACTACAATTACATCTCTTAAGGATGAGATACAACATCTCAAGGATACTTCCAATGCACATATTAGTTCTCTTTCTATGCATCATGATATTTCTAAGGCCAAAGATGTGCAATGTGATATAAGTTTTATGTCTACTACATGTGCTCATACAAGTGAGCTTAAACTCCTACATAGAGGTAATAATATGTATGTTCCACATGATCAATCTCAAATACTAAGGCAACCACAATCGAAGGCACCTATTTGGTTTTCCAAGAATGCTAAACAACATGATATCCTATATGAGTTACTAAATAAGAGGTTAATCAATTTGTTACCTACTCATTACTATCCCTCATCAACTTACAAAAGTCAAAGGTCAACCATTTTGCAACTATCGTGACATTAATAGACATAATGGCGATGCTTTTCATGCTCTATAATGATGCATCCAACAACTCGAGCATACGGGATTTATATCCTTTGACATACAACATTCTTCTATGCATATATCTCAAGTCCTATAGTCTTAATAGAAACCAAAAGATATAACTCTTATCTCTAATGAACATACTCAGTTACTGACTCATACACCTATGGACATACAACAAGAGTCATCTCATCATAAAGAGGATTTGAACAAAATACCACCATCAAGTACATGAAACACATCATCCTAATAAGCCAACAATAATGACAAAAATACTAGTTTAGCATGACCAATTACACACCACCTCTAAACACTTTGAGCATACACAAGCCCAAGTAAGAGGCACCATACTAATGGATTTTATTGATATCTCGATTCTCCACCACAAACATAGACAAAATTTGATCCCAATGATGATATCGAATATGATACTAATTATAACACACATATAAATGATATTTTTCATGTGTCAGTTACTCGTCAGTGAGGTAGTGGGATGCTTTAAATGCACTTCAAGATGATGATGATGATGATGATATGTATATCTCCACAAACACGGGCACACATCATCTTAATCCTAAGTTCACTCCCACAAAATTATCTCTTGTTACAAATCCCATCCCCAATGAGGATAATATGAAGGAAAATATCCAAGATATTACCATGTTACCACAAGAGCATTTGGCGAATTCACTATTCCTCTATTTGATAATGATGATCCTTTCCTCACTAATGATGGCCATGGGGATTTTTACATTGGTGATGAATCTAAAATCCATGCTTATGTTAGAAAACATTTTCCTTGTATCACCAAATTCATAGTTTAAATAAGTATTTTTCCTTGCTAGATCTACAAGTCTAAAGTTGTAAGCCTTTCTTCTACCTAACACATTCACTTTATATCATCCACATTCACAACTATATGATTCCTTCTAAAGGGGCATCATACTTCCCCCTCATTTCTTGATGACACACTTTGTTTATAGGTTCAAATTGACTGTTAATGGAGAAGTTACACACCCAAACCTCATTTTGCACACACGCACGCGCACTTGCAATGCAGCGCGCACACACACACACACACACACAGAGGGGGCAACCTTGCTTCCCATATCTAGTTACATACTCTTTATTCATCAAAAGCACTAAAATCTATATATTCCCCTCCATATGGGGCATCATTAGATCACCCTTCCTTCTCTTCAGAGAATAGGTTTTAATTTGTGCCCTCGGGGGAATAAAGTACAAAAACACTTGAAATATTTTGAGAAATACAAAAATGTTTAAATATGTACAAAAATAAAAATCAAGACATGTTTTTATGGCATACATTGTACATGTTGTTTATTCCTTTGGTTTGATAGATAACATTTATTCTTTACACACATACGTTCACGTGGTATATTGAGCATGATGTAGGACACATACACAAAGTGATACATGATGACAGGTGTTGGCCTAAACTTTACCCATACTACTAACCTCTAGGGGCATCTACTTTTGCATACTATATCCAGGAGCTATATTTCCATTTTACTTCCTTTATTTCCTCATAACGCTTGGTCACACACACACACACACACACACACACACACACACACACACACACACACATATACATATTGTGTATTTGTTATCTTTTGGGCTAACATGACTAACGCTTGTGTTTTGTGTAATGCTTGTATAGTTATTGTTTCACTTGAATATTTTCTATCATATGTTATGTGTTTTTCATCACATTAGGATACACTTGCTTTTTGTACATACTTGTCATTTGTGTGTGTGTGTTTTTGCCACTTTGGTTGTGGCATAAAGGCCTTTAATTGTCTTGTAATATTGTGGGTGTCCCATGTTTGTGGCATCATGCCTTATGTGTGGTTGTGTATCTCTTGTTTTAAGGATCAAGGGCCTTAATTGTATTGTCAAACCTTTGTGGGTGTCCCATATGTGTAGGAACTTTGCCTTTTGTGTGACATTGTTTGATATGTTTGTACTTGCTTCTACATTATATGTATTTATTTTATATCGACACACAATTTAATATTGTTGTTATTACTATTTTGATGCATTGACATTGTTATGGTTATCATGTTTCTTGTTATTATTGCTCTTGTTTTGCACCATGGTTTCTACCATGTGCACCCCTTTGCAGATATAGTTTCTTCTTGGTGGCCACCACATCAGCAATTCAAATATTATATATAAACTCTCATAATCTTGGACATGGTATACTATTTTTATTTTGAGCAACGCACTCAAATTATTCATCGTGTATGCCTTAAAAGAGGGGGCAAACATATGGGGTTTATTGTACATTTCAGCAGAGACACAAAATTTTTTTGGGCACAAACATATGCATAAGCAAACATAAATGACTCAAAATTGGACTCGAGACATAAATATTTAGAAAAATTTACACAGGATAAAAAATGTATAGACTTGGTCAAGACTATAGATAGTTCGACCCTCTTATATAAGATTTTGCCAGGGGCATTTTTTCTAGATTTTTCACCATTGGAATAGTGTTTTCATATGGTTTTAGACTCATATTGACTCAGTTTGGCATAGATTCATGGGGCATGAAGTATTTCATCCTCTCTCTCTCTCTCTCTCTCTCTCTCTCTTCACAAAAGTACTTAATTTTAGTTTCGAGTTTTTGCACTGATGGGGGTATGAGCTCCTTTCAGATTTTAACATGCATCGGTTCTATTAAGTTTCTACTCGGTTTGTGCAACACATGGGAAGAACATAGGGCACTTATTTAATTTTCTATTACGTGTCCTAATTTAAAAAATTGGGCTTATATCCATTTACAATAGTATGGTTCATAGGGTCATGGAAGGTATCGAAGTGGCTAAGTTTCTCACAGCAATCCTTCTTACCCCTCTAGCACTTAAGGGTAAGATATCAAAGTTGTTAAATAAATTTGATACATGGTCTTCTTCCTTTGTGGGGTGCTTTGGTTCCTCATTTTTGGTTCTTCTCTTCAACATTCGAGTGTTGGGTTTATACACCTCATACATCAACATCTCCTCATCTGATAGAGGACTAATCACCCCCAATTCTCCATCAAAATTCAACAAATTGATTCTCCAAGGCTTGAAGATGGAAGCATATTCCCTCATAAAATCAAACAAGTGTATTCCTTTCATGTTTTACATCTCTTTTGGCATTTCTTGTTAACACATTTCTTTACATTATTTTCATTACAATTCGGTTTCTTATCTTGGGAATTGACTACACTCGTGTTGCGGGTTTCATCTTAGAGCGTGCCAACACCAACACAATGAGACACTGTAAAATAAAGTTACTACGAGAAAAGACAACATGTCTACACACGCATGTATATTTTCCTTTAAATATGTAATTTTCAATCTCATACTTAAAGGGGGAAATTTAGACACTCTAATTTGATAATCTATCATTTGACATATTGATCTTGACATTGCACACTTCTATGGACAAATGCACTCTCCTCACTCTTGCTTAGCACACCCTGATAACGCTTCATGTACTTTCGTATCTTTTACACCTCTCTATCAATAATTTCTGAAAACTAATTACACAAAATACATCTAGAAACATCCATGCTTATGACCATAAAGTCAAAATGTGTTTTTTCTCTCCGATTCAAAGCGCAGTTTCAGTTGGGTTGTGAAAATCAACATACCAACCTTGTCGTATAGTTTTGGACCGATATTTTATGCATTACTGCTTTCAATTCCATCACCTTCATATAAAAATACACACCCCTTTGATCGTCCTTTCATGTCATAACACCCTTCATAAGCATATATAAGCAAGTAAATCATACCTCATTTAAAAACCTATCTTGTATGAACTCCTCATGCAAAAGCTATCACTAAAGGCACTCATAGCTCCATAAACAATGAAATAACTTAGGAATTTCTATTAGGGCAATACCCTCTACTGGTTTGAATTCTCCTTCCAGGTTTAGGAGTCTCCATTTTCATCATACAAGCAAGCAAAGTGACCCTTCCCAAACATTTGAGCAAGTGTGAAACTCAAGAAAGACATTGTCAAAGCACAATTGTCAAATTTTGATTGCACTATAGTAGATATCACATGTTAAGAGAATGACGTGTGGTTTGAGGCCTCTTCGAGGTAGTGTATATATCGATGGTGCATAAGGTGCCCATAACCCAACTAACTTTATTTTTAGAAACTCCTTGCACTACAAGAGTTTGAGGGTTTGAGTAGAGTTTATAGAGTCATTCTAAAGGTGAGAAAAGAAGATCGATAACTAATGACACACATTTCCAGATAGGAAAATCACTCGGGAAGTTTTGAGACCCAAATTTCAAAGCAGGTCCAAGTCTATACAAGAGGGTAGAGCTATACATACGATATTGATTGAAGTATATAATTTTGACTAGGCTTAGTTTCATATCACAAAGACGAAGCATTTCTAGTTCTAGATTTACCTATTCATGCACTCAAATCACCTAGACTCCTCCAAATCCACATAGAATCAGTTAAGTGCACTCTCTATTATGATTTTTACATTTGTTAGATCACTCGTCACTTTGAAAAGCATTATTCTAATTTGTGTAATTAAGGTTGGAAGTTAATTAAATTAGAATAATCACTTGTAACATTATTCATATTTTAATGCATGTTAAATGAAACATCTTAAATAAAAAGGGCGAAAACACAATGCAACCCCTTGATGTGGCGTCGCCTACATAACACTACTTTAAAGAGGCCTCGGACTCGTGTAGTTTTCCCTTTAGTTAGGTGTGTGAAAACATGTGAATAAGATGTAAAGCTACATGAAATTTCCTTAGATCTAAGTGGCACAAGGTACAAATAAATACTTTAGATATAACAATGAAAGAAATCAACCTTGAAAGTAGATGTGTATGATGTTATTAAGAGATTGTCTCTCTATAAGATCTTTCGATAGTTTCCCCTCAAATGCTTTTAGGTGAATTTATTATATAGTGATCAACCTTGAATTAAGAACCTTTTATATGTGCAAATGACACATATTCAAATTTAAAACTATTATAAGGTTGACCTAATGGCATTTCCATTTCGAAAGTTTAAATAAAATTGAAGAGAGGACATGTTCATAGGCACGTGATATGTTTGTTAGATGAACCTATCCAAGATCCTCAAACATTTCATGGACATAATATACTAAGAAATAATGAAAGCCATAAAGAAGGGATACCTATCAAACACATCAAAGTAGAAGAATACACATTAAAGAGATGTTTAGGAATTGATATGGAAGAAGTAGAGAGCCAAAGAGGGTGTTTAGACTAATAATTAGCACTTTTATGTAGATTAATATACCATACACATAATCACTTAAACAACATTATAATAGAAGTGCATGCCATTTTTGTGTATCTACATGATGTTGGAAGACTATATGAAGATTACATAAATAAGTGTGTAGATTTTGATTAAACAAATATAGGAAATATAAATGTTAAATCGTAATTATGTAACAACACAATAGATATGCAATAAAGTATAGATTTGGCCTAAACAATAAACAAGATAAATGCAAAACCCTAAGTGCAAGAGGAAGGAAAGAAGACTTAGTTGATTTGCAATAATCATGGAGATGTGTAGAGATGATGAAGCTGATGAAAAAGGAAAACAAAGTCTCACAACCGAGCTCTAAAAAATGTAGAATTGTCAAGAATGTCGGGAGTAAGGCACTTTGTATAGGGTTAGGGGTACGTGGGGCATTGCGGACCTCCTTTGGGTGATGATGACTACTCGGAATCTCAAAAATTCAATTTTGTAGGGTCGTGAGATGTTCATTGGATGACGCCTTTTTCCGCTTGTACTTTGGTGCTTGATCGTCAAATTCGCTTGAAACCTACAAAGAGAAAGATCATCTATAAAACCCCAAAACATATCAAATCCTAAAAATAAAAAGATGCAAATGGGGATTCAAACTGACCCCAACGGTCACCCGACTGAGTGAACTTATGATCCAGGCACTGCACTACATTTCAAACTCCATGTAGTTCTCGTGTGTGTGTAGAATCGTGCGTGGCTCTCATGCAAGTTACACATGATCTTGAGTAATAGCTAGATGTAGAAAATGTAGATAGATGTGTGCATGGAAAAATGAACTTCCCTCTTATGCATGTATGCAAAAATAACAGTCCCTTGTCCCTTGTGTGAAGCTAAATGGATGCTTAAATACTCTTGTAATGCTCTTGGATGTAACCTTAGGTGGTGATAGTAAATGCTTAGTATTTGGTCCTTTATTATGTTCACATAACTTTGTATTTATATGATTCCCTTATTTTAATTTCATAATTAGCTACTAAAACTCCAACCCATAAGAAATAAAGATGCCCAACAACTAGAAAAGACCCAAAAGATGCGAGCAAGATACAAAGAGGTCGGGGTCACCCATAGAAATGGGGGCGCTAGGCATTGGCATCTTGGCTGGGTGCTAGGGTCTAAAATCAGAAAAACTGAAGTATCAAAGGTCCAACTGGGCAAGAAGGTGTGTAAGACTAGAAAGAAAACAAAAAGAAAGAAAAGAGGCCAAAGACAATAGTCAATTAATACTTTTCTCGCTTAGGAATCATATGAATAGTGGTATGTGATTAGGACCTAGAAATATACCCAAAGTGTGTGATTTAGTGTCTACATTTACCCCACTTTATGTTGTTGAGAAAACGCTCAATAAAGTATATAGAATATGTGTACCTAATAACCATGTAGATTGATGGTGAAAGGCATGCTGAGGAGACAAGAAAAAGCATGGAGTGATATCAATGAAGCATGAAAAATAGTAGAGAGGAAGTGTAAATGACCCTAGGGGTGAAAGCGTATGAATGTGCCATGTTGTGTTGTACTGTTGTCGATGTCGCTTGATGTGTTGATGATGTGATTGTTGCTTCCCATAAGGATGAACCTGCAAAAGAGAAGAGCAAAAGAGTAGTCAAATATGTGTATATGAAAAATTCGATCCAAATGTGTAAAAAGTATGTAAAAATGTGAAAAGGAACATGTGCACATGATCCGTGATGAGTGAAGAGTGTAGAAAGGATCCTAAAATGTTGTAGAAGAATGAGTTTTTTGGGCAATCTCACACCAAGAATGAGTTTTTGGGTGATCTTGCACTAATTGCGCCAAGTGCGAGTTTTTTGGGCGATCTCATGCCAAGTGCAAAAGAAGTGTAGGGAGAAAGGTATAGTGTAATTCTCCACCCGTTCACTGCTTCCCAAAGTGTAAACACCACTGCAGATGGTGTGCTCAAATCTAATCCATTTCGATCCAATGCAAAAATAGAAAAAGTAGAAAGTATCCATACCAAGTACTAAAGGTCTGTATCTGTCCTATAAAATCTGCTATGTAAAATTTCGTGAATTGTGCCAATATGAGAAAAACTATGTAACTTCCCCCTGGTCACAGGCGTTCAGGAAGGGTCGGGGCACCCAGCGCTACTTATCTAGTGTTGGCCCCTGCATCGTATCTTATGCCTTTGAGGACCCAAGTCAAGTTCTAGGTCATTTTTGAGGCGTAGAATGTGATGTACAATATTGAATTGTGTTATACTATGATCAGTAGACTGTTGAATGAAGTGATTAATTCACCCAATGTATGCCCCCTCGTTTGGGGTGTATGTGATGTCATTAGGAGTATGCGGCGCAGAGGAGGACCGACCAGATGAACTAAAATTAATGCCCCTGCTAGGGGAGGGAATGTGCTTGGTAAAAACCAAGGCAAACACAAACAAAGTGGCTAGGAAACAAGTGTTAGTGAAAACAAGACAAACACACATATATAAAATAGTATGTAAGCTAACAAGCAAGAAGACAATGTAAACATGCAATAGTGCAAACAAAGTAGACAATGAAAAGAGGGTTTCAAACATCGGACATTGCTCATAATGTTGTAAAAAAATAGAGTCAAGCGGCCAAAAGCATATAATGTGCACACAAGACAAAGGGAAAAGCCCATAAACAATAACAAAATAATGACAATCAAGATATCAGACAACCATGGTAGTAAAGAGTTCCTATAAGAAAAATGTTGCACATGAAGCACCCATTAGCATGTTAAAAAGATAGAAAGTATGTCAAAGTGTGTATAATATGATATAGTAGTGTGCTAGTATGAAATAGAAAATAGTATGAAATGAACAATAGCTTTGTAGTGTGTGTACGAAGGTAGATGCCCCTAGGAGCTGATGTGGGACTGGTAAGAGGTACTATGCCAAGCATTTGTGTTGCGTGTATCGATCTGTAGAAAGGTTGCATTCACAACTAGAAGGCAAGTGAATGTGCATGTGTATATAGAAATATAATGACATACAATGTATCTGTTTCAGCATGTGTAACGAAATATACTTTTAAGCATAAGTAAGCAAGAGTAAATGTGACCAAGATATGCAATATGTTGTGAATGAGATGGAATGGAATGCAGTGTGAGTGTGATAGGAGCAATGTACCCCAAGAGCGAGATGCAGATGAGTATGTATGAGACGAGGTTTATTTATACATGTCCCCTCAACAATCGAGAATAAACCATAGAACAAGAGTGCGTCATCGGGAAATGGTTTGAATTATGTGCAAGAAAGATGTGATCGATAAATCATAGAATATAGAGAGTGATTGAGTGTGAGATTCATTTTATATTTAGACCTCGACAATTGAGTATGAACCGTGGAACTAGAGTGTGTCACAAGGTGATGAGTGCGGCGTGTGAGAGTAGATGCTAAAAAGATATATCATGAATGCATGAAGTGTGTATGATTCATAATAAATGTTACAAGAAATAGATGTCATGATAGCATGAAGTGTGTAGTGTGTAGTGTGTAGTATGTGAGGTTCATGTGATGTGTGTGTAATATGCCCTCAACAGTCAAGTGTGAACCATAACACAGAGTGCATCATAAGGTAATGACGATACAGATGTGCAAGATACGTGTGAAAGACTAGATCTAAAGTAAGAAGTGAAATAGTAGAAATGTGAGACATCGATAATGTTAGGGGGGAAGAGTAAGTGTGATGCCCCCCAAGTGCACGATGATGAAGAAGAATCAAGTGATATCGTCTAAAAGATCATCATTGTCATGGTAAAAACTGAATGATGATGCATCCAAGACTTGATAAGCTATAGAATGAGGTTGATCAAGTAAGGAGCCATTGTGGCGTAGATTATACATGCCCATTGCATATTCTTTGTCAGTGAAAGGTGGTAATGGACATCTATGGGCATACCACTGAGTAAGATTTTTTGAATAGCCGAGAACGAAATTATTGTAAATAAAAACATGGACAAAGGGCATAGGGAATCAAATGTCAATGTGGTTAGGATTTAAAGTACCACCAATATAGTCAAACCAAGATTTCCCAAGAGTGAGTGGTGAAAGGTTCAGAGTGTGTGCAACAAAGACTAATAAATGAAATACTCGAAGACCATGAGCAATAGTAATGTGAACGTATCCGTGATATAAACGAGGAGCATGCGATGGAGGGATGAGATCATCTAGAGTGAATCCTATTTGAGTCATACTATCATATGTGCATATAGTGTTAGAGCAATTAAGATCAAATAGAATATGTGGCCAATAAGCATTATTCATGAAAAGGGTGCATGTGAAAGGAGGTATTGTAGACACAAAGTTGCTCACAAGGAGACAATGAAGGTGGTATGGCATTATGGGCATGCCCTTGATAAAGTATTGTAGCATTAATAGATGAAGGGTGTGAACTGAAGCGGATGAAACAACATCTAATGCACAAATAGTTCCTTCGAGTGGAGGTAAATTATCTGGATAGTCCATGCACCACTGGATCGGGAGCCGAATGGATAATAGTAAAATTCGAACATGTAATGCAGTGTTTGGATCTAGGTTGCAATATTGAAATGGGGTACTATCAGTGGGAACTGTATATTCAATGCCCTCATGTAAGAATTTGACACAACAATGAACTGTGGAAGGTACTACTTGCATTTTGTGAAGTCATGGCCTACCGAGTAAGAAATTATATGTGACTGGAAAATCAATGACAAAGAATATTGTAAGAACTATTTTTGGCCCAAATGATGATGAGCAAAGAAATAGTGTCGAGGCATGGATGCATAGTAGAATCATATGCCCAAAGAGAAATATTTGTTGGGTTAAGATTAGCTATCGAAAGGCCAAGAGCCTGAATGAATGATAAAGAACAAAGGTTGAACTTAGATCCATTATCGACTAAAACTCATTTAACACCATTGTTTCAGATGCATATGCGTATATAAAGAGGAGGATCATTTTCATAAACAAAAAAATTGTTAGTGATGGTAGATGGAAAAGTAAGTGTTGAGAAAATGCATCCACAAATGTTTGATAAACTATGTCCAGATCAGTAGTAGAAGGGATGCGAGTATTAGCCAAGAGAGTAATAATTTTAACTCAACAATTAATATTGGCTAGCAAGAAATCATGAATAGAAATATCCATGATGAGAAGATCCTAGAAAAATGAGAGCAATAAAAGTATGAGGACCCTAAGAGTGTTCGAGTGGGACGGGTTCACCAAATGATTAAGCAAATATAGGAAATATAAAACTAAATCTTAATTATGTAACAACGCAATAAATATGTAATAAAGTACAAATTTAGCCTAAACAATAAGCAAGATAAATGTAAAACCCTAAGTACAAGAGGGAGGAAAGAAGACTTAGGTGATTCACAAAAATCTTAGAGGTGTGCGAGCTAACAAAATAATGAAACAAGAAAACAAAGTGTCGTGAATAGCGAGCCATGAAAAATGTAAAAGCTGTCAAGATTGTTGGGACTAGGACGCTGCAGACATGGTCGGGGCTGCATGGGGTGATGTAGACTCTTCTAGGCGTTGGTGACAACTTAGAACCTCGAAACTCAATTTTGCGCAGGTCGCAAGATGTTTATTGGATATCACCTTTAGTCACATGTATTTTGCTGTTTGATCGCCGAATTCGCTTGAAACCTGTAAAGAGAAAGAGCACATGCAAAAACCCAAAAACACATCAAATCCCAAAAAAGAAAGATACAAATGAGGATTCGGACTACCCCAGGTGGTCGCTTGACTGAGTGAACTTACAATCCGGGTGTTGCACTACATTTCAGACTCCATGTAGTTATGTGTGTGTGTGTGTAGAATCGTGCCGTAGGTAGTTCTCATGCAAGTTGCACTTGATAATGATCAATAACTAAATGTAGAAAATGTAGATAGATGTGTGCATGTAAAAATGAACTTCCCCTCCTATGCGTGTATGTAGAAATAACAGTCCCTTGTCCCTTGTGTGAAGCTAGATGGATGCTTAAATGCTCTTGTAATGCTCTTGGATGCAACCTTAGGTGGTGATAGTAAATGTTTAGTGTTTGGTCCTTTATTATGGTCACATAGTGATTGACTAAAAATGTGACATAGGAACTAGTTAATTTAAGCTATGGACAAGCGTAAATAAAGTAAATAGATGTTGTAAATAAATGTAAAAATGACCCAAAAACTTAAACTAATGGAAATAAAAACCTAATGTACAAGAGAGAAGAGGAAAGAACTCAAAGCTGAATAGAAGATGCTCGCATGATTGTGTCACAGAGGTGACTAGAAAATCGAAAATAAGAATGAATGTGCAGGAGCTCTGTAAAGGTTGGATCTAGAGTATCTAGTTGGACTAGAGCACCTAGAGAGGGATTGGGGCACCTACGGGCGCTCTGGTTTGTGCAAAAGCTCAAACCGATCTTCACAAATTTGGTAGATGGTCATGAAACCCTCACTATCTATCGCATTGACTTCGTTGCTTGTTTCTCCGGATGTCACCGATATTCCAAGATGATGAAAATAAAAGGAATGATAATCAGATCATACTAAGCCAAAAACATAGATGCTAATTAAACACCATGATTAATAAGATGAAAGTAATTCACCAAAATAACTTTACATAAACCTTTGCAAACAAATGAGCAAAGAATATCATATATTATTATGGAACTCAATGAAATACAATGAGAATGAGCCTTACTTATACAGTAAGGAATAACAATCTAAGAACCAGTCAAGGTCGTAGATCAAGCCATAAATCAAGGAAAGAACTAGTCAAGACCATAGATTCAAGATAGAACTAGACATCAAAGTTCTAGTCAATACCATAGATCAAAGAAAGAACTATACCTAACAACTAGATAATATCTCCCTAATATATAAATAAATAAAAAGAAATATACACACACATAAGTGGGTGAGGATAAATACAATAAAGGTAAATAAAGTACCTAGGTGAACATGAGCTAAGGTAAATACCTACTCTAACACCCCCCCTCAAGTGAAGCTAGGGGCCAAAATAGAAGTGGCATGTCCACAAAGTATGATTCCCGACAACTATGCCCGATGAGGTACTCATCTACAATAACCGAGAAAAAGGGATGTTGCAAGGTACCCAAAACTAGTAACAACAAAGTAAAGAGAAAAAACCCGCTACAAGGCATCCCAATAAGCTTGACTCAAAAAACTTGTACAATATTGAAGAATTTTGGTGTGCACTATGGTTTGAATCCACTGTTAGATCACAAAACTAAAAACAATCGACATGGGCTTCGCTGTAATAGCTCCATATAAGGAAACCGTCAATGGAGTGACGTCAAAAGTGTAAAAAAATACCAAACATAATTTGATCAACTGCTACAAATCAGTGTGATATGATCCAAGAATAATAACCAAAGCAACAAGGTAAGGACACAAAATCCAAAGTGTCACGATCCAAGAAAAGCCAAGGTAATATGGCAAGGACACAAAACCCGAAAGTAAACATAATTGAATAAACTATTGCAAATATGTGTCTTTGTGATCCAAGAATAATAACCAAAGCAACAAGGCAATGACACTGATATCTAGAGTGTCACGATCCAAGAAAAGTAAAGGACACAAAACCCGAAGAATTAGGATCAACATCACACCCTCCCATACTGCTAAATGGGTGGAGTGACGTTACAAATCTGTATGTGTTGTCAAAATAACTACTCGAACACTGACAAACTAACACTTGACTTCACCAGAATAGCTCCCCCATAAGAGAGACTGTCAACATGTAAAAAGTGTCGAAAATACAGATACAAACTCTCTCAACAAACAAGAGAGATACATTACACATGGTAAAGAAAAATGCTCAAAACAAGGAGCATTACAATGCAAAAGGTATAGAAAGTGGAACAAGAGGCTAAATGGTGAAGGAGCCACGCCTATAGATTCGTCTCAACGAATGCCTATGTCACCGCCACGAGTGATCAGATATCCACCCCAAATCAACACGGATGGATGAAGAAGATGTTTGCATATGACTTGGTGCAAAATACGGTGGGTGCATGTAAAGGAACATCAGAATGTGTGTCAGGTTGATCATGTTTGACAGATGAAATCTTAGGTTTCTCAAGCCCGAGTGAAGGTGCAGAACTCATGTGGAGCTCATGATCCTCGATAAGAGTCGAGTGAACAAAAGTAGGATTTCGACAATGTGTGATCCCAATGAAGTAACTACTCGAAGACCAATGCCATGGTGAGAATTCCACTTAACATGTGGAATATGAGAAATAAAACCCTGTGAATGTTTGCCAATACCTCTGCCAGTGAAACCCATAAAACAGAGCATGTGAGAACCAAATGCAATGGTATGTTTCTCAAAAGAGCCATGCATATGAGTAGAAGTAGGATATACATCATGTGTTACTGCAATAGGCACATATGTGGAAGAGCATGCAGTAACAAGCCTCATAGGCTTAGGAGCATCAGGAGCAAGAATAGGCTCAGAAACTGATAGATCAAGGTCAGTGGGTGTCAGAGCAATACCTACAAGTGGACTAGGAGCATGGATATGACGATCCCAACAATATGATGGCGATCTTTGCAAGCTAGCAAGTTTTGTTGCATGGAGTGTATTATTGTGTCCTTATAGTGAACGAGTGTTTGTAGAAGAGAATTTCACTTCTTGAGCGATCTATTTTCTTCCACAAATTTTACAATATCCTCCTAAAGTTCACACACTTCAGAGAAAAACATATCATTCTCAGAATCCATGATAGATACAAGAATGTAACTCCCAAAATTTTAGGACGTCAGTTTAACCGAAATTGCGGCCCACAAGTGATTACAACACCCTCTATATCGACACTATAATAAATGCGTGTTTCAATATGACACTTTTAAAATTATAGTGTGATTCTTAAAATAAATATTTCCAAGGGAAAGAGCACGAAAAAACAAGCACTTTTACAAAAACGACACTCAAATCCAAGTTGTCGATCAAAAGATACAAACTTTACAAGTTTATGCTCTGTTATTTATTTTAGTTGCCACTAAAACAAAATAAAATGCTCTTGCCTTCACCACACAAATAAAATGAAAGGGGGTTGGAGTTAAGCACCTACTAGTAGGAATCACAAGCTTTAAGCCCTCATACGACCATACCTTGTGACCAAGGGCTAAGGATTTTGGGTGTGCTCGTAGATTAGACCCGACAAAAAAAGGAAAGAAACGTCTTTCCTAAAACCGCTGTTTCACACTAATCGAGAATCTTTGCAACACAACAACAAAAAACCATGTACGGATCTTGAAAAATTACAAAAACCCAAAAATTGATTTTTAGGTAATCCTCTAATTGACGTGAATTCCAAGACAAACCAGTCTACGTCTTTGCAACAACAAAAAAAACTGAAAAAAACGAGCGGCTCTAGAAATGGTCGAGTTTATAGTCGATCTTAGGGTTTTTCCACCTTCCAAATCCAATGGAAGGCTCTGTTTTTGCATAAACCTATGTATAGAAATAAAATATGAACAAATCCCGAATATATGAATAAAAAAACCTTATTTGCAAAATAAAACTTACAGACAAATGTCAATAGCAATCTCTTGCTCTGATACCATAAAAGGAACGATAACCAAATCATACCAAGCCAAAAACATAGATGCTAATCAAACACCATGATCAATAAGATGAAAGTAATTCACCAGAATAACTTTACATAAACCTTTGCAAACAAATGAACAACAATATCATATATTATTATGGAACTCAATGAAATACAATGAGAATGGGCCTTGCTTATATAGGCAAGGAATAACAATCTAAGAACAGTCAAGGTCATAGATCAATCCATAAATCAAGGAAAGAACTAGTCAAGACCATAGATTTAGAAGAGAACTAGACATCAAGGATCTAGTCAATACCATAGATCAAGGAAAGAACTATACCTAACATTTAGATAATATTTCCTAATATCTAAATAAATAAAAGAAATATCCACACACACAAGTGGGTGAGGATAAATACAATAAAGGCAAATAAAGTACCTAGGTGAACATGAGCTAAGGTAAATACCTACTCTAATAGAAAAGACTTGCAAAAGACCAAGAAAGGGTATCAAAACCCTAAAAAAAAAAGAATGCAAATGAATGGGCCTGATGACCTCGTTACCACAACAATAGGCTTACTAACCGAGCATTACACTACATTTGACCCAAATGTAATTTTGGCGAGTGTGTGCAATAACTATATGTAGAAAATGTAATAGAATGTGTGCATGGAATAGAATTGAATTCTCCCCATATGTTGTGTGTGATGTAGATGACCTAGCCTTATGCCTTGTGATGGAGCTATGTGGATGCAAGTGATCTCCAATGCAATAGATGGATGCAACTCTAGATGGATGATAGCAGTGACTAGTGCTTGGTCCCTCATTATGGTCTCATAACTTTATATTTATAGAGTTCTCTTGATCTAATTTCGTAATTAACCCCGAGATGGATGACCACCAAAAAGATAAAGATCTCAAACGACTAGAAAGAGCCCAAAAAGTGGCGGGAAAGTTCAAAAAGGACCTGGGTGCCCTTGGTGGGACCAAGGTGCCCACGAGCGCCCTAAGTAGCCTAGGCGCTCCAGTCAAAGCTAAAATGACAGGACATGACGAAAGCCGACCGGGCATGTGTGTGGTGGGGGTTGAGAATGACAAAATAAAATAAAGCAATATGGCCAAAAGAGGAGGGTTAATTAGTACTTTCTTCACTCAAAACCCTCTAAATAATAGTATGAGATCGAGACTAAATATTGTTTAAAGGGCATGATTTTGTGTCTACACATAGCTTTGTATTTATATGATTCCCTTGCTTGAATTTTGTAATTAATCATTAAAAGGTGACCCATAAGAAATCAAGATGCCCAACATCCGGAAAAGACCCAAAAGATGCGATTAAGATACAAAGCGGTCGGGGTGTGTGGACACCGGCGTCTTAGTTGGGCGTTGGTGTCCATACTCATAAAAATTGAAGTATTGAAGGTCAGACTAGGCAAGAAGATGTGTAAGACCAAGAAAGAAAATAAAAAGAAAGAAAAGAGGCCAAAGACAGTGGTCAATTAGTACTTTTCTCGCTTAGGAATCATATGAATAATGGTATGTGATCAGGACCTAGAAATGCACCCAAAATGCGTGATTTAGTGTCTACAGATGCACACTACAAATCTTTGTCAAAGAAAATGATTGATTTTTTATTGAAGAAATTGCATAGAGAAGGAACTAGAAAAGAAAAAGGGATAAATAAAAGTAAATTTATAGAGTATCAAAGTGGAGCTTTGGTAGAGAAGGGTAAGTTACATAAAGAATAAACTATATTACCACTTAAGAAGGATCACAAAGAAAAGTGGTAAAGGACACACATGAGAATTTGAAGGCGTTAGAAGAAAATATAAAGGCTATGAGGGATATAAGACCACTATAGAGATCATATTTTAAAAATGGGAAAGCTCTAGGAAAAGGTACCAGAGGTGATGGACGTGCAATTGAAACAAGGATAAAGGAAGCAAATTTTTATATGGACAAAGAAGATATTTTAGTGTGGTGAAATGTTGACAATATATAACGACACATATAGAAATCTAATGCGGTGCTCGTATGAGCGAGACTCGCATAATAATATATAGATTATCCGTAAGAAATGAAAAGGAGGATGTGTGTCACTTTGAGATTGCAAGGGAAAAATACACGTGGGAGACTCCTAAGACCTAGAGATGTGTGACAAATCATTAACAACCCAACACCTTCTAGATGGATGGACATGATTGATAACCATATCCAACCATGTGTCAGGGTGTAAGGCCCAAGGTCCATACAAAAGTATAAAAACCCCATTAGGTTATGCATTTGACTTGGATTTTTTGTAGAGTAGGGGCAAAAGGAATGAAATAACAAGGAATCTTTATGGTTTGTAGTGTTGGAATATTGTAAAGGTTTGAACTCTCATTTATTATGATGTAACATGCAATATATTTGTATTACGCGTGGCACAATCTGTATGATGATCTCATATGTATAATGTAATCTTCTTGTAAAGACTAAATATATTGAGTTTTGTTGATGTTAGGTGTAGTGTACAACTTTACGCATGAGAATGTGTTGTGTTGTGATTGAGTAATCGGTCAATTACTTCTTGTTTGTTAATGCATGTGTCTACTTTTACAATTCTCTATTACAATGAGATTCTAAACACTCTATTTATACTTTGGGTAAGACTTGTAGGCTTCAATTCGAGTAATAATGCCAATGTATTGTTGAGGTGTTTTGGTAGTTGTATATATTTGGTCCAATGTAGACCCCTGAATAAACCTAAGAAAGATTTTAGGCAATAATACGCTAACACCAAATTACTTAAGTAGTTCGATATGAAAATTAAGTGTATACAATTAATTAGATAAGCGAGCCTTTACCCTAATATAATTAAAGATCTACTAATGTATACACCCCTTAATACTTATTCATATATAAAAATAGTCTTTAAAGGTCACCCCCAAGTTTTGTGGCTACACTTACAATCATTATGCCTAACATTCTTTTAAAATGTTTAAAAGTTAATATAAAAGTAGGACTTGTGTCTTGCCAAACACCTTGTTTGGTGTGGAATTACATTTAAAAACCTATTTGATTTGAGTTCGAATCACACTTGAAATTCAATGTCCACAGTAGAAGATCCAAAATCAAAAAGGGTTGGAAAGTCTTCGAGATTGAGCAACCATTGCGTCGAATGTTGTCCTAGAGTGGGGTCCTTTTGTTTCAACTCTTCGTTTTAACGCTTTGGTCCCATAATTACGCAGCTTCCCTAACAGAATATATATATATATATATGTATATATATGTGTGTGTGTATATATGTATATGTATATTTCTATGATTGAATTTTTTTTTATTACCACTGAAATATGTTTTCCTATTAATTATAGATATAATACAACACTCATTAAACTTGAATCCAAAAATACTGAATCCACAAAGTTGCAGATCAGTCATCCCAAACTCTTTAAATACGCAGCCATTTCAATAGTTTCGATGGCTAGCAGGCGCCCGATCTAAACAAAGCAGATGCAAGTCGAAAATTCTCAAACCGAAGAAATCTAATATTTTTCTGTAAGCCTGTAAAAGACCTTAGTTGTATTATCATTGTTTATACCATAAAAATGTCGGGCAAAAGAAAAGCGGAAGGAATTGCTCTGCTTTCTCTGTACAATGACGAAGACATGGACGTTGACGAAGACATGGACGAAGAAGAAAATGAAGAGGAAGAGACTTCTCCAATTGAATTGTCTCCTTCGCCACAAGCTCCGTTGGACGTTGAAAATAAACCCTCGAGAAGCCCTTCTCCTGCGATTAAAAGTCCTGTTGAGGCCCAGCGGCCCAGCAAAGGCGGTTTGGGAATCGTTGATTACGCGCATGATGAAATGGCCGTGTCTCCGGAGCCCGAGGTAAGTAGAGTTTGAAATGGGTGGTGATAGTTTTTGATTGATGGTTTGGATTTTTAGTGGAATGGATGTTAGGGTTTGAATTGCGACTTAGGGTATCATATTTGGTCAGTTGGAATGATTTAACCGATTAGGGTATCATAAATACGAGTAATTTAGGAAATTAACGTGTCATGTTTTCTGTTAATTGGAGTGATTTAACAGATTAGAGTTTCACGAATACGTGCAATTTGGCAAATGAGGGTTTGTTTTTGAGCATATGAATGATCTCGAAAGTTAGACTTAATTATTTTTGCAGATTGGGCATGTGTAACAAGTTATGGTTTTGTTGAATATGGGACGGCTATGAAATCAGGTTTGCTTCATAGAGGAGGTCAAAGATTCAAATTCAGAGTGGGTAGGGTTGTACACCCTGTTTAACAATCCCATGTTGGGATAAATTAGTCTTGCTTGGACATGACCTAAATAGTTTACCTTAGCTTTACTTCTACATCCGTCTCCCGGCTGCGATAAGCGGAGTTTGAGATGTGTGTGGTAAACTTTGATTTTTTGTGCAATGGGTGTTAGGAGTTTGATTTGTTTTTGGGTATGGCCAGGTTAAGGTGTTATGTTTGTGTGAATTGGAGTGGTTAAGAAGATTAGGGTTTGTTTTTGTGAATTTGAATAATATGGCAAATTAGAGTATCTTTTTTGAATTATGCATATCTGTAGAGTTAGGGTTTCATTGATTATGGGTACAATGGCATAGCTATCTCTCCGGAGCTCGAGGTAAGCTGGGTTTGAAAGAGCTGTTGTTAATTTTGATTTAGGGTTTTATTTTTAGTGGATTGGCTGTTAAGGTTTTACTTCTCTTGTGGTTTTGGCTGGAGCAAGTTATGGTTTCATGTTTGTGTGAATTGGAGTAATGTAACAAACTAGGGTTTCGTTGTATTACATAATTACACTATAACCTTGCTACATGTTAGCTGTAGTTATGGGCTACTTTATTGCAGTGGGAGGGTTTGAACTTCGGTCATGCCTTGTTCTCCATTAGCATCATACACAACCCCTCGGGCCTTCGATATTTTGCTTTAATAATGCAATATGTTTGGGTTATTATCATAGTTACCAAATCTGGCCGGATCTGCACAAAATTCGCCAGATCTGGATTTTTCAACTCACCAGGATAAATTCTCGTCGTGTCGGCCCTAATTTAGGGAAAAAAATATTTTTATTTTAAATTTTTTTCTCGTAGTTTTTGGAAAAAAGCAATCAACTATCAACCTTATATATTTTTTTTAATGATTTCAATGTTTTAAAAGCACGATTTTTTTTTTTTTTTTAATGATTTCAATGTTTTAAAACGACTCCTTTAAAAATAAAATATTTTTCTAATTCTAAACCCTAAAAGCTAACTCTAAACAATAAAACAAAAGAACAACACAAAACAAAACATAAAGCAAAGAAACTTACCTTTGGCTCTCCAAAATTGCATTGTGCTTGTCTAGGGTTTGAGGAGCTATTGCTAAGCTTGTAGGAGTGTGAGGAGCTGTAAAGGAGGAAGATTTGTGAAGGATTTGTGGTTTACAAAGTGAAGGTAAGTTTTTTTTAATTTCTAACCTTGTTTTTTTTTTTTTTTGTTATTTAATCTTGCACACATTACATTTTGATTTTTTTGCTTATGTTCATCTTTTTTTTGCTCTTTCTATTTAATTTTTTTAATTTTCATTGTTCAATCACAATGCAATTGCATGCCATTGTTTTCTTTGCTTTTTTTTTTTTTGGAACCTTGTAGGTATTTTTACAATGGCAACAACAAGTTCTGCTTCTTCTAGGCAATCTTTGGCCAAGGACTTTGACCCAAATTCACCGTTATGGAGGCACGTAACAATAGTTCAACAACTTGCAGGTGGTGGTTGTTTTGAATGGAAATGCAATGATTGTGATGGACTATTCAAAGGCTCTTACAGTAGGGTGAAAAGCCACTTGTGTGCCATAACGGGTAATGGCATAAGAGTATGCAAGGGGAAGAATAATGTTGGGGTGCCAAAAGCAAAAGTTTTGGCATATATCAAAGAGCAGGAAGATGCAGAGGCAAATGTGGCTATGAGAGCGGGTCATCCATGGCAAAAGAGGAGGTTCATCTCGTTCAACGAGGCCTCCAGTTGCTCCATCACCTAGTGGATCCCCAATTGTGGCCATGCCACATCCATTTGTGGCTCCTATCTCCACGGATGAGGATGTTTCCCTTGCACGAAAGAAAAGCAAGACAAAAGGGCCATTGGAAAAGGCCTTTCAGAATGAGACCAGGGCAATTGCAGATGAACACATTGCAAGGTGTGTATATGCTAATGGGCTTTCTTTTAATGTTGTGAGATCACCTTATTGGCATGAGATGGTGAAAGCCATCAATGAGGCACCAAAAGGGTATAAATCACTAGGATATGAGAAGATCCGCACCACCCTTTTGGATAAACAAAAAAAAATATGTGGAAACCTCCTTGCAACCAATTAGGGACTCATGGACCAAAAAACAGTGTGTCCATTGTTTCTGATGGATGGAAAGATGCAAGAAACCACCCTTTAATCAATGTGATTGCAGTATGCCCTAAGGGGGCAATGTTTTTGAAAGCGGTTGATTGTGAGGGGCAAGTGAAGGATGCCCAATTTATAGCCAACATTCTCTTTGAGTCCATTGAGGCAATGGGGCCTGAAAATGTTGTCCAAGTCATAACGGACAACGCCAAAAATTGCAAAGCTGCGGGGATGCTAGTTGAGGCACGGTATGGGCATATTTTTTGGACACCATGTGCCGTGCATTCATTGAATTTAATGCTAAAGAAAATGGCAAACAAAATAGAGTGGATCCAACAAGTGTATGAAGAAGCTGAAGAGATCCAAATGTTTGTCACCAACCACCACATGTCACAGGGCATTTTTAGATCATTCTCGCAGTTGGAGCTACTGAAGGTAAGGAAAAGCTTTTTTTCTTTCTTTTTAATTTAAAATTTAAATATAAGTTTTTTAGTATTCTTTTAGCTTTCAATTTTATTTTTAATTTTTGTTCCTCATTCTTATTAGGTTGCTGAGACTCGGTTCACATCACACACAATCATCTTGAGACGACTAGTGAAGGTGCGAGAGGCACTCATGAGGATGGTAACATCCAATCTTTGGTCTATATGGAGGCAATCAAACACTCAATGGGCTCAAAAAGTGAAGACCCTGATCTTAGAGGACCCTTGGTGGGATAGAGTGAATTATCTGTTGAGTTTTACGGAGCCCATTATGAGCATGATCCGGTTTACTGACACGGATCAGCCATGTCTAGGAGAGATATATGACGGCATCGACTCAATGATTGAGAAGATAAAAGCCGTCATAAATGCAAAAGAACAAGATCCCGAGGAAATATTTTTCAAACAAGTGAAGTCAATCCTCATTGAGTGGTGGAACAAAATGACCACCCCATTACATCTACTGGCTTTTGCATTGACTCCTAGATTTTATAAAGACAGAGATCCTTTCTTCGCTGTGGAGGGTAGCACCATACAGGGATGCGGAAGTCAAGTGAGGGATATATGGCGGCATTGGCTAGGCTCTTCCCTGATCCTGAGGCCCAAGACCAAGTTATGGTAGAGTTTGGCAATTTCATAGCAGAAACGGGTCATAGCCTTCTCGCTCTTCGGAGCAAATACAAGATGGATGCTCATATGTGGTGGTACCTCCATGGTACTTCATCGGTTTACTTGCAACCTCTTGCAATCAAGGTCTTGGCACAGGTAACTTTTAAATTTTTTTATTCTCTTTTCTTTTAGTTTTTTAAAATTTAAGTTTGAGTGTTTAAGTTTGAAGTTGAACTTTGCATTGACTTTGAAGTTTGGGTTGCCTTAATAGGTTGCAAGTTCATCTTCCTCTGAGCGCAACTCGAGTACATATAGTTTCATCCACTCACAGAAACGCAACAAGTTGAGGGCTAAAAGGGCTGAAGATTTGGTATACATACATTCCAACTTGCGCCTTTTATCCCACAAATCACCGGAGTACAAGGAAGGGTCAACAAGACATTGGGACATTGATCCAGAGATAGTTGACTTGGATGCTTCCATTTCCCACCATGGAGCATATGATGATGAGGGGGATGAGGGGAGTTCTGTGGCACGGCACCACGAGACCTACATGCACAAGGGGGTGCAATCGGCAAAGGGCCCTAGTGCGAGAGTGGTTCGAGCCCATGTGGTTCTAATGAACCACATAATGATGATGATGTAGTTGGTTTTGATCCTCTTGATGAAGAGGAATATGATGAATATTGACAATGAAAGATAGTTTGAACTTTGAATATTGATCTATGATTGAATTTAATATATCATGAGATTCATGACATTCACATTGTGTTCGATTTAAGTATTTTAAATTTTAATTTAACTTTTAAATTTTAAGTTTCTAAGTTTTATCGGTATCCTAGCTTGTTTGTTGTGGTTATTCACTTATTTAGCTTATAACTTGTCTTTTATCTTGTCTTTCATATGCATAATATGTGGTTAATAATTAAATTCCTATTTAAAAGGCTGAAATTTATATATTTTTTAATTTTTATATAGTTTTTCTAATGTATCAACCATGTTGCTAGATGTTTCTAGTATTCCCAATTGTTGTAGTTTATGCTTGTAAGACATTACCGTAAAACACTTATCGTAAAAACATCAACTCAAATACGTTGTAGTGGTAAAGTCGGCAAGGGGATGATTCATGGTCTTCAATATGATGAAGTCAAGATCGTCTAACTATTAGATCAAAGGGATTTGTCATATAGATGGAGGAACCACCGCCATACAAAGGTGACGATTGTATTACCACCTCGGTGATCGTGAAAACACCGGTATTCGTAGGTGGTAATTACTTGATTGCCCCAATGGATCTGAACCGCTGGTCTGCATATACCGGCAGCTTGGCCTTGATAAAAATAACACAGCCAGAAGTGGTTGTAAATACTTCCTTTGCTCGACGATAGTTTGGTTGGGCTTCGGGTGGATTCCTAAATGAGAGGGCATCAATACGGATTTTGTAGAGGGCAAAGTATATCATAGAAGTTAGTGACGAGTTGTGAAGCTGGATTCACATTGTGATTTGCATGTTGAGTCTTTGTTCATGTTATCTTCATTGTTTCATAGCCGATAGTGATTGTTTCAGTTTTGGATAGTTACGAGAAGTGTTGTAAGAGTGCAAATCAAGCGTGTGCAAGCTTGGTTAGTTTAGTAATTGGTAGTTGTGTCCATGAAAGGCTAAAAGTGGCAATAACTTGTACATTTGTGAATGACTGTGGAAAGGAGAGTGTAAGTGCCTCACCCACTAGTGTTTTTCCCACACTAGGTTTCTCCATGTCAATTCGTGTGTTCATATTGTATTTTGGTGTTTTTCATGTTTTTCTTTACGTCCAAAATTCTATGCATTTTAATCAGAAAGTACACTACTCTTTGTTTAAGGAAGCAAATTAGTTTAGAACAGTCATTTATCAATCACTTGTTGGGTTAGGCTTATAAGATTGGTGTTGGTGAAGCCTAGTTTGGAATATCTATCTGGTTCACACATCATATTAGTATTGGAGATGGTTTAGTATTAGTATTTTTTTGGTTTTGTGTGTTTGTGACTACATTTCACTTTATGCCCGTCACTAGAGCAATTAGTGTGAGTGGTCAAGGTATCCCAATGCCTTTCGAAGAAGAAATTTCCACAAGGAAGCGGAAACAAGAGATTAGGGGTATGGCTTGTTATGATGAAGAAGATGCCTGCACTACCATTGAAGAGTGATTTCACAAGCTCGAGGAAGGAGTGGCTAGTATTTATCTTTCTATGTGCAAGCTTGACCGGTTGGAGTCCATTGTGGGGGTTCTCATGGAGAAGCTTGGTGTTTCTATGAGAGTGCTGAAAGCAAGTAATGAGGATGCTCTTGAACATGAGAAAGTGGAGGACAACCCCATGCCAACCAAACTCTATTGCCTTTTAAAGCTGAAGCAAAGATAGAGATTCAACCATATGACAAAGATGTGAATACGGAGAGGCTAGACAATTGGCTTGCTCAACTAGAGGCATATTTCAGTTTGCAGTAGATTAATGAGAGCCAACAGATTTCTTTTGCAAGGTTAAAATTAACCAATCATGCATTAACTTGGTTTTAGAGCTATGTTCATACTTTGGTTGTTAAGAAGCTTCCTCCTATTACTAAATGGGATGATTTTAAGATGCTAATCAAGAAGCAATTTTATCCTATTTGTTATGAGGAAGAGAGGTCCATGTATTGGCAATATTTTAGGCAAAAGCAAGGCCAAAGCATGTAGGAGTACACAAGTGAGTTCTGCAAGAAGGCTGTCCAAATGGGCAAGGATGTAGTGTATTGTGACATCTTGATGAAGTATGTTGGTGGACTCCATAGCCATTTGAGGAGACTTGTCATCTTGGCCAAGCCTACGGATGTAGATGAGGCTTGTTCTCGAGTCCACCGCTTAGAAACAGACAAGAAAAAAGCTCCATCCACTTCTCAAAACACTTCCAAGCAGCAAGGTGGGAACCAAGTAAAAGGGTAAATGCCAAGGGAAAGGTAAGCATAATACTACTTTCGTTTCCAAAAAGTATACTAAAAGGCATTGTGGGCATTGTGATGTTGACAGTCATGCCGAGGAGAAATGTTGGTAGCTTTATCCGGAATTACATTCATTCAAAAATAAGGAGGCTGCAATGTGCTCCTTCAAGGTGAGAATATTGGTTGTAGCTCCAATGTGGATGACAGGCGTCGTACCTTCAATAATTGAGAGGTATGTTTGGGTAGTACTAGTGCTCAAGAGAGTGAGCTTTCTAAGCTTTTCCATATTAAAATTCAAATGAAGAAAACAAAAGTGGATGCTCTTTTTGATACTTGTTCACAAGCAAATTTGATAAGCAAGGAGTTAGTGAACAATTGGGGATAGAAACTTACAATCATCCAAGCCCATATGCTTTGGGTTGGGTGAAGAAAGGTGTAGACATCAAGGTAACCAAACAATGTAAAACTTTGGTATTAATGCACATTTCATTGATGAAGTTATAGTGGATGTGCCTCTTGATGTGTGTGGTGTAGTGTTTGGCAGCCCTTGTATATTTGGGATGCTATCTTCATGAGGAGAGCCAACCAATACCGTTGGTAAAGATGGCAAGAGCTACATCATTTCAGCCTACAAAGGTGATTCTAAAATCTCTTTGGTAAGTGCCTCTCAAGCCAAAAGGCTAATTAATGTAAGTGGAAGGTTTTCTTTGCTTCTTTTGAGAGATATTCAAGATAAAGAGGTGGTTACGCATGAAATTTCTTGTAGCATATTTACTAACAAAGAGCAAAAGTGTATGGGAGAGTTGGTTCGGATTGTTCAAGGAAGTCTTCCACGAGCTTAACAATTTGCCATTGACTAGGCCTATTGAGCAGAAAATTTAGTCTGCTACTTGACAGTCCACTTCCAAATCTTTGGTTGTATCAACAATCCTTAAAGGATGCTAAGGAGGTAATACAACATTTACAACATTTGACTAATCAAGGTGTAATTCGTCCTAGTACTTCTCCATGTGGTTCTCCTATTATGTTAGTACCTAAGAAGAATGGTTCATAGAGAATGTGTGTTGATTATAGAGCACTTAACAACATAACCGTCAAGGAAATGTACCCTCTTCCATGGATTGATGATTTTCTAGATAAACATTATCATGCCAAGTATTTTACCAAGTTGGGTTTAAAAGCGGTGGTATCACCAAGTGCGGATTAAGGATTAGGACATTTGGAAGGCAACACTCAAGAGAAGGGGGGGGTTCTATGAGTGGTTGGTTCTCCTTTATGGGCTATGTAATGCGCTTGCTACCTTTGTGTGGTTGATGAATGAGGTAATGAGACCATTTATTGAATTTTTCATCATTGTGTGTTTGGATGATATTCTCATCTTTAGCAAAACTTTTGATGAGCATGTTGATCATTTAAAACAAGTTTTGTAAGGTTTTGAAGGAGAATGAGTTAGTGTTGAATTCAAGGAAATGTGAGTCTACTCAACAATTACTTGTCTTCTTGGGGCATGTGGTTGGAAATGAGGAGATGAGGAGCAATTTGGCGAAGGTTGAGACCATCATGAATTTGTTGAAGCTTCCTAATGTGACCAAAACAAGGAGCTTTGTTGGAGCAGTTCAATATTTGAGGAAGTTCATCAAGGCTTTCTCTTCCATAGCTACATGTTTGCATGCCATTACAATAGGTGGTAATACTTTCACTCGGGGTAAGAAGCAACAAGATGCATTTGATATGTTCAAACATAAGATTAGCCATTCTTTGGTTTTAGCTTTGCCTAACTTTTAATAACTATGCATTGGGGGTTGTTTTCCTACGAGGGGTAAGCCCATATGTTACCATTTAGAGTTATTTCGTGGTGCAATATTGAATCATTGTACATATGATAAGGAGTTGTATGCTTTTGTTCAAGTAGTCAAGAAATGAGGGGTAAGCCCATATGTTACCATTTAGAGTTATTTCGTGGTGCAATATAGAATCATTGTACATATGATAAAGAGCCGTATGCTCTTGTTCAAGAAGTCAAGAAATGGAAGCACTATCTCATGGGTAAGGAAACTATTATCCATACAGATCACCAACCTCTCCAATATTTGCAAGCACAAACTAAACTTCAACAAGCTAGACACTATAAGTGGATGGGGTTTTTGCAACAATTTCATTTGATTATCAAATATAAGAAAGGTGTGACTAACAAACTAGCTGATATGTTATCTAGATTTCCATTGCTTTCAGCAACGGCACCATAAGTCTTGTTGATCCCTTTATGTGTGCATCATATGTAGAAGGATACGAGCATGATGCAGATTTTGGGAGCCATTACTTCAAGCAAAAAGATCCCAATGTGCAAGATTTGAGGTCAATTGGAAATATTACTTTTAGGATGGATTGCTTTACGATTTGGGTAAGCTTTCTTTGTAGGACATTTTGGTGTTATAAAGACTGTTGCACATTTGCAAAAGTATGTTTATTGGCCCAATTTGCAGTTTGAGGTTGCTAAGTTCATAAGATAGTGTGTTTAATGTAGTACAAGCAAACCTAATAACAAAAAATTGGGATTAGATATGTGATTACTAGTTCCTTCCAGCCCATGGGAAAGCATTTTCATGGATTTTGTAGGTAGGTTGCCTATGTCTAGGAAGGGGCATGACTACCTTTTTGTGGTTGTGGACCGGTTTAGTAAAATGTTGTAAAAGACCCTCCAAGGTTGTGATGCAACTGAATTGTTTTTGCTAATGTGTGGGTTTTCCGAGTTCCATTGTTTTAGATCGGGACTCGAGATTTGTTGATAAATTTTGGGCCACATTAAGGGAGAAGATGGATACCAAGTTGAATGGTCCATCGCATTTCACCCACAAATTGATGGGCAAACAAAAGTCATGAACACAACTTTGGTACAACTCTTGAGAGGGTACAACATAAAACATCGAAAGACACGAGATGAATATTTGGTATAAATTCAACATTCTTATAATAAGGAAATGCATGCGTGTACTAGCAAAATTCCTTTTGAAATTGTTTTGGCTAGCTAGCTCCATGTGCGTTTGTTGTTGTTTTGAGGCGGCCACAAGAAGACAACATGAAAGCGGATCCTGAGGTCCACAAAGCTAAAAGGCTCATTGAAAAAACTCGGTAAATTCACCTCCAAGTGCAAGAGAGGTTGGAGGAGTCCCAAACCAAGTACAAAGCAAGGCATGATTAGCATAGGATTGAGCATAGTTTCCTTGTTGGAGACAAGGTATGGTTGTACTTGAGTAGAGAGAGGCTCCAAGGTAAGACTAAGAAACTTAAGCCTTTAAGGTATGGTCCATTTGAAATTCTGGAACAAGTGGGCGAAAATGTGCTTGCACTTGATTTGCCTCCTTATATGAAAACTTATTCAGTTGTCAATGTTGAGATTTTACATCTTTTTGTGCCTTCTATGTTGAACAATGAAGATGAAGGGTTATTATTACCTTCAAATTGAAGGGGATGTTAAGTTACAAAATAAGGAAAGGACAACACACGGAGGAGTGCATGAGCATTGGCTGATTGGGGTAATGTGACAGCTACCTGTAAGGCCAAATGCTATTCCAGAGAAGATATGGAGAAGAAATTTCCTCACTAACATAGTTCATGAAGCTTTTAGGGACTTAAAAGCCTCAAATTTGGGATGTATGATCCAAAATATGGATCTTATGTATCAATCATGTTGCTAGATGTTTCCACTATTCTCAATTGTTGTAGTTCATGCTTGTAAGGCACTACCGTAAGACACTTTTCATTCAAACATCAATTCAAATCAAAATCAGTATGGGGATGATCCAGTCATCTTCAGTATGATGAAGTCACTATCGTTCAACTCTTAAAGTGAAGGGGTTGGTCATAGATGACTGAACTGCCACTGTACACAAGTGATGATTACAGGGCAGTTGCAAAAACATAAGTATTCGTAGGTGGCAATAGCATAACCACCACAGCGGTTGTGTGAATGCCTAAATGGTTTTGTAACCACCGGTTTGCATATACTAGTTGTTTTGCTCCGATACAAAATTCACGGGCAGTAAGTGGTTCAAACGCTTCCTTTGCTTGACGACAGTTCGGTTGGGCTTCTGGGCAGATTCTAAGTGAGAGGGCATTAATACAAACCTTGTAGAAGGCCAGAGGAGATCAAAGAAGCAAGAAGTTGTAAAGTTGGATTCACATTGCAATTTGCAAGTTTGAGTCTTTGTTCATGTTATCTTCATTGTTTCCTAGCTGATAATGATTGTTTCAGTGTCAGATAGTTTTGAGAAGTGTGTAGGAGTACAAAGCAATTGTGTGCAAGCTTGGATAGTGTAGTAACTGATAGCTATGTCCATGGAAGGCCAGAAGTGGCAGTAACTTGTACATTTGTGAATGACATAATAGAAAGCGGAGTGCAATTTTTTTCATCCGCCGGAGTTTTTACCACACTGGGTTTCTCCAGGTCAATTTGTATGTTCATATTGTGTTTTGGTGTTTTTCATGCTTCTCTTTATGTCCAAAATTCTACGTATTTTAATTCCAGCACACTGCATCTCTGTTTTGAAAAGCAAATTAGTTTAGAGCAGTCATTTATTGTTCACTTGTTGGTTTAGGCTTATAACATCTGTGTTGGTGAAGCTTAGTGTTGACTATCCACCTGGTTTACGGATCACAAAGCATCACCCAAGGTCGTTTTTATATAAATTTGGGTGTTTTCAGAAGTAGGCACATGGTCCGCGACAACATCCATATAAAACAGAACCTTATTGTTCTGTCAGCTATTGTAATGGCTGTTGATAGTTTTTAATAGAGTTGTTCATAATAAAAGTTTTATTTGTCATATGCCAAGACGTCCATTGTACCAACTTTTGCCACTGTTTTGATTGTTCCTCTCTGGCAATTCTAGGGTCTGCAATCAGGCCTCAGACACTTGCTCAAAATAAATATGCCATACTTCCTAATCTCGAGCTTCTGACTAAACACCCATGTCAAGTGCAGCCAAAGGTCACTGATAGATGTCATGGTTGCCTATCCTCTTCCTCTAATCTTTACATGTGTTGAATGTGTTTTCCTAGAACAGAGGCTGATCGCCTCTACTGTTTCCCATCCACAAAGGGGTTCCTCATTGTTATCTGCATCTATTTTGATTCCAACCAACAGAGCATTATTTTCGCAATTTTCTTACAATATTGGTCGGGGATTTGGGATTGTCTCCTATAGCTCAGGGAGAGAGAAACGAGGAAAAATCTGAAATAGCAAGGGAGCTCACTTTCTCTTCCCCTTAGCCATTTATGATGCACATGACTGGTGGCTATTTTTAAAAATCCTTCCGTAAGTACCAAACTCTTCCTCAGTCAATCTCTTTGCTTACTTGTCTTCTCAAGTCCTTCCATTATTCTCATCTTGGATGTATCTATGGACTGCGAAATTAGGTCCTCTTACTATCTAAGTGATTCACATTATTGCTGCCATATAAAACTTCTATTCTACTTTCACGGGGTTTGAAATTGGAAAGGTCTTGAAACTAGCAAGCTTCAGGCCAAGTGAACACATAGACCAAATTTTAGAAGACTTCACAATCTTTCTCAAGGACAAGGGGAAATTTCTTCAAGAATAAAAACAAGCAAACTAGACCTGTCTTTACTAAGACCTAGGACCAGTGTTATGTGGAAACTAATAAACAGTATCTGATATGGATACAACATTGTATATAGATATAGTGAAATTTCAAGATCACCTGATAGGCATGCCATTGAATACGGTATTTATAAAACACATATTTTATATATCAAAAGACAGAACATAACGTGTTTATGTATATGTATCACAAAATCTATGAATAAACTATAGCATTAACAAAATATTGTAAAGGAACATAAAAAAATACATACATACATATATTGTTGTTTTTTATATGTTATTATATGGAGAGGCGTTCTACAATGGCATCAGAGGGGGTGGTGGTAGGCTAAAATGTCAGTGACTGTGTTCCCTTTCAATCTTCCATTTGACAGTCACTAAGATGTTTTTTCCTTTTTCTTGGAGAAGTCAAGCGAAAAATCGTAATACCTTGGCCATACAGAGTCTGGAGCCCTTGATATCTCTCGGCGTTTTTCAGATAGATGTATTTAAGATATCTGTACTAAATTATATAATAGAGAGCTGATGATTTATTCCCCATTGATATGTTTACATTCACAATGATCTCATATTTATGGCCTTGCTTAACATAGTCTACTAGCATCAACTGACTTCAGGTCTATCTAACTATACACATATCCATAACCACAAATACCATTTTTCTCAACATTCTTGGTGAGTTGGGCCAAATAGGAACAACTGGGATAAAGGCTGGGAGATAGACAAGGATGGATGGAGAATGGCAGGGAGATGAACGGATGACGATCCGAGCCTTGTTTCAAACATGTGACAGCACTGGTCTCCTGGCTCTGTCTCCCTAATTGATATTCATCAGCTTTGTGCTTCCTTATCTCACAAGACTATTTGTACTTAGTCCTTATGGTTTGGGGATTAACTGCTTTAGGTTTTCCTCTCTTGTTTTCTTTGTTTTCTTTAGCTCTTAGCATTTAGCTACATTTCATAATGTATGGTCTATTTACCATAGTTCGTGTACGAAGAGTGACTGGATATGATTTTTGAGTTTCATTGACCTACTTTGGTCATTTGCTTGCATTAATATAATTCCTTATTTTCTCTCGTTATGTGTATTTGGTTGGGTGTAGGAACAAGTACTTTGAGACATGATATGTATATGTCAAATATTCTAAACATTATCTGCCTAACAATAGACGTTTAAATTACCTGAATATTTATGTATCACGACCTTCATTGTTAGTAGGAAACTGAAGCCAGCTGAAGTACTTTTGCATCAAGGTCCTAATTATCAAAAATCTCTGAAGTAGTTTTGCTCTCTTTGAAGTACTACCAAGATCTTTTACCTAGACCTTTAGCGTACATACTTATTGCTTCCACGGCCTTCATTGTTGGTAGGAAATAGAAGCTTAAATAAGCTGAAGTACTTTTGCATCAAGGTCGTCATTATCAAAAACATCTGGAAGTTCTTTTTCTCTCTATGAAGTCTACCATATCTTTTACCTAGACTTCTAGCATACATGCTTATTATTTCTGTTGCATCATCTTGGATAAAACTCCTTTTTCTATATAGCTGTTATCTTTGGCCGACCCACCAAATGTTGAATTTCAAGTTCTCCTTGGGGTGTTCCCTTTTGACAAACCCCTTTTAGAAAAATTCCTGTTGTCTCGTTGAGTTTTATCTCCTTGTACTGGATTGGTGATTGAGCATTTTGATTGTCTTGAATATCTTTAAAACGTAATGCCTCTGGAGATTCCACTTTCTCTAAATCTTTGGGTTGATTTCTTTGCTTTTTGATGTGTGGACAGTTCCAAGATTATCCTCTAACAAATCTTAGTTTTCTGTTTATGTATACAAGGATGGAGTTACTTTACAGTTTTGAATTGTAAATGAAGCTGTATTATAAAAGCTAATAGTTTTGGAAAGCTATACTGATTCGTATTTTAAGTTTTAATGCATGCCTTTTTCCATGTTATAGGAAGGAGAAATTGTTAGCACCGGTCTCTCTGATTTTGGTCAAGAGCATCTGGCTGGAGATGGTACTACAAATTTATCCCTTAGTAGGTTGTTGCCATTTTTGTCAGTAATTTGAAGATTGGGATTTGTCAAAAAGTCCAAGTCTCATAAATGAAGGATGTGCCTTGTGGTTACAGAGCTAGTTACTTGTAGTGTTTGTTCTGCTTAATAGAAATGATTTAATGTAGTATCTTTTTAGTTTTGATCTAACATTGCCTTTGATTTTGTTCCTCCTTTCTTTTGACAGGAGGACCTTTAGATTGGACACCGCCTGAAATGGGTCAACTGTTGACTCCTGGTAAAACTTCAACCCCCAACCAGTTTTGCTGGTGGAAGGTATTGCTAAACCTGAAAATGATACCCAACCAGTTGATCCGGTCACAATAAAAGAACCAGAAGTTGCAGTTTCTCCCGAGTTGAATGGTGTGGCCAAAATGGAGCTGCAGCAGCCAGAGCAGGATCCTCTGGCAGATTTTCTTCCCCACCTTCAACAACCAAGTGTTCAGAGGAGTTGCAAGTCAGTTTCAGAATCTGTGTTTGCCTTCTTGAATGAATATGGGGTGATCTTGTCTTCATTGATGCATGGATTCATAAACATATGTGCAAGTGTTGATTTCTTATATTTTCCTGGTTTTATTGTAGTTCGTAGGGAAGCCAAATGCATGTGGTGATGCCAATTTACTAGAATATGCGCTCTCTCATTTAATAACTAAATTTCATCCTTGGATGTAATTTGAACTCTTATGCATCAGAGTTTGATGCAATGCAGAATAAAATCAACAGATACCTTACTTTAAAGAATGCTGGAAGGAGCTTCAATGAAGAATTGCGCAATTCAAAGGGTTACCGTAATCCTGATTTCTTGCAACGGGCTGTCAAGTATCAGGAGATAGATCAAATTGGTAGCTGTTTCAGAAAGGATATCTTTGATCCTCACGGATATGATCCAAGTGACTACTACGATGCTTTAGGTAATTACTTTTTCTGTGCATTGAAGCGTGAACTTTTTCTGGTGTCATTATCTGCGAATATTTTGGAATAACTTATATGGATGACATTAGCTATTCAACTAGCATTTGCTCTAAGGCTTTCACACACATCTATATTATCTAATCATATTTAAAGATCCACATATGCTTTGAATGCTATTGCTAGAATTTTGTGGTGGATCTCTTGTTGATGTAAAACAAACATAGCCCAATCTTCTTGCATCCGTGGAATGAAATTTAAGGGTCTTAATTTCTTTTGTAAAGCTAGAAATATCTCCATAAACAACAATTAGGGCTGTAATCTGTAGTTAGTCAGCTATGGTTATTTGAAGACATTGTTGTAGTAAGGTATCATAATGCATTGTAGAGGCACTAATGACATCTTTTCCTGTGCCAGTTACACATGCCACATACTGTATTCATTTCCAACTGTAAGAAGTTAAAATGTCAGTGATTAGTATTTGATAAATACAATAATTACGCCGAGAGGCGTTCCAACAATGGCAGCCAGGGCTGTAATGGCACGTGTGGTTCACTTTTTTCTCGACATTAAATTTGATGCCCTTTTGACTGTCACAATGACAGCCATCTGATGTTTTATATTTAAAATATTAAAAACCTTTGACTGTCGACTGATAATTCATTAGCAAAGTAGGAGTCTTTGACAAAATGAAATAGGGTCAAAAAGCAACTTAGGAAATGGAATCAATATATTAAATGTGAATTTTGTAAGGGCTTATTTAAAACATGGCGGGAATATGGAATTTCAATTTGGGATTCATAGATGAGCAACTGCTGCCAATGTAAATTGCATTGCCAAAGTAAAAAGCATATGCACATTCATTTTTTACTGGCTCTGAAATCATTTTTGTTGGTAGTGTAACTTCTCGAATTAATTGATGTGGTGAATTAATTGTTGTATAATTTAAATTTCTAGAAGATCTTGAATAACTAACAAAATCTCATAAGTTTAGTGTTCTTTAATTTTGATGATAAAGTATTAATTGATAATCTGAGAGTAGTGCCTTGAGAACGGTACCTCTTGGTTGGTGTTTTTACATAGATTTATCTAAGATAGATATGCGAGTGTTTAAGATTTTGGTATAAAAATCATTAGTTATTGCTAAGTCACCAGGTTCAAGTTTATGTTCATGTTCGTGTTCGGTGAGGATAAATTTCAAAACAAATTCATCAGCTGATAAAATTCAGGAAAAAAATTGTCAATAAATTTGTATTTTTATTAATTTATTTTCTAAATAAATCAATAAATGTACAATATTTTTTTTTGGATTGAGGGTAAATTGAGGGTGTTTGAAAGGACCCACATCCTTGTACACTTGAGGATTTTTGAGAGGATCCACAACCTGGTTACAATGAAGGGGACCACTATTAGGAACCCAATTGAAGCAACCATGAAACCGAAGTGAAGATGCAGCGACCGTCGACAACGACCGCAGCGAGTGGGACAACTATTAGAACAGCCACCAGCGTCGGCAGCGAGAGGAGCAGCCACCAGGATCAGCAGCAAGCGGAGCAGCCACAAGTGTCAGCGAGAGGAGCAGCCACGACCGCAGCGAGAGGAGCAGCAACAGTGAGCGGAGCAGCCACCAACGTCAGCAGCGAGAGGAGAAGGAGCCACCAGCGTCGACAACGAGAGGAGCAGCCACTAGCGTCAGCAGTGAGGAGTAATCACCAGTGTCAGCACGAGTAGAGATGTCGCCTCTAGCGGCGAAACCACCTCCGAGGAGGATCGTGCCTCGGGGGGATTTGAAATCGGGTGGGCAAGCACACAACCATGTGACTTGACCACACCACTCCCAACCCCATCGGCATAAATGTACAATATTGTCAAAATATATAAATAGTATTAAATAGCTTAAAAAAACTATGAAAAAGATGTCCAAACTCAACATATGCATCATGATACATTGATCAAAATAGAACATTACACGTGAACTCACAATTTTAATTTAATAATATAATTAAATTGCTAAAAACTTTATAAAAATAAAAAATAAATAACTAGAATGTAATTTAATTGCTTCTGAAGGGCATCAACTCAACATTTAAATTTAACTTAATTTTTAAAATACTTATATTATTCATACAAAAAAATACATATCATATCATAAAAACATTTCTGAAATTCATATTTCAACGTTTAAACTAAAAATATAGAAAAAACCTTAAAGTAAATAATGAATATTAAATAATAAAGTATACTTCTAAATATCTAATTTTCTAATTGATTTTCATCTAATTATAAATTTCTAACTACTCGTAATTAATAATAAGAAATATTAATAAATCTAAAATTAAGTGGAAGCTAACAATAAATTTCTAATTTTTAATATTAAAAATAATCAATAAGAGTTTATAACTTAAAAAATGGTTTTAAAAATAACCTAAAAAAACAAAATCCGTAAGCATTAAACTCAATGGATAAAAATGAAACCTTAAATACATAATCGTAAAGACCACACTACATAATAAAAGAAAAGAAAATATTAGAATGGAAATAGTAAATGCCTAATAGGCTAATTGTAAAAACTAAACATTAATCTAAATAATATTTTCTAAACCTAATAATAAAAATTACCAAACACCTAAATCTAAATCTCAAATAAATAAAACCTAAATCGCTACTACCCAACTTAAATAGGATTTGGTGAATAAAATTGAAAAATGCTGTGGCTGCTCTACATGGATAGGACGGACACTTTTGCATTGGAATGCTGGAAAATAGGTGCTGGAACAGTGATTTGCTACGCTGGAAAATGGACATAGTGATCTTTGCTGTAGAGTGATCTCTGTCGCACTTAACAACACCTCTGCTGCACTTAACAGGATTCTAAATTACAGACTCCAGAGGCTTCAAAATTGCACTCCAGAGACTTCTAAATCACAATTTGCAGCCCTCATGCACTTCATCATTGTAAGAAACAACACAAATTCTGTTTATGAAATAAATGAAACCCTAACCCTAGCTGGCGTGTAAAACAACAACAAAAAGTAAAAGGACTTCTAAACATTTTTTTAACTGATTTTATTAGCCAAATTTGCGATTTTATTAGGGTTTTCATTAAAATTGCATAAAATTTTGAATCTGCAAAATTTTCAGCGAATTTAAGCGATTTTTTTGCGTTTTTTTTTTTTAATTCGCGAATTTCGATTTTTTTGGTTGAAATTCAGCGAATTTTGTGACTCAGAGCTGTCGCTGCCCTTGCATTTGATCAACACTAATGTTTTAAATGTTATTTTGCAACCTATCTGTTGAGAAGTTGATTTTATGGAACAAAATTTTGTAAACCATACTATTCACCCTCTGATAAATTGAAAATTGGATTTCTAAGGATTATGACAGTAACTGGTTTGTATGTGCATAGCATTGAGCCATTATTCTTTTTGTAAAACTCAGTGTCTGGCTTGACAAGACACTCAATGTGTAGGCTGACTTAGAGAAACTGTGATCTCATGGGAAGAAATGGCTTTATGGCTTTCCCTTTCTAAAAATATTGACTAAAATCACGTCATTAATGCTAACAAATTTGTGCCCAACAGTTTTTCCATCCTTGTGGTATATATGCTTCTTGTTGATTTCTAGGTAGCCTATTGTTCAAAAGATCTTACACAGTTATCATACATATGAACTCCCTTTGCAAACAGATGGAATTCACCCACCTTAGCCTATTAATTTCACGTAGTACGCTTTAACCATTTAAGTTTATGTTTCATTTTGGAAATGATGAAGTGCCTTATCTGCCTTTTTCCGGTACTAAATTTGAAAATAAACACAGATGACAAGAATGTCATCTTGACTGGCATGCCACATTTCATTTTTAACTTATGGCACACCTGGCTTCCGCAAATCACTGCGAATTACCCAAAGGTGTACTGAAGTGATGAAGACTTAAATCATAAAATTGGATGGCGGGCATGTGTTTGTAGTTTTGATTCTTGAAGCTTACACAGCAAAACTGTTTCATAGCATATGGAGTTCATAGTCAACACAAACCCCATAACCACACAAAAGGAATAATGTAAATGGTAAGATATGGATATATAGCTTCAATTTGCTTTCTGGAAATCCAAACATTCCTCAATGAAATTTTGCACTAATGAGAGCCTAAGAAAATGCGATAAATACAGTAAATTGAGACTCTGTAAAAGGGCAAAAATGGACGGATACATGAAGAGGGTAAGGGTCAAAATGGACATATTAATGGAGGGGTAATTGTTAATTGAATGAATTGGACATGAGGAAAATTCACACCTTAGTTAGACATACATTAATGATGACATAAAGATGAAAATGCTCAAGGGACAGTTTGGAACAACATTTAGAAAGTTGATTGTGCTAGGTTAAAGGATACCGGAACCGAATAGAGATGACCAATATCAGATGCTGATAATGGTGAGGGGGTCCAATGAAGGGCAAGCTTTCCTTCGCAACCCGGATTCATCATACATCAATTGACACACTCTTTCAAACACACCCACTCAAAATTGAACAAGACTCATTGTATATTGCATTAATGACTTCGTTATAAGACTACACACAATCTACACACTTTCGTTCTTATTGACTACAAAAATGAAGAAGAAGCTATTACAATACTGTTGTCATGCTAAATGTCTAGCATGCAAAATTGAAAATTTTAGCCATGACAACTAAGCCCCCACTTGAAAATTCCTCTCCCGGTCACTGTAAACCCTTCCTCTAGCCAGCCTGCCCACAATGTCATCCTCATTTTGGCTAGTAGGAACATGCTAACAAGATTTTCAAGTGTGTTTCATGTGTAGGGATGTATGCCTAAGGTGATTGAAGAAGTCACCGAGATTTAAGGAAGAACAATTATCCTTGGAGGCCTAGAAAGGGCCATTTTTGGCTATTTTATAATTGGTGAACACCCTCCAAAGGTTGACAGGGAAGATTCAAGCCATCTGGGAGTTGTATAGGAGAGCAATGAAGTTGTCCAAGGCAGTTTAGGGAAAATTTGTGGAAGAAATTGATGTCGGGAACAACTTGAGCAAGATAGGGTCATTTTGGGCACAATGAATGAAGGATCCAATGGTGAAAGCTAATTTATTCAGATGATTCTGGGAGTTATGAAAGGAATTGGGAAGCAAACAAGTAGTCATTAGAAAGCTCTTGGAATCCTCTACATGATGGAAACATACATTTTTGCCTAAGTCCTCAATATTTTTCGTGATAGCTCAAATCACCGCTGCTTTACTCCTCTATGTTGAAAGGGTGAATGGTGCCAAAATTCAAATTGCAGGAAGAATTGGCTCCTGATAATGGATGGGATGATCACAACAGGTGATTTGTAGTTAAAATTATAGAAGGTTTGATCCCAAAACAACATTCCATGCTTTTGGGGCCGAAAAAGCACTCTCGATGTCCTAAAATGCGCTTGGCGGGTGGCATCAAGTGTTTCCAAAAGGCTTTGGCGGACTTTTTCACCCTTGGTGTCCCCTTGGATTGTCCCAGAGGTGCAAAGGGGACAAGGGGGACACTAAAGTGCGCTCCCCATCCATTTTGATGTTTTGTCACTTAAAAACATGACTTGAGGTGTTAGGCAGATAAAATGGAGAAGTGATGGAGTCCCCTCCCCATGATAGATAGACCCCATGGCACATTCTTGAGCACATGTTGTCCCCTTGGATTGTCCCCAAGGTGCAAGGGGGTCAAGGGGGACACCAAAGTGCGCTCCCTCATGTTGGAAAAATTTTCGCAACTTCAAGCTCACCTGTTGCACCTAGACCCCTCACGAACATGCATTTATTTGCCCCCTTCTCATGAGTTTGGACCCATGGCGCATTTTCTCACCCATGTTGTCCCCTCGGATTGCACCAAGGTGCAAAGGGACATAGGGGACATAAAAGTGCGCTCCCCATGAAACCCTTTCTCATGCAACTTGCCATGATCGAATTTTGCACCTAGGGAACCTCGGACTTGCAAACAAATTATCTCCATGCCCCATCTTCATGACTAGACCCTCCATGGTGCATTTTTTCACCCATGTTACCGGGTGCAAAGGGGACAAGGGGGACACCAAAGTGCGCCCCCCATCCTTCCATTTTTGTTGGTCATGTGAAAATCCAATTTTTAGCACCGAAAGCCATTTTTCAGCTCTTGCATCTCATTCACACTAAACAAGAAGTTGCCACTTGTCACCCTCTAGTGCAAAGCGCACTTCTTTGCCCCATGTCTCCCCTCGCACCCTATTTTTTTAGGGTGCAACTCCATGACAACCCTCTTCCAACCATGGTTAAGTTATCGGGTTAAGCGGTGAGTTAAAAGTTGCAATGGAAAATGATTATGGTGTCCCCAGATTTCATCCTGAAATCTGAGACTACCCTATCCGAAAAAAAATTCGTACTTTTAAAATAATGGGTCGTTTTGTGTTTTTATTGCCAGAAAGTTCTTGTATTGTGTCAAGATATTCCCAAGGAGCCATATTAGCCATTTTCGCCAAATACCTAGATGCCCAAAATTGTTATATTTTGTCGTCGGGATTTGCCTGCAAGAAATTTGTATTTAATTATTTTGAGCCCCGTTTGAGGCAATTTGTGCTCCGGTTTAACTCTGTTGTGATTGTACATATCGTTATTCCCATATACCAGTAGGGTTTTAATCAGGAATGCATTCTGGGCTTTATTTGTAACTTCTGGCAACGTTTTGTGCTTTTGTGTTTTTCCCGTTTCGTTTTCTGTGAAATTTATCTGGATCAATTCCTTTGTCGGTTTAGCTTGATTCTTGGCCTGGAGAATTTGGAGATCACATACGCACATTGTGCCAGAAGGAATTCACCATCGGAGGTTTGGTTCTTTGGGAAAAGACGAAGTCGTGCACCAAAAAGCCTCTTCTGGGCTGGCCGCATTTTTGGAAAAAGAGGGTTTGAAGTAGATCATGGGATTTTGGAAGCAGCAGGCAGGTGAGAATTTTGTACCTACCTAGCAGGGTACTTTTTCCCATGGGAGCAACGCCACTTAAGTCACAATGGGAAAATTTGAGGTAGCAGGCAAGCGAGAATTTCTTACCTGCCTTGCAGGGTAAAAATTCCCATTATGGAATAAAAAAGAAACTTCACTTAAGTGAATCATGGGATTTTATTGCCTGCCTTGTAGGGTAAATAATCCCATTATGAAAGTCAAACGACTTAAGTGAATCATGGGATTTTCAAGGCTGCCTTGCAGGGTAAATAATCCCATTGTCATGTGATTTTTAAAAATAGAAATCTCTTATGCCAAAAAGTGCGACCCCTTTAGGGAAGGAAAGGCAGCCTTAAATTAATTAATTTAATTAATTTCTCTTCCAATTTTGGCGCCCAGGCTTGTGGAAAAGTCAACAGAGGTAAAAGGACAAAAGGAGGTTGGAAATAGACTGTTCTAAAATTAAATAAATAATATTTATTTAATGCAACCCCTTCATGTCAAAAAGTGCGCCCCATTTGGGAGATAATTAATACTTTTTTAAGTATTAAATGATTAAATTAATTCCTATTTTCAGTGGCTAAGTTCAAAGCATACTGTGAGGCTTGAGTTAACTGGAAGCAGAAGTCTAAAATTAAATAAATTTAATTTATTTAATGGTAGCCATGAGCATGCACAAAATAGGCGCCCCATATGAAGAGTGAAGCTTATTAATTAATTAATCAATTGCAGAATAAGAAAAACATTAATTAATTATAGAATGGTGAAGATTATATAAGTAGGGGCTGCCATAAGGATGAATTAATTAATTCAAAGGCAGAGAAGTGCAGCCCAGAGGAAAAGTGTGCCCCATTTGGAGAGGATTTTTGCTCAGAAGAAGGTGAAATTAATGCTAAAAGCTTCCAATTTTGGCACACAAGTTGAAGGAGGTTGATTTGTGTCTAGATAATTGTTTGCATAAGTGATACAGGTGCTCAGGTGAAGTTGGTAAAATTCATGCTTGCTTTGCATGCAAATAAAACATCAAATTTTGGGGCAACAGCTTGAATTATGCAGATTTTTATGATTAAAATCCATTGTTCATATTCCAGTTGCCATCTTTGTCTAAATTAATTGCAAGAATTCATTACAGGTGCTTTACAAAAGAAAGGGAGCTTAAATCAATGTCCAATACATTGAATATATCCTCTACGAATCTGAAGAATTATCCAGATCTACACCAGTTTTGAAGAATTCCGGCAAGATAAGGAGAAAAAGAATTGTTCAGACAAAGATAGACACAACCATGACAAAGAGGGATGAAAAAGAGAGCACAACGGAATCATGCATCACTTCCAAATTCATAGACATTGGAGACACAGATCTAGGTCTGGAACCTCTTTCCGAATTGATTGATAGATCCAGAAAGGGGAAAGATTTCACTCATGTGTGCAGCGATTAAAAAGCAGTGGAATTATTCGAGCTGCAACGTTTCCATACACAACCCAGTTGTTAGAGTTTGTTATGGAGTGTGCTAGGTCTTACCATCCATCATCCAGATCGATCAATCAGAGATGCTTTTACGGGAAAACAATAATTCGATTGGGACTTACAGAGTTCATCAATTATTGTTTTCAAGATTTGCACGAAAGGTGGCGACTTTATTAGCATTCAGGATGCCGGCAGCAGGTGGGAGAAACATAGAGTTGAGTGCGTGAACATAATGAACAACAGATACATGAAGAAGCCCAGATCTCCTTCCAAGTTCCCAAGAACTCTTTCGCGGTCCAATCTGGTACAAGAGGTAGATGATATTGCCAAATTGTTATGCAGGATAAATGGCGAAGCGAACGCTCACACTTTCCGTACATGGATGTATGCTTTCATTAGGACCATTGAAATCAACAAGGCTGATTCAATAATCAATTGGTCAGAAATCATTAGCGAAAACATTGGTGAGCAACTCGGAACGTGAAGTGTACTTTCAACTTCAAAATGACTTCTTATTTGGTATATGCAGCAGCTTCACAAGGCATCTTCTCCAAGTTGGATAGATGTGGTGTTCTTTCCAAGGACCCCATTTTCAAGTGCTACCCACAACTTACTGTACCTGCGTGCAGGAAAGATTTCAAAGTGGTCAATGATGGATTCTTCTACGAATTCATTTGTAGGCTAGACAGGGACCTAAAGGCCAACAGGGTAAGCAAGGAAGCATGGGAGACCGTATCTTAATGGCGTCTATTCATTTAGTTTGCGGATTTCACATACCCCAGGGTCACTGGCTTTTCTAGAGAACCGGTTAAGCTGCCCAGATATCCGAATGATAGATTGATCACCATGGAGCTGAGCAGGCAACTTGTGGAGATGCACGACCTTCAGTTGAAACGGCACAAGTCTACGGGTTTCTTCCCAATCACTGTAGGTCATTATAGTTGCAGAGCATTTATAGAGCTCGAGGAATGGAGGCGGAGATGTTTCTGAGTACGAGCAAAAGTTCTTCCCGACACATCTGAATTTCGATCCATTTGGAGTAGCCAGGAAGACGATCTCCCAGGAGTATGCACATGTGCCTTCATTAGAGGATTTCTGGATGAAGTGCAAAAGTGAGACGAGGTTAGAAAGAAGGATTTTAGCAGAAAGCTATCAAAGACGACAAGTATTTGACTTTGGATTAGCACGGATATCTGCGGATCTTAAAGATGATGGGGCAGTGTTACTTGACACATACCATCAAATGAGAAGAGATAAAGCCGTACTTAAAGAGAACGTAGGGGGCTGCCATACGATGAAGAAAGGTCTCACATTGCTCGTAAATACTTCAAATTGGTTCTTGTGAAAGGATCTTGCCTTGATGAAGCATTGATGAATCAAGTCACAGGCAACTTCTGCACAAGAGATTCCCTCAAGAGGAAGCACGGAGGAGAAAGCAGCAGAAGGCCCGAGAAGATGAAAGTGCACAGAAGGTCTCCTTCGAAGGAGAAGATCACTTCCACGGCCATGACGTTAGTTCGGCTTCTCCAAGCATCCAGTGCTTCACCGATTGTTGCACCTCAGCAGGACACTTCCATGCCTCCACTGAATCCGCAACATTCATCTTCTCTGCTCAGCCACTCCGTTCAATGCCTGTTCCTGAAGAAACATTGAAGTTGCAGATGGTAGAGTTCGAAAGAGCTTTGTCCTTGGATGATTCAGAAGATGGCAGCCATAACACTGTAGCAATTTCTGATGGAGAGGAATTAGAGCGGGAGATAGTAGTACACTCAACTTCTCATTCTCCGAGAAGTAATTTCTCAGAATGGTTGACTTTGCAGTTGGTTCCAAAGGCTAGAGTGGAAATGAACTTGGAGGAACACGACTTGCAGCTGCTCCAGAGTCTAGGCGGAAAAGACAGAAAACCTAAAGTTGCTAAGGTAACTTCAAGGTTGATCATCGAAGAGTCGGGGCAAAAGTTCGCTGAGATGTCAGTACCGGCGGAAGGGAAGAAAGAGGATGAGCTCACGGCAGAAGACATAACAGTAACCAGAGTACCTATCGGTCAAGCCACCACAGAAGGATTGAAGTAGGATACGCAAACATTGATAGATGCTCTATTCCTTAGGCTTGACAAAGAAAAGGCGGAGAAAGTTGAACTTCAGAAGCAGGTATCTCAGTTGTGCGAGATCATTGCCAAGGTTGCTAAATCTTCCACTCAGCCCATTTCAACGCAGAAGCAGGTGAGTGATCATTTGATGCAGGAGATGGAAGATGCAAGCAATCAGGTGAAAGCTATTGACGAATGGAAGAATCTGATTATTCGTCAAGCTTCGTGACTAACTCTGAGAGGTGCCTTGCCCTACTAAAGGTTATGAAAGATGCAGCAGATCAGCTGAAGCAACTGGTGACGAGCATAGTAGATATGAATACAGTTGCTGAGAGTAACCTGAGTACTTTGGCCGAAATCAATAAGTCAAGTTGGGAGAAGTGTTGATTGTAGAAGCAGTTACTTGGACGGATCAGTTGAGAAGGGGAAGCAGCTGGAGTTTGTAATATCTTTCCGTTTGGAGATCTGCAGAATTATGCTGAAGAGGATGCAGGCACTTGAGAGTATGGCATCATCTTTACTAGACAATATCATTGCTTTCACTCAGAAGGAAGTGGTCGGAAATGTTACTTCATACGTACGGATCATTCCTAGCAGAGTGCCTAATTCCCTGGAAGGGTTTCTTCTGATGGTACAAGGGAGAATTGATGGAGCCACTAAGCCTTTCACGACGAATTTCATTAGCAGACTGGTGGCACTACAGTCGGATATCGCGAGGTTCGGGCCGAGCTTGGAGGATGTGAAAGCATGTATTAAGGTGTTAAACAAAGGATTGCTACTGATTCAGACAAAAAAGGAAGCGTGGCTAAGATAAATGGGAAGATGTTGAATTACATGTTCGATAAGTATATTCAGTATCAGAACAAAAAGAAGATATAAATGTTATAGTTGGCTTGACTTCTTTTATTCTTTCTTCTTCTATTTTTCACGTTCCCGGATGAAATTGTAAAACTTTAAAGTTATTGGTTTTGAAACAATTCTATTAGTTTAAGTTATGTGGAACAATTCTATTAGTTAAGTGATACATGTGTCACTTAAGGAGTTAGTGGAGGATGATTGCCAAATGTCATCTTTACTTCTTGTTTATGTTTTAGTTCAGTTGAAGTTTCCATTTGTACTTTCCCTTCTACATTCTATAAGTAGAAGAAGAACCTCCGGGTTAAGGAGCAGAATTTGTAAGCAACATTCTTGTGTTCCAGAATTTGTGTTGAAACTCTTAAGAGCCACTTGAAGCAAAGGAATATACAGGAGCAAATTTCGGAGAACTTTGTGTCACGATGTATTTTGTTTCTAGCTTTCTATCTTAGATCTTTGAATAAACTTTGTGTTATTTTAGATCTAGATCTAGAGCTGCCTTTACTTATAATTCTGTGTTGATATCTATTGGTTTCTTCTATGTGCATGCAATCAACTCTGTTATCTATTGATTGGGATGCACATCTTCCCCATTTCTTCTCTGTGTTTATATAATTCCCTTCTTCTATAAATATTTCCTTTCTTTAAACAACTGCTTACTTGCTGCAGAATTGTACAGCTATGGTTCATGAGCTGAATAGTTAAAGTAAAACCCCATATAGATACTAACATATTTTAATTGACAAATCGATTAATGGAGCCTTCTTGGTAAATGAGGGAGATTTATCTCATGATCGCCTAGGTTTAATGCTATGCGAGAAAATCTAGCCAACGATTAACTCCTCTCGAGACACTTAATCATTTTTCAAACTCCAAGGTACTTGTGTGTCCCTCCCAAAACCTCCATTTTAACTAGATATGTTGCTGCATTTTTTCCAGACATTCATGCTCCAAAATTGAAAACTGCTAATAACTCACAAACCGTGCACTCGATTTCCATCGAACTTTACTAGTGCGCTCCTTCCAAAAACAGCTGCAAGTTGATTATAAGAGTATTGCCATTGATGTTATGCATAATTTGCAACATCCATTTAAAATTTGCATCTTGGGAAGTTGCCTTTTTAGATCTACAAAGTTCTTGCGAATGAAAAACCCCGAAACTAGAGCAGAGGGTCCTGAAGTAAAACCTGAACTTTTGAGACCAATTTCGTTGCAATCCGACACCCAGAAGACCTCCGTCTAAAAATAGTAAGTGTGCAAGGCTTCACATGTCCAAATTCGGTAAATTTTCAAAACAACAAATTCTCAACATCCGTGATACTTGAAACAAGCAAAAACCATCGAGAAGGTGACAATTGTATTAAAAATAATTGTCTAGAGAGGACCTGCTAAACATAGAAATTCTTGCAATTGAGCTCAAATCACTTGTATCAACTCACATTCGCCTATCTCATTGCTTTTTGCTACAATTGTAAGGCTAGGAAATTGTCTTAGGGTTCAAACAAGAAAGAAAGCCCTCACAGGCTCCCAAAACATTAGTCTCAAGGTGAATTTTGTATGACACATTTATATGCAAGAAATTGGATGATTCAATTCATCCTAATAGTCATTGAAAGGGGGTCTTCATGGTTGAATCATTCGGGCAGTTGTCACGAAGGTAAATTGTGAAGTTCAAGAGAGTTAAGGGGAGTGATGTGACGATCTCCATGTTTTGACTCGAATCTGTGTTCACATCCTTTTCAAGAGGTGGGACATTATGTGAATCACATCATGGCAAGGAACATGTCAAAATGAACTAGTGTGGAAAAGATTGTCACTTGAACCGTAGGCTACCGAGGTATTTTGTTATCCAAATAACTCTCCTAGTTACTTGGATAACTTATATTTTCATTCTGACTCTGATGTTTCACATTTCAGGTTGCACGCACTCAAGATTGTTCTTTTGATACCTTGGCACAACAGTAGCGGTTCCTCTGCGTGCCCTCACGCGCCTTCCTGCTTCTTCCTCTGCATTTTGTTATCTCATTTCATTTCCCCTTTGTGCCTTCCTCCCGTGCGCCCGCCTTCTTTCCTATCCTATCGCGCACTCCTTGCGCGCACCTCTGCAAACTTGCCTTCCAAAATGGCTAAGTCCCTGGCATTCCTCTTGCGTGCTTACATACACTAAACTATGTCACGCGCCCCTTGTCTATCTCGCCGCGCGTCCTTCCTCGTTCGAATGCTCGCGCCTCGCTTCCATACTTGCCTGCCTCGCAAGTATGCTTTCTTTCTGCCCCACGCGTGTTGCGTTCGTGCGCCTATCCTTCGCGCACGCACCTTTGTGCCTCTCACTTACGCACCTTGCACCTTCTTATGTGCCAATCAGCGTGCCACGTCCATCTGTCGACTTAAGTGTGATGTGTGCAACTGTCAAAGTGCGCGCCAATAGGGCACCGAATTTGGACAACTAACGGTGCATGACACATGGCGAAAAAGACAACAAATGAACAGTTGGCGATTCCTTTAGTCAATCCTCGCGTGCCACGTGTCTCACATGCCCAGATGGCTCGACATCTTCCGACGATCGTATCTTACGCTATAGAGCTCCGATCGGCATGTACAGGCTTGTTAGAGAGGCTGCCGACACAAGCTACACATTGGACTATTCAAATTCAAATGTAGGCGGGATTTGGTAGGTGAAAAACAGGGAAACGTCTCTCAGCTCATCAATGCACACATCCAATCTACCTCAACAACAGATTTCATTAGATCTTACCTCCTTCCTTCTACACGCTAAACAAACATGGGGAAACACATCCGACAACCTTCGCAGTGCATTTAGGCATTTATCACTTGTTGGTGGTTGAAGATTTGAATTTGAGTTTCCTCTCTTTCTCCTCTTCTCTCCTATAAATATCGAGTTCGCTTTGTAAAAAAAGATCCCTCTTTGTTGTAACAACACCATGACAAAATGGTGGCCGACTTCTCACGGGTCTCAAACCTTGGCATGGTCTCTGCTTATGTATTCTCGCCTCCCGCCATGAGTGTAAATGTAATGTCCCCTTTCCTATGCCAAAGGCCTAAGGGCTAATTCGAGTCCAAGCCTTGGTCATACCCAAGGGGCTTTGGATGCTGGGAGCTATTGGGTATAAATATCTAGTCCATTTTCTTATAATTCTTCATTGACATGCAAAAAGTGTTTTGGAAGGACTAGATGTTACGTTTTGTCGTTAGGAAGGGGCCACATGGTACTAATGTTCTAATTTTGCGTTGGGGGGTCACTTTTGAACCATGGCGACTTAAAAGGAAAAAGTAACTTATGTTACTTTTATTTTATTGGCCCTTCCAAGGGAAAAATGCGACTAGGGTTTATTGGGGCTCTTTTGCCTTAGAGAAGTTATATAAGGAGTTGGGGAAGAAAGGAAAAGATTCTTGCATACCTAATTATCTTCTTTCATGTGCAATTGCTGTTTGCAAATCTATAGCTTGTGGAGTGAAATCCTGCAGGAACCCTAGCTTCGGTGGTGAGAGATCCATCCCTAGCTAGCAGGGCATTCTTCGGTAGTGAAAGATCTACCCTAGCTTGTCATTTTGGAGCTGTTTTTAGGGTTGATTTCTGAGAGATATTTTCAGAGGTTTTTAGAGATAGGGTTTTGAGGGTTTTTGAGATAATTTGTGAAGATAATCAGTGGGTTTTCAGATCAGACTTACGGCAGCAATAAAGAAAGGGTTTGGCATCATTTCTTGAGGATTTCAAAGGGGTTTTGACCATCTACCAAAAAGGGTGACTTGTTTTGGAGATTGCAGCCTTTATTTGGAGGGTTTCCAATTGGCCATTTTCAGATCTGAGGGTTGGAATATCATCTTCTACATTTGTAAATGTTATTTCCAAAGTTTCATAGTTTTTGTTCTTCTATTCGGGAGGATATGAATTTTAGAAGTTTTCTAGTTGTTTAGGGCACGTTGTAATTTTTTGGCAGCGTTATATTGTCTGAAAAATTTCAAAAATAGTTTTCTTATGTTCTTTATAATATTAGCAAGCTCTCTTTAAATTTTCAAGTGATTTGAGTGGATATTTTGGGAGTTATTAATTTTCTTCAGTTCGCTGCCCTAACTAGTAAAAATCTGCAAAAATTAGTATTTTATTTGGCTGCAAATTTTCAATATTTTGTGTTATTTAAGTGGTATCCCACAAGGGATATTTCAATAAATGATTGTGCCTCTCTTGAGCAATAAAATCGTGTTTTTGCGGAACTCTTGTCTTCCCTCTCTTGTTTTCATTGCATTCTCGCTTCTCTGTTTGTGTTTTCTGGCATGTTGTGCATATTCCCGCTTGCAGTCCCTATGTTCGTGTGTTGTGTGCGCTGGAAGGCCGAGCCCGCGTGTTGATATGTGGCGCGCGCCGTCCGCCCGCTTCTCCCGCGCCCTCTTTGTTTTCTTCGTTGGTCATGAAAAGAGATCGACCCTTTCCCTGGCGCTATCGCCTTCCTTAGCTTAGGATTTCCCCTTTCTACACATCCTTCTATCCTTGGTCCCTTGGCATGTTTAGTCTAGGATTTGTTTTCAGCATTACGAGTAGCAGTAGCGTTAGAGGTAGGTAGAGGAACCGACCTTCTCAGGAGATCCGCTCCAAGCACGCAAGGCCCTACAACTTGGGGGCATGGTTCCATTGTGGTCTCAAGCAGCCTCGACCCTTCCGGATCCGAGACGCGGGTGCACGTTTAAACGACCAACAATACCCAAGATCATTATGTTTGGAGGATCAAGAAGTCATCATAGGTCCACTCGGTGCAAGTCTCACAACATTGTTTTTGAACACTTATTTAATGCTTTGAAATAAGTCCGCATCTCACAGGAGGAAGCATTTGCAATCATCAGGTTTTAGTTCAACAGGTGGTTAGAGGACAAGAATTTCATTCAGGGAGCAATCCTTCTATCTAGAGGAGAAGGCCTTTTTCAATGAGTAACAGACAAACAAGAACATGTTTGAGCATCTTGAAGTTGATTGCATTCAAAAAGGAGACATCTTTGTCACAGAGGTGAATTTCGAGGCCGAGAGGAGTAAGGTAGTGATCTCCATGTCCTAACTCCTACCTTGTGATCAAAGAAGATCATCATGTTCCCATCTCAATGCAAATCTCATAATAGTGTTTTTGAACACTTATTCAATACCCTGGAAGGTGTCTATGTCTCACAGAAGAAAGAGTTTGCAATCTCAATGTTCCAATTCAACAGGTGGTCAAGGGAAAGGAACTTCATTCATGGTCCATTAGAAGTGATTCTTGTCAGCAGGAGCTTCCCCATCTCCGGATCATCACTTCTCTCTCTCCTTCTCTCTCCTCCCTCTCTCTCTAACATTCTATTCCTTCATTGAGAATGTACTTTTTCACTCTTTCGTCTTATTCACTTAAGTGACTTAATGTTGCATTGTAAAAGTCCCTTTTCAAAAATAAGAAAAGGACTTAGTTTCATTCCTAGGGAATTTGAAAAGTCACATGGGGGAGAGGAAGAGACAATTTGTAGGCTATAAATTGGAATGGTTTCTCCATTCTAAAAGGGTTGGCAATTGTTGATTGTTGTAAGTTGTTGGATTTCACTACTACTGCAAGCAATAAAAGCTACATTTCTTCTATCTCCTTATCATCTTCTTACAACCAAGAAGGAACTTTGTGTCCTTGATTAATGGATCTATAGAACTTTGTGTCTCGATTTATTAGTCTTGTTGTTGCTTACATTGTTGTGTTCTTCTATTGAATGTGGACCTACCTTGTGGTTCTTGTTGATGAGAATACGCTAGTTCCTTGTCACGACATTAACCCTCTCTCCTTATTTCTTCGACTCCTCCTTACCTCGCTTCAATGTAAATTTCTCTCTTGTACACTTTACAAGAACTTTGCCACAGGTTTAGTGGAGTATTCCTATGTGATCCCTAGCGTAATGGCTAACCCATAGTTTTAGTTAGTTTACATTCAATAATGGGAGCCTCCCCATACCCAAGGAGGGGCTGAGCCTCCTATACCCAATAATGTCCCCTCTTTCCGAATGACTTATATCAAGACCTTTGGCCTATTTTGTCTACCCAACGGCCAAAGGATGAGTCAAGGGTGCAAGTGTTAAAATAAAACATTATAAAATGCACATATAATAAATTAATAAAGCTTATTATTAAAATAAAGGATTAAAAGGTGCAAATGTAAAAATACAATTAATTTTAATTGTATTTATCTAGGGGGTACGACTTGCCCATGTGAAGAGAAAAATAGAAAGGTATGACATTGGCCTTCATGGAAAAATGCAACTGACCTTGGAAAAATCATGAGATCTCATTGGCTGATTTGGGAGGTCGATTTGGGCCATTTCTCCTTTAAAGGAAAAGTCGACTTGTGTAAGGATCATCCAGATTTTATACAACTTATTTTCTCTTGCAACAAGTTTCCAGCTTTGCAGAAAAATTCCAAGGATGAAACCCCTTGGGAATTCAACTCTTGTGGACGAAAACCCCAAGAGTTAGAGAGGGATTTTCACTCAGAATTTCCCATTGGTTGTAATCAGATTTTCAGAATATTTCAGGCTTTTTCCAGCAGTGTTATTGAAGACTTTTTGAAGTATAAATTGCAGCAGGCTTCTTTCCAGTGGTACGACTTGGCTAGGGAATGTTTTGGCATTATTTTGAGGTATTTACATCTGGAAATCATTGTCAAATATTCTCCATATTTTTATAAATCAAAGCACTGCAATTTTATATTTTTCTGAGTGGTATTTAGAGGGTTTTCAGGCAGATTAATAATCAGATTTCAGATCTGATTTCTGGGTTGTTTTGGCTGCAATAAATTCTGATTTTTGCATGCTTTGGCTTCTAAAAATATTAGCAATCATTTGGAATTAAAAGAATAATTTTTATGTGATACTTGCATTGAGAACCAGCCCAAACTCTAGTCGCATTTCCTAGAATAAATTCAGTCTTGCCCTAGGTTGCTTGCTGTGGTTTCCAACAGTCAAATTTTATCATTTGCAAGTTATAAAAAATCTGATTTAGGGTAAAAGATCTATTGGGGATCTTTCACCCTTGTACACTGTACTAGCACTTTGCCACACTTTTAGTGGAGTATTCCTATGTGATCCCACTTAATGGCCATCCCACGTTTTAGTTAGTTTACATTCAATAATGAGAACCTCTCCATACCCAAGAAGGAGGGGTTGAGCCCGTGACCATTTGTGAAACAATAATCTGCATTATAATGAATTATTTTACCAACAAATACAATCCCTCAATGGATTGGTGCAACCACCCTACTTTTTCGCAAACATCCCTGAATCTCCTCTATCAAAGAATGCCTTCCCATTGGAAACATACATCATTTATGCCCTCCAAATATGTTCCTTCGAAGGTAAAACGCTCCTAAAAACGTCCAAAATGAGAAACTCAAACATTCTTGGTGCTCTGCAAAACCTAGAATCTTTTGAGGACCACAACCTATGCATACAGACTCAAAACCTAGTACTCTTTTTTTGGAAGTGCATTAAGTTTTAACTTTTTAGTAGAATTCAAATATGAAATCACATTTTGGTTTTGACGTGTCCCTCATCCCATTTTGCCTCAGCATTGGACTATCATTTTTAGGTCTTCAACAAATGCGACTACTTCCCAAATTGTACTAACAATTGAATAACTCGACCAACTCGATTGGAACCATGTCAATGCCCGAAAGTGGTCCTCCTTGATGTACCTTGATGCTCTTGAAGTGTTGATTGTTGATGTTGTCTTTGGACCACCTTCTAGTGTGCCAAAATGACAAGACATGCTCAAACATTGAATCAACTCATTGACTTGGGAAGCGCCTACATAAGACACTGTGGTAATAATTTTGTGAGCATGGTGCTCTAAAATTTGGGCAAGGTGGTCGAACCATCCTTTTGACCTAAGGGCAAGGCCACACCATGCCCTTCCACCAAGTGAGGTATTTTCACATTTTCTAGCCACCTGCTGGACCATAGACTGTCCTCCTCCTCCAAGCATCTCTGTCTCTTTGTCAATCCTTTTGTGGGTTTTTGCCCACCACTATTTGTCCACCTCCACCAAGTGTCTTCTATACCATCCGCACATATTCTTTATCTTCCTAGAGTAGGTCTCATCCACCACCTCTTCCTTTTTAATTTGCATGCTTGTTGAAGAATTTTCCACATCCTTTGGCATCAACATGATTACCCATGATTTCCATTGCTATCTCTAGGATAGTTTTCATATCATCCTCTTCTGCTGCCATTGTTGCCATATCTAATAAATCCATATTGTCTGCTGTAACATTCTCCTCTGTTGGTTCTGCCTTCAAAATGTCCTGAAAGAATTCATCCATCTCTTTTGGAACATTGTCCCTCCAACCTCTTCACTTTTTTCATAACCTACTGCAATCTCATCCTCTTCTATATCTGCTTTGTCTGATTACACCACCAGTTGCTTGTTCTCTTTCTATCCAACTCTGATGTGGGCTTCTCCCACAAATGCAACTCTGTGTGCTTCTTCCATCTCTCCTTGTGCAAACATACCCACCAGCTCCAACTCATATTTTGCTGCTATGTTACATGAGTAACATTCTTTGTCTTCCTTTGCCTCGTCATCCACAAACTCAGCTGCATCATAATCTACACATAATCATTCCTTCACTTTTGCTAGAGCTTCTTTTTCAACGACTATCGCCTCCTTATCCTCCTCCACGAGGATTTTTATTTTCTATTCCTCAACTGTTGTATTTTTCCCATTGCCTGCAACAAAATCAGCATTAAGGGAATCAAACATTCCCTCGATCACCGTCATCTCTTCTTCAAGTAAGAGATGGTCCTCTACTCCTTTGTCAAACATGGGATCTTCACAAACCATTACCTCAGTTGACATATCTCCGCTTGCTACAATTACATCATCTTCCTCTAATGGAAGATCATCTTCTCCACTCAAAGCACACTCTGAATCTGCATCACATGCATTCACTTGCCCTTCCTTCACTGCCACCTTCACACCCTTAAAAAGACATATTTCTGCTGCTCCTTCTATCAAAGTTTCCTCAACCAGCCTCATGATTCTCTTATTACAAGAAACCTTCTTCCTCCAGCCTCAAGGTTCCCTTATTCCTAGAAAACTTCCTCCTCTTCTTCTCTGCAACACATGGTGTGATCCATGCCCCTCCTCCTATCTCTCACTTCTCTATGCTGCAACGTAGAATCTTTCATGATTTCTAGGCTAGCTTGCACAGTCATTGTTTCCATCTCATCAATCTTCGACATACGTGGTATAAAACCACCCTTCCTATTTGTCTTTGCCTCAACATTCACATGGGTTGTTTTATCCCTCAGCACAAACCTCAACTCAGCCACTTCGTCTGTACACTTTTCATCCATCTCTTGCATACTTTCCTCACACATCCAACCCATTGTTGCAACCTTTCTTTTGCAATCATATGTAGGCCATACACCTCTTTATACCTCTCTAACTCTCAGTTCTCTACCACTTACACAAGATGGAACACATTATATTGACCCTCCACCCACTACTCTCACAATGGAAGATGTACCTTTAGTTCTCTACCCACCTATGCAAGATGGAGAACAACTCTCATCTCATTGCACTTATGGATACATTTCATGAAATTCAGTGCCATTTTTTGAGCATAACGTTTTGATGAGAATCGAGGTATGTAATCCCATTCTGGATTTTATGTCCCTCATGCCTGTTTTGACCTCTACACCAACATCTATCATTTTTAGGTCTTCAATCGATGTGGCCACTTCCCAAATTGCACTGATTATTAATGTTTTGAAGAGAATTTAAATATGTAATCACATTCTGGTTTTCATGTGTTCCTCATGCCATTTTTGCCTCTGCACCAACATCTATCAGTTTTAGGTCTTCAATAGATGTGGCCACTTCCCAAATCGTATTGATAGTTGAATAACTCAACCATCTCAGAACCATATTGCTGCTCGAAACTGATCCTCTTTGATGTACTTTGATGCCATTGAAGTGTTGGAGTGTTGATGTTGCCTTTATACCACCTTCTCACATGCCAAAATGACAAGACATGCACAAACACCAAATCATGGGGTGATGCAAGATTTTACTTAGTGGCTGGGGATGCTCCTACATCACTTATGTTCATTGAAACTTGAAAGTGGTAATGCATGTTTGTCAGATTTGGAACTGTGTCTGCACTTTCATGTGCTCCTATATTACCAAAATATTTTATGGATTTACGAATGGATGTGCATGAGTGTATCACTGAAGGTGAGAAATATGCAGATGTATTGGCCTGCGATACCCTTCATTTGGTGTTGCTTTACATATCAGACTTGGATTCATGGCTCATGTGGTTCTATGAAAGTGTGTGACCCATCCCAATGTAAGAGAATACTCAACCTTCTCTTGCTGTATATTCAATCAATAAAAGGAAATGATTTTCAGGCACAAATATGTGGCATTAACAGCAAAATAGACTAAATGCCAACCTGAGATAAGGCTAGAAATACTTGATTGCTCTCGTAAATGATCGTGTTATGCTCAATAGGTGTAGATGGATGATGGTTCTTCTTAGATGTCCAAAATGGCTTTAGGATGTTTGTATATATAGGGCTCTTTAGGATAATTTCATGTGCAAGCTGATCCCAAAAGCAAGTGAAGGCTCACCACAAAGACACGACCAAATGGAAAAGAGACAATGAAAAGACAGGGTAACAAAACTGGACACCGGTAATTGTTGTGATCATCATCCGATGCTGATAATGGTCGTGACCGTTATTCAATGCCGATATTGGTCGAGTACTGCCAATAGTGGTCAAGTAATTTTGTTAATGGTTGGAGGGGATCAGAAGCTCAGAAACAAAAGTGAATATTTCTATATAGTTGTAGTGAGTGTTCTAAGTCAAACAAAAGATTAATGTGAGTTGTCTATGAGTAGTTGGTGGTGATGGAAGTTGTGTGGGGTTGATTGTAAAAGGAGAAGTATGCTAAGAAGAGCACTTAATGTGCACTAGTGGTTTAAGCGCCCTAAAAGTCTGAAAAATGTTGCTGTCACATAACTTTTACCAAAATTAGGTGTCTACACGATGCCCCACTTTGATGTGTGTGTGTGTGTGTGTGTGTGCGCACATACATATCAAAGTAGAAAGAACTGACTACTAAGGATGAGCGTACTTGAGAGAGAAAGAGAGAGTTGTCAATGTTTCGATGTCAATGTCTTGTGTGTATTTGCAGGCAAATTGTGAGTGCATGCCAGTAGGTCAATGTCTTGATCATTTGATAATAGCATAACCAAATGAAAAATTGAAAATTTGAAAAAGAAGCAAAAGAAACAAATAATGCCTCGGTTGCCCTTGTCGATTGGAGAAATAATGATGTTGTGGATCCATACTAACCGTGCCAAGGGGAAAAGTCTACTTCATGGACAAAGAAACAAACTTTTGATCTCTTTGTAACCTTTGATCCACGTGTCTATACTAGTTGCCAAGCGGCAAAACAGGTGCTCCCTAGTTGAAGAAGCTACCTAAAGTAACCTCCAATAGAGTAAGCCCAATGTAGCCTCAGATAGAGTAAGCTGATTATGCGCCTCTTTTTTGAGTTGAGGGATGTTTGTGCATATCACTCATCTCAAAAGAAAGGATTAAATGCACCATGTGTAACATAGATATGTAAGCAAGGGATGTAGCCTATAATAATCATGAAAATGCATATGTAAACAAACACATATTAATATAGAAATATGTCATCATCAAAGCACATTTTTAATGACATGCATAATGATAAGTTCAATACTTGTATGCCAAGGTAGTATAAGCAAGGGAATGAATAGAAAACTTGCACCGAGATCGAATGAAGGAGAATATGAATGTTAATCTCACTTGAATTATGACTCATGATCATTGGTCGCCCAAGAGACCAATTGAATATGTATTCATCGTCGTTTATCTTGATGTGTTTTGTTTGGGCGAACTATTATTTTAATTGTGTTGAACATTACTTTACATAACATGTCCACCTGTTATTGGTTTAAGATGGCTCTACATGCAGCGGAATGGTTATGCAGAGGTTTAGAGACTTTTGCATAGCCATTGGACTGCATATTAAGCCATACTCGATGTATATCTCATAGGTAAGTTACATGAGATACCGAGTTGGGTGGTTGGCATTATGTCTTGACTTTTCTTTGTATTGAACTGCTTGTCTTTTGACCTAAGGTGCACATCTCAAGGATAATCCAATTAGTTGATTGTTGTTCCGATGAATGAATAGTGATTGTGGTTTTTATGTATTTGGGTTGTAAGAAGTTTAGGTTACTATTCGACATGTGGTTGTTGTCAAGTTCCAAGTTTGGTTGCTTGATATTTCCGTTATTTGTAATACCGTTATGTACTTGTGGTGTGGTGGAACTTATGGTTGGGATGGGTAAGGGTTCTCAACATGTGGAGGGATCACAAACCTTGTGACCTTTTGCTTCATTTGAGTGCAACACAAGTGAGATCAATTCGGGAGCTTCATTTTTAATGCTGCCCAATGTTTTATCCTTTGAGTACAATAACCAGCAAAGAGGGGCAAATGATATGATATAACAATATGCCCATACGAGGACAAGATATAGAAATGAAGCACACAATAATGGTATGCCTCACTAGATGCATGTTAAGAACTATGCTTCAAAGTATTAGTGTACATGATATGGATCATGGCACCAACCATAACAGTAACACATGGTATAATCTAACGATGTAATCAAGCATAAGTGTGTAACCGCACATATGACAAGTGAAAACATTGAACAAAACAACGAGATGAAACACACACGCAAGTAATCAATCACTCATATATGGCATAGACTTAATGACCTAGAGGATCCTTTGGGCACATGACAAGACAAGCTACACATACAAACACAAGCACACATAAGCAAGCAATGCAATCATAGGAAGCACAAAAGAGAATGCATAATGTATCAATCATGTGAGATGAGATAAAGCATACAAGATGTAAGATAGAGCAAGATACTTATAGGTAAATCTAAAGCTTAATTTGTTCATGGAGAATAGTAATCATGACAAAAAGCCACACAGCAAGCTCGTATAGGCACAAACACAAGCACACGAAGCAAGCAATTGAAAGCAGTCATAAGGTGTAATACCCTTGATAAATAATTTCTAACAAATCTGGATATTTTATCAAACCCTATTGTAGTAGTATAAAAATATAACTTTTATGACAGCAACAATAAACTGTTTTTATATAAAAACAACAAACTCCAATTGCGAGACAAAATTTTATTTATTTATTTATTTTAAAATCAGCTTCAATGAAACTACTAGAAGGTACTCGATATGTGTGTAAATGAGGGTTTTCGTCCTTTATTACCGATGCAAAAGCAAAAGGTACTTGCAGCACAATGAAGTAGTTGATAAATTTCGAAGATGATGTAATAATAAAACTCCAACTCGCCTTTATAACTTCCAAAGCCTTCTCCAAAGCCGACGCCCCCTCTTAAAAATAGGAATGAACAATATAAATTTGCTTTATCCTCTCTCCCATGTCCTAAAAATAGGAATAAACAATATAAATTTTCTTTATCCTCTCTCCATCGTAAAAATAGGATCTTGATGCTCATGTAGCCCATTCTATCTTTGACACCCTATAATAGAATTCTTTACTTAATTATTATTCTATCCTTAGCGCCTCGTAATAGAAGTTCATCATTCTATTATTATTTTATTCTATTTATGCTTTTTTGGATTAATAATATAGTTTAAGTGTCCTTTTTCAATTAAAATATAAAATTACTCTTGGACCACTTACATTAATTTATTTCCCTCTTTAATTTCCTCCGAGCTTATGGAAAATAATAAGAACAGCTGCTACGCCCTTAACCTATTGCTTGTATTAGGATATGAGTAGCCGACTTGTGGCTTACCATATCATTTTATTATATCATTTATACTTTCTCATGCTTAATAAGTCGGCCTTGGTGATGGCCATAGCATATGACTAGTATATATAGGGGATTATAAGTAGTATTTCATTATCATTTGAGCATTTGAGTCTTGTTATATAGTTTGGAGGTTGCCCCCTCGAAGTGGCGAAGCTATTCTAATTGCATATTGAGATCATTATTCTGAAATATTGTGTTATTTGGTGCTCTACAATTCTCTCAATCAATTATACAAGTAATTTCATTACACAGGCTTTGGGTATCCATAATTAATTAATTTTGAAAAGGGGACATTACAGTACGCCCTTCCCAAAATTGCTTGCCCTCAAACAATTGCAAGTCCCTTCTGCAAATACCAGGATCCCAAACTCTCATGTTCACACAATTTGGAACTTGTATGAACGGATCTATGTGCCCTTTGCCACTCAAAATGTTCTTCACTCTATTACCATTTCCACTATGTTGTCCATGATGACCACACATCTGAAATGACTTAGTAGGAAGCAACAAATCCACAACACTTTCATACCTTTGGCTGTCCTCAACTTGTTCACCTTCCTTTGTTGAATGAATTTTGGTTGAGATATCTTCAACATCCCCAACCTTGTGACTCAGAATTTTTGGGTTAGGATCAACATTCTTCTTCACCTTGAACTCTTCACATTCAACAAGTGAATCTTGTTGACACATGCAAACATTAGAAGTCAATAAAACATCTTCATGATTCTTGCTAAAGTCATGAACACAATCAATTTGCTTCCCATAGGTTGTTCTGAAAATTCTAGCAAATTGAAAATCAACATTAGCAACTGGTAAAGCCCTTTTTTCATGTTCATGCCCCTCAACATGGTCTTCTTGGAACTCCACCCCAAAACCTTCTTGCAGATCTGATCTTTCTTTGGTTCATGCCCCACAATTTTTTCCTCTCTCCTCATCACCAAGGGAGAACTCTTATTAGATCCATAAAAAAAAGTGAGTGACAACTTCTCTAAAGCCTTTGCATGTCTCTCTGGTTAGTTTGTGGCCTAGGTTCAACTCTTGGTCCACCCTTTCTTTCCTTCAAATTAATAAAATTGGTGGATGATATAGCCTCTTTAATGTCACCTAGAAGCACCCCGCACTCATAGCTAACAACAATGTTATTTGTTATGGAAGGCTGAATTTCTACCTCTGGAATTGCTTCCTCTCTACGTAGAAAGTTAGGTTGGAAGGGCCTAATAATAGAACCAATGGCTGTCCTCTGATAGGGCTGGTTATGATTCACTCTTGAAGAGCTTCCCTCACCATTTGGAGCCCTTTGCACATTCGTGCCTTGCATAACTTGGATTAACTGACCCATCATATCAGCTAACTTGTCCTGTCCCTGAACAAGCTTGTCAAAGTGTGCCTCATCCGAATCCTTGTTACCCATGACTTCTGGCTGTTTTGTACCTTTTTTTTCTCCCTTTGGCAGTACCTGATTTCTCAAGTGTGCCTCATCCGAATCTTTTTTACCCATGACTTCTAGCTGTTTTGTACCTTTCTTTTTCTCCCTTTGGCAGTACCTGATTTCTCTGTCACAACTCCGCATGAATAATATCCCCGATAAATAATTTCTAACAAATTTGGATATTTTATCAAACCCTAGGGCAACAATATAAAAATGGAACTTTTATGACAACAACAATAAACTGATTTTTTATAAAAACAACAAACCCCAATTGCAGACAAAATAGAATTTATTTATTTATTTTAAAATCAGCTTCAATGAAAATACCAGAATGTCTGAATACAATTATTTTTTCACAATTGTTGATCCAGATGGAAAGATGAACATAAGATAAGAGCATGCAAATTGGGTTGACTGAAATCTGCCCTCAGATGTTTGTCTGAAGAAATCCTTGGTTGTACTTCGCTGTTCGGATACTATCCATGATTTTCTCTGTCACAACTCCGCATGAATAATATCACGATAAATAATTTCTAACAAATTCAAATATTTTATCAAACCTTATGACAACAATATAAAAATGAAACTTTTATGACAACAAATATAAACTGATTTTTAATAAAAACAACAAACCCCAATTGCAGACAAAATATAATTTATTTATTTATTTTAAAATCAGCTTCAATGAAAATACCAGAATGTCTGAATACAATTATTTTTCACAACTGTTGATCTAGATGGAAAGATGAACATAAGATAAGAGCATGCAAATTGGTTTGACTGAAATCTGCCCTCAGATGTTTGTCTGAAGAAATCCTTGGTTGTACTTCGCTGTTCTGGATACTAAAACAACCCGAATATGATGCCCTAGCTGAACTGAATGAATATTTGTACTCTGAATGATCACTGCAACCCCTAGATGGAATTGCCAAGCTTAGATATGAGGGTTTATGTCCTCAAATTTGTGTGTAAATGAGGGTTTTCGCCTTTATGTGATGCGAAGCAAAAGCAAAAGCTACTTGCAGGCAATGAAGTAGTTGATAAATTTTCATGATGATGTAATAATAAAACCCAAAATCTGCTTTTATAACTTCCAAAGTCTTCTCCAAAGTTGGCGCCCCCTCTTAAAAATAGGTATAAACAATATAAAATTGCTTTCTCCTTTCCATCCTAAAAATAGGATCTTGATGCTCATGCAACCCATTCTATCTTTGGTGCCCCATAATAGAATGCTTTATTTAATTATTATTCTATCTTTAGTGCCCCATAATAGAAGTTCATCATTCTATTATTATTTTATTCTATTTCTGCTTTTTTGGATTAATAATATAATTTAAGTGTCATTTTTCCAATTAAAATATAAAAGTACCCTTGGACCACTTAAATTAATTTATTTCCCTCTTTAATTTCCTCTTAGCCTACAAAAAATAATAAGAATAGGCTTTGGGTATCTAGAATTAATTAATTTTGAAAAGGGGACATTAAACAAGGAACACAGAATAATACACAATGTGTCAATCATGTGAAGTGAGATAAAGCACACAAGATGTATCCTAGAGTAAGATATGTATAAGTAAATGTAATGCTGAATTTAATCATGGAGAATAGGAATTATAGAACCCATAACGCATTGAAAGATGTCTTAAGTGCAGGCATGCCCCTAAATAGAGGGTTGCCTCGAGTTTAGGTATGATGTCCAAATCCATGATCATATGTATGCCCTACGTATAACTTGAAGAATACCATGAGAAGCACACATACTACCAATGCCTATGCAAATCTTTGTAAAATAGGTAGATAAGCATGATATGTAACAATATGTAACAAGGTATTGGAAAAATTACAACAAAGAAATTTGCATTTTTGTGTTCTATATTTTTAAGGAAAATATAATCCTTGTCATAAAAAGCAACTAAACCAAGAAGCAAGCGAAGGGGTGAAAGCAAGAGAAGACGGGAAAAGATGATCAATCAATGGAACACAAGCAAAGGGGCGAAAGCAAGAAGAGGAAGAACTCAAGCCAAGGGGATAGAAGAATGTCTTAGTAAGTCAAAAGATGAAAGAAGTTAACTTCATAATTTGAAAAGTGGATGAATTGAGAGGCACTAATCTATTCAAGGAGGATAATAATGAAAATTAGGAAGAAGCAAGCAATGGAAACACGACAAATAGAAGAAAGCACAAAAATGAAGTACAATAAATTGTTTTGATGAATCACACAAATATTAGGTTAGCAATGCTAATCAATAAACCTGTCTAAATGACCCATAGAATGGCCTTGTATCATCATAATCGAAATCCCCAAATTCCTTGAACGCTGAGCCTAAAGAGTCAGACAAGTTACTAGTAGTATCAGAGAAGTAATTACAAGTTTTATAGTAGAATCATGATCATCAACACTAGTACTGTAGTCATGAACACCACAAGTAGCTGTGGTAACTGGTTTACTTTATCCTCTTGTAATGAAATACTTTGTGTGGATTTTTTAGGTGAAATCTTACTAGGTTGTTTAGCTTGAAAACATGCAAGAGGTTGTAACAAGACTATGTTAGTGCGTGTATGAACGGGTACTTCATCTCGAGATGTTTTCACTGGAGGTTTTCATGATTTTCTAGTTGGTAGCACTTAAAGTAATATCTTAGTCGGAATTTGTATTGGCTTCTCATAGGGAGCGCCTCAAATGGTAATCACTTTGTTAGCATGCATGGACTTTAGACATTGGTGTAATGTGAATGGGGCAAATCACATTTGATTAAGCCAAGGACATCTAAGTAATATATCATGTCTTGTTATCTGGCAATACGTAAACCACACAAGTAAAGTCTTAGGTCTTACAATGACAGGTAACACGATACCCCAAGAAGTGTTCGAGTAAGACTGTCATAAACCTGAATAAGAGAAGATGTTCCATTTAAATCCTCAAGTGCATCCACAATTAACAAGGAATTGCATTGTGCAAATGTTTAGACTTGGATCATTATCGATCTTAATACTTTTTGTTGATTCCGAGTGTTAATCTATAAAAGCTTGTATATATAGCAGTCGATTGCTAGAATCATCTGTTTGATTCTCATGGTCATAAACTGTAATAAGAGGAACCTCATTGTGCACATCTGTGTTCACACCTATGAATCCATTTATAATACGAGCATTTGAAACCGGTGGAAATTGATTAGGAGTTGCATTGTGAACTTCATCTTGTGGTTTGGTGTTTTGAGTAGCGATTTGGATGAGGATTAGTAGACTTTAAAGTGTTGATTGGGTTGTGCAACTGATCCGTTCAATGTACTATTGTCTTTCCACCTGAATGACACTACTATCAATTAGGTCCTAAATCTTATGTCTCAATCCAAAACATCTATTCGTAGCATGGCCTTAAACTCTATGATAGTCATAATATATATATTTACATCATAGAGCTAAGGTAAAGGTCGAGATGAGTCAATCTCATGTTGAGGAGGCAAAGAGATTATATTCTATTCAAGAAATCCTTTTAGTATTTGGTGAGGAATCTCAGATAATCATGTGAATTGTCTTCGCTCTTGGGAAGGAAGGACAAGGTTGGTTTCATTCTTAGCTTGAAAAGCACTAGTATCATTAGCCTTAACCTTGAATGTTGATTTACTTCAAAATTTTGCTCCCCTAGATGTAAGGCTGTTAATGTGAAACATCACTTTGATTTTGATAGGAATTTGGTCTCATAATTCTATATGATAATTTATTGAATGATTGATGTGTGAAACAATACTTTGTTTTTAATAGGTTGAAGTAAACTTTGAGAAAAAATATCTTGTAATTCTTATCATGTAATTGGTGAGCCATCTTTGCAAATATTTTTTTGGATTTAAGGACATGGTCACTAATAGGTCCTTGTTCTAGCTGCACAAGCTGTGAAAACATGACCTTTTGGCAAGTATTGGTTAAAAAGAGCAAAAAACTATCGGCCAAATTATTGAAGTAACATACAGTGCCATCCTTGAGACCTCTAGGGAAGAGCTTAGTCAATAATTTATTGTTGTGTGCAAAACTAAAGAATGAAGCATAAAATGATTTGACATGTTGTGTATGATATCTCCCTTACTATTGAATAAGTACTTAGGAGCAATGAAACAGGGAGGCAAAGAGTAACAAAGGACCTCATAAGCCAAAGGATCGAATAATATATCATGAGAATTAATTGTATCACTTGATTGTTGAGATCTTTGTTGTAATTATTGGTTTTTGCTTGCATATATCTACCTAATGTACAAGGAGAACCTCTTGTAGGCAGAATAGGAGCATTCAAAGGTTTATTTGCAACATGTACTTCCTTAAATGTAGATATCTTAGCTATCTTATTTTGTTTCTCACAACCACATAAATTATTGCATCAATTTATTTAGGATAAAGATATTCTTCAAAGTGAGCTATGTCGTGTGCACTTAGAGTAGTAACGTCATTCACAACATATCATTAGAAGCATTAACATCACAAGTGTCCATGTTTACATCACCTACATTTGCATCATTCATATTTGTACCATTTGTATTATCATCATCAATATAAGGAGCATGAATATCATCAATAGCCATCATTTTTTTTTCAAACAAGCATGCGATCCAAACAAAGTGATTTGAGCCAAATCAATGTGTACCACTCAATCTAGCACTCCACCTAGTAGGTGTTGTGGATTCAAACTTACTTATAATTGGCATAAGATAGAAACATAGAGAGCATTCAAGAAGCACAAGCATTTTCATTCACAAAATGATCATTAGAAGCATTGACATCACAAGCATCCATGCTTACAACATTTACATTTGCATCATTCACATGTGTACCATTTGCATTATCATCATCAATATAAGGAGTACAAATATCATCAATAGTCACTTTTCAAACAAGCATGAGATCCAAACAAAGTGATTTGAGCCAAATCAATATGCATATTGTGATGTGCCCATTTCCACGCTAGTCACTATGAAGGCCTTGGGCCCATTCCACCTTCGTGGGCTTCAAGGAAGGAAAGCAAGGGAGGTGAACATTGCCATAATTGTAAGTGATTGTATTTTCCTTATTTATTTGATTACTAATTATGGCTTGGAGTGATTCAATTAGGTGATAGGTGAATGACAAAGCAAAAAGGAACTTCTATCTTCTCCTTCATTAAGGTCGGTCTTCTTGAGAGCTACAATGGAGATAAAGAAATACTCTTTCCCTTTTTATGAGGTTGGTCTTCTTAAGTGAAGATTAAAAGTGCACTTCCCCCTTCATTAAGAGGTCGGTCATGAAGATTGATCTTTTAATTCATCCTTGGTACCAAAGAAGGGTACTTAAGGAGGTTCAAATGGAGGAGGGGATCATTATCATTCATTCATCTTCTTGCCATTGAAGGACGAAACCCCTTCCTTGGTTACCTATTGAGGACAAAAACCTTCAATAGGATCACACTTGGGGATGGAAACCATCTTGTGTGCATTGGTGGCTTCATTTGGGAGTCATAAGTGGACTTCATTGGTAGATTTCTGGAACAACAAGGTGTTTATCCGTGCATAGGGCATTTCTACTCCAGCTAGGACACTTTCAAGGGTGTTGGCACCCTTCCTCCACTTGATCTACCCACCTCGAAAGTTTGGGATCACTTTTGGAGGGGTTTCCGTGGTTGGAAAATTGTGATTTCACTTTTATTTGATAGTTGGTCTCTTCAAGATCTTTTTTTATTATTTATTTGTGTTGAAACTCCAAGTATTGATGGAGTTATGAATTTTGAAGTTTCAGTTGTGTTTGCACTTGAATTAAATTTATAAAATATATATTTGCTCCAGATTTCATCTTGCTGGACTTATGAAGTGTTTGGGATATTTCTATATTGATTTTCAGTCTATATTGCATGAGAATATTGTCTTGAAAAGCCCATACAGTTCACTGCCCTAGGAAATAGAAAATCAGGTTCATCGCTAGGGCTAAGTGGTGATATTGTTGGCTGCCATATGAATTCCTTTGCTGTCATAAATATTCAGATTTCTCTTGGTTGCTAATGGCATTTTTAGTTTGCTCCTCTAGGGTTTGAAGTGATTGACAGGTGGCTGTAATAAAAATCAGAAGTTGTGATTGGGGTTTGAGTCCAAACCCTTGTTTTCTGTTTGATGCCCTAGAAGGGACATTACACATACTGCTCTAGCACTTTGCCTAGTAGTGTTGTAGATCTACCTTATAATTGGCATAAGATAGAAGAATAGAGAGCATTCAAGAAGCTAGGGATAATATGTTGAAACCCTAGGTTATATATTTGAAAATGTCAGGTTAACCAATATATTTTATCTGTTTTGAGCACACATGTCCAAATACATCAAAACTTTTCCTCTGCACTAATTGCAACCTAAGTAAATGTAGTATACTCAAACTTTGAGAAAGGGTAGAAATAGAGGGGTAATTGATAATTGACTGGAGACCAATGAGAATATGTGCCTTAGATATACCTCATTGTTGACAGAAACAAGAAAATGCTCATGACAGGCTCAAAAACACTATGAAACAGAATTTTAGCAATTGGCTGTGCTTTGCTCAAGGATGCCAGAAACAAAGAGGGATGACCTCCAAAATGGTTGAGGCCGATAGTATAGGCCGGAAACTCCCGTTTTACCAGAATCATTTTTGGATTTGCAAATGGAGGCGTGAGTGTCTTCTCTTTTGATCCACAAGAAGAGGAAAATATGCAGAATTATTGGCCTGAGCTACCTTTTAGTGGATGTTGCTCTACACATCATTCTAGGAATTAGGGCTCATCTAGTTGTATGCAAGTGTGTGACCCATCCAAATGTGAGAAGCTCCCTCGATTAACTTTGCGTTCAAGTCAACCCCCAAAACAAGTGAAGGCTGACCATCAAGACATGACCAGATGGAAAAGAGACTCGGAAAAGATAGGTGACCAGAACCAGATACCAACAATGGTTGTGACTGTTATCGGACGCCGATAATGCTCGAACACTGATAGTGGTCAAGGGATTCTGATAACTGTCAGAGGGGATTAAAAGCTAAAACAACAATGAATGAGTGTTCGAAGGCAAACTGAAGATAAATGTGTGTTTATGAGTAATGGTTGGCGACGGAAATTGTGTAGGGTCAACTGTAAAGGGAAAAGCATGCCAAAAGAAGTCTAATGTGTACTAGTCATTCAGGTGTCCAAAAAGATTTTTAAATTAGGTGTCCACCATGCTATTATTTTGTTTAGAGACATAATGAGACTACCTGGAATTTACAGTAAAATGGAAAAATTCTAGATAGATTTTTTTTTCATTCTTTTATCCTAGAAGAAAAAGCGCTAACAGTTCATTATTTTAAGCATCAGAGATTCTGTTTGTGATTAGTATTATCTTCTTTTTTTGCAAGCTTTGGAGCTGAAGCGTGAATTTGAAAGAAGGGAACAAGAAAAGAAAAAGAGTCAAAGGGTAGATTTTGCTCATGGAGGAGTACAGACTGCATCAGTACCGCCAGTACCAAAGCCAGTTGCACAGGTTATTGGTGGTCAGAAAAGTATGGTCCAACGTTTCTCACACATCTATTTTTGTTTGTCAAGAATAAACTGCAAAGAAAATCTTTTATTGATCGCCTACAAGGAAATTGTTAAACCAGACATGAACCAGACAATTCTTAAATCAAAGCATGCTGATGTATCTGTTCTTGTTTTTCTTTTCTAATGTAAGACTGTTGAATGTTCTTTTTTCTTTTTTGTCAGTAGATGCCGTCGGGCAACATCTGCCAGTGCGAATGTGCCATCACAGATTGCTACATCTGCAACTGACAGTGGAAAGTTTGATAGTAGGCAGAGCAAGAAAAGCAAGTGGGACAAGGTATATATGGTCAAAGGGATTCGCGATTTGCAACTTTGCTATCATGGATAAGTAGTGTGTGTGGAAATAGTTTTGGTTTACGACCAAAGACATTTTATGTAATGCAGGTTGACGGTGATAAGAAGAATCCTTTACCTCCTGGAGCTCAGGATGCAATGGCTGCTGCAAGTGCACATGCTGCTTTGTTAAATGCTGCTAATGCTGGAGCTGGTTACACTGCATTTGCGTATGTTTTTGTCCTGCATTTAATCTCCTGCGATTTTTTTGATTAACTGGACCTTTGATGCATACTTGTGAATCATCTATAGATGGTCCCATTATACAAAACAACAAAAATCTTCAATGATACTGCTATTTCATGTCTACCCTTGTGATAGCATTCTTATTTAGTTATTACTTCGACAAGCACCCTATAACATTAAGCATTGTATTGGGGTTTATGGTTGAATAACATGCACAGGCTGTCCAAAACTCCTGGTTTTATCAGAAATGAAACATCCTTATATCAAATTGAGCACTTATGGACGAACAATAGTAAAGGTTGCATGCAACGGAATTTGTCTTGACTTATGAGATTGTTGAATGCTGTGCTAACTGTTTTTGATAATTTTGCTTACTCATTTATGAGGAACATTTTACTGCTTTTGATATTGCATTTTTGTGCTACAAGGGCAGTAAGGCTTACATGCATCAAAGCAAGAAATGGATTAGGACTTTGTTGGACATTTTAATTTTTCTCAGTTCGTGGCTCTGTGAAATTGTATTGAGTTGAAGTTAAATGTTTGGACTGCAGGCAACAAAAGAGAAAAGAAGCCGAGGAGAAAAGATCACATGAGAGGAGATCAGAGAGGAGATCTTAATAGATTGTGTGCTGCTAAATTGTTGTACTATAGGTCTCAACATGGGCCGCTTTTTGTACTGAATATGCTGTGGCAACAAATATTTTTAGTAGGGGTAACCAATAGCAAGAAGCAAGGTCCCAAAGAAGCAATACCTCAATTCCTATGCTTTCAGTCGCTCAGGATTTGTACCCGCGAATGTAGAATTGAATAATGTCCATAATGAGAAGAGTAACAAAAAGTAAGATTTACTTTTTTGAAAGATTCACGATTATCTGTTGATTGCAATTTAGTCTATGTACTTTGTTTATTAAATCTTTATTATAAATTATCTGAAGGTATTATAATTTACTTGGTCTAGAATTAAAATTAAAATCTCTTTATTGTTTTTAGGAACTATTTTAATATTAGTGAAAGGCCATCAATGTAAACAGAAAATGTTCTATGCCATCAAATCGATTTTTATATAGATATATTTGTATGTTACCTTTTCTTAGACTGCATGTTTACATTTTAAGTTCTTTAATGGCATTGAAATGTTTTTATCCCTGCTAAATATTAAATTGCTATCACAGTTTTTGAAATACCCAGAAGCATATTCCTATGGAAGTTCCTTTTACTTAATATCTGCCGAAAGCTCGAGACTGGATTTTCTATGCAGCCATTCCATTTTCAGAATACATTTGTATCAACTTCAACACGAGTGAGAAAATTCTCTGCATGTCTTGGAGGTGAGGCCAAAAATCATGAATTACTTAATTATGGGAGAAATCAATAGGCAGCAGTTTCTCAATATGAAGTGAACAATCTGGCAAGCACTTATTTGCTTTGGATATTTGCTTGTTCTTTGGATCTTCTGTAAGCAACTAAGACTAGAAGAAATCCCAATTGATCAAGCTAATGCTATTAGCTGTTCTTATCAGTTTATGAGTGGATTTACTCTTTTGTAAGCAATGCATTCAGATTGGGTTCATGCATTTCTATTTCTGTGTTATTTTCCTTATACTATATTTTTTATAATATTGCCTCTTCCATTCTGTTTCTTGATATTGTTACAGGGTCAGTGATTTGTGACACATTGATACAAGAAAGCAAATTGCGTATATGTAATTTCTTATTTATAGACTTCTCTAATTGCCTTGACAACTGCAGGCAAAAGAATAGAAGCTGATAAGATTAACTGAGAGGAGAGCAGAGCAACAAAGTCATTCTACGCAAATGTAAGGTGCTAGATCTTATATTATAGTTTTCTGCATAGGTAAGGGCAGCATCAGTAGATTTTCTCATATAAAGAAATGTTCTCAATTTTGGTCCATTCTCTGTTCAATGAATGGGGCTGAACAAGCTTAAGAGAGTATGTAACTGAATATATTCGGAGAGGATAATTGACGATATAGGAGCAGTAATTTTCACTCATCCGCAGTTTGTAAACAGACTGAATAACAATCCTCTTATTTGGTAGTCTGAAACACTCTTTCGAAAATAGCAGAATGTATGCATATGCCGAAATTCCCTCTATGGTTTAGTATTATACTTAGCATACATCCAAATGCTATTAGCTTGATTCGACTTCAGGTTTTTGTTGGCGATAGTATAGCAAATTTTAGTGTACATCCAAATGCTATTAACTCATGCTCGATTGGACTTGTGTATTTTGATGGTGATAGTAATGCAAATTTTGACATCCTAGGGCGTCTAGTTGTCCAGAAAATTAAATGTCTAGGGGTACATAGGTGTGAAATTGTAATGAAATTGAATTACAATACTGAGGCTTAACTAATGACATCTGTGCTATGATTAATCAACTATAGTCAGGATTTTTCTTTTCCAAAAGAAGGTTTAGGTTTTTAATTTAGATGGGTGTAACCTACAATGGCTAAGATGTCAATAAATGTGGTCTACCTTAGCTTTGGCGTCCATTTGACCCTCGCAGGAACTTTTTCTGCTTGCATGGAGGAGAAGATCTAAAATTGCGATATATTGGGCATAAGATGGAGTTAAAAAGATTTTTAAAAACCCAACATGGTGGTGTAACAATATTTAAGCATCTATCACTGGTCAATGGAAAATTAAATTAAGATATTTGTACTAGTTTTATAGCATATTTACTTAGCATGATCACCAAAAATATATCATTACTACAAGCCCTCCTGGCTTTGGAATCCCATATGACATGGATCGATTATGTCAAAATGGACGGACACCCTCACGTGCAAGTCGCAAAGATATGCTGACTTCGTCAATCACCTTTTGGTATCTTTGCCAAGTTTGTTACTATTCTACTCAATTCCTTAATCTAAGCTAGGAGATCGCATTCTAATATAATATACAGATGATGCATTAATTAATTCATATTTATCCACATGTTATTTATATAGAATAGTAGTAATCAAGTTATTGATTGGATTGACTTACGTTGTTAATTGTATTTTCAAGACTTGTTTTACAAATTAAATATTTTCTAAATCTTAACCCTAGTTTCTACCTTATCTATTAAAAGTATATATAATGTTTGAGGTATTATTGTAGAAGAGATTTATTCTATATTCCACCAAGTTTCCGGACAGGATGGCAGGGGGATGGGAGGACGCATTTCTAGGACAGATTTTTTTAGGGACGACTATTAAAAATAAGGGAAAATTTAAAAATATAGGAAATTTCAAATATTCATATGATAACATTGTTAAAGCATTCATCACACACATTATAGAACCTTAATAAATAAAATTAGAGTTGAATTGAGATTTCACATAAGATTTAACCTTAAAAATATTGGAAATTTCAAATTTCAAATATTCATATGAATAATGATAAGTATAACTGTAACACATTGATAAACTTAATAAAGCATTCATCACACACATCATAAAACTTTAATACATAAAACTGGAGTTGAATTGAGATTGCACATAAGATTCAAGTTTCAATTACAATGAAATACCCAAGGGCACTAAAATGTTTGAAACATAGAAAATCAAAATGAAAATATATAGTTGCCCCTAATCAAACTTTGTTAAAGTGGCATCAAAATCAGACTCTGAGTCACTGGAACTATGAGGCGCTGCCTCATCCAATGGAACCCCAACCAATCCCACCTGTGCATCCTCCTCATCAATCTGTGAAGCATCTTCGGGATCAACATCCCAATGTGTGGCTGGAGTCTGACGATACTCGAGGTCCGTCGATCCTAAAGTCTCAAGGCACTATGCACGGCTACTAACTTCTCTGCTCGTCGAGAGGTAAGATGGTTCCTCTTAACTATGTGGATGAGGCCATATGTGGACCAATTCCTCTCTGCAACAGAGGAACTAGCAACTTGTGAAAGGAGGCGAGTGGCAAAAATTCTCAAGTCTGGTGCATCCTTGCCATACCATGTCCACCATCCAATAGGCTCTATTTGAGCTAATGTAGCTCTATCTGTCCTCGCCTCTGGCTTGCTAAATGTTGGTCCACGGAGATTGACAAAGGATAGCCATTGGGTCCGCAATAAAGTGGACTCCTCATTAGTGTACATCTTTCGAAAGGCCTTCATGAGCCCTTCTTTCACCTCTTCATCATCAGATGGAGGCACTCTCCCAAATTGTGTTGCATACCATTTGGGATTTAGAGTATAGGTTGCCATATGAAGTGGGGTGTTCATTGTGTTCCACCGCCGTGTCACAATGGGCCTAATATGCTCCTCATAAAATCCCAAAGTAGGATCCCTGCTATGAATGGCTTGCTTCATCTGTCCAAGCATGCTATCAAATGTCTCATAAATCTCTCCAAGACTAGGAGAGTCTATATCAACATATCTTATGACCCCCACTATAGGTGAGATGAAGGAGCAAACATATCTGCAAACAATTTACAAAAAAATTAGAAAACATTAAGATTCAAGAATGAAAAACTAAACTAATTTACAAGTTATAAACATGGATAAAAATATTTAAAAATTAAAAACTAAACTTACATATATAAAATCAGCAATAGCTTCCCCGACCGAGGTCCACCAATCATTGTCGAGGATATTTTATTTCACACCTTTTCTTTCAAGAAGTGCTTACCTCTTGCCATCTCGCCCCACTCCCGATTAACCATCATTAATTGCAAAGCCTCTTGCAACCTCAAGCATCCTCTTTAACAAAATGAAATAGCTCGCATATTTAGTGTCGGCAGGCTCGAGGAATTCCTTCCTCGAAAAAGCCCTGAATAGAGTAAGTGAGGTGTGATGGTTGCAAATGAACATTTGTATGTGTCTAGCCTCTGCCACCACTGCATTCACCAAATCTATCTTTCCAATGTCTTTCAATGCATTGTTCAACGCATGAACACAACATGAGTCCAGAAAATGTGCTTGTAAGCACCCTCAACCATCATGCCAGCTAACTTACATACGCGCGTTGTATCAGTCACTACTTGTACAACATTAGAGGGCCCAATCTCCTCTATAACATCTTTCAAAATTTGAAATTGGAAGGTTGCATCATTCCTCTTCTGTACAATCAATAGCTCTAAGAAAATAAGAGTTAGCAGGACATGTGACAATGATATTGATGAGTGGCTGATGTTTAATATCGGTTTACCCATCCATGATGATAGAGCAACCCACCCATATCCAAGTTTGCCTCATCTCCTCCATCACCACACTCACCTTAGAATATTCTTTATCAAGGAGGCTAGTTCGTAGTTTGTGTTCTCCAGGAGGGACATATGAGGAACCAACAACAATTACATCTTTGAACATTTGTTTGAAGAAAGGGGAGCGTGACACATGAAATGGTATAGCATTGGCAAAGAAGAATTTGGCAATAGAAGAGTCAGCTACTTCCCTTGATTGCACATTAAACATACCTGTAACAGTAGAAGTCTTTCTCTTTCCCTTGGCATAATCCCCTCCTCTTTGACTTTCAACATCCACACATTGGGTAGGCACTTGTGTAGTCTCCAATGGCATCCCTTTTTTCATTGTCTCACCCTCCATGTGCAACCTAGTCACCTCGGTCTTCTCCACTAATGATATTCTTTCACAACCTTTTACCCCTTGTCCAGTTATGCCCAAAAGATGTGAATAAACCCGCGTGTATCTGCCCCTAAATTCTTTGTTGCACATATGGCCTAACCACACTCTACTCCCCCCTGAATTCTTTTTTTTTCTGTCAATGGTTGTTACAAATTGTGAAAGAGGCTTTTTAGCATTGAATGGCCCCTTTGCATAGATTTTGAGGAGTCGTAAAGGGCAATCAAACGGATTATTTGAACCCATTGTTGGTGCAACACTCTCACTACCTGAAGAAACCCTAGTTCTGGCTCTACCTTTATGTTGCATTGTCATTTGAATCTCTTCACCCTCACTACCCTCACTGCTGCTCATTGTTTTGTATTGGAAATGCAACAACCCTGCAACTGCAAGTGAAAACAAAAAACAAAACAAAAAACTTGCTAATCTTGTGAAGCTTGAAACTATGATAAAAAAAATGAAACAATGAAGAAATAGTTTGTGCAAATTTATAAAATGAACAAAGGATGATAAACATACCTCTAATGGAGTAGAATATTGCTCTCTTGCCTTTTTCTCATTGCTGCTCTCTATTCTTTTATGTGCTCTTTTCTTTCTTTGTCTTCTCCTTTCACAAAATTAGAAATGAATCAAATGAGTTTTTTTTTCTTTTGATGTTTGTTTTAGGTTTAGGGCACTTAGAAATGTAAGTGGGGGTCCTTGTGGCTCCCCACATTGCTTTATTTTTATTTGAAAGTATGTTTTAAAAAAAAATGTTTTTACGCTAAAATGCGTAGGGGACGGTGGCATCCCGGATGGTCGAGGGACTTCTAGAAGTCCCCTAACCGTACTGGGGACGCCCAACCGTCCCCTGTTCATTTTTTGATGTCTCTGGGACATTTTGGATTTTTCAAAGAGTTTGGGGACGGGAAGGGGATGTTTCCTACCTATCCCCGAGATTCCAAAACGTCCCCGGTACGGAGACGAGCTGAAAAACGTAGGGGATGCATCCCCGTGGAACATAGGATTTATTGTTATATCGACAAATTTATGTCAAAAGTTTTAATTACACCAGAAAGGCTTTTGCCCGGGTAGAAAGGGCCTCTCGTGGTTGATAGATGACAGTGGCAATCAACGGTTATTCATGTATTTTGGTACATGGTTGTCGATTGAATTAAGCTAGACCGTTTGTTATGAAAGGCGCATCGCAAAGCAATTACCATATGAAGGGTTCCTCCATTAATGTTGTTGCGAGGTAAATCAACCGTTTGCATCTGTCTCGTGCAATGCATTGAGGCCTGGTTCAATGTGCACCTTGCTGTTATCTTCTTCCAGCTTCGTTATGGAATTTTTAGATGGTGTGTTGCGGTTTTGGCGTGGAGTGGAGGGAAAGATTGACTGTATTGTCACTTGTCGCATTCTATGCTTTAACGCAAATATATAATAGATAATCGGTGTCGAAAGGCATTCTCATGGAGATATGGGTCGTTTGCATCTTTTCACAAGTAATGGTCTCCTCATAAGGCATCTCCGCCTTGTAGACGATTCCACTATGCTACATGCCGATAATGTTGCAGATCTTGAGGCGATTCAAACTGGTCTCGACAATGAAGTTGAGGTCTTTGTCAAACGCATTTGTCATCTTCTAGGGACCTTTCATGTGCTTAGTCCAAGAGCAATTTCCAAAGATGTAGCCCTCGTATTTCTTGAAGAAATAGGGGTACTAACTATTAGAATAAAAAAGTGCAAATGCAAAGACACTTTCCATTACCAAGACAAAAGGGTCGGGGTTTCTTTGTGTGGGCCGAACAAGACTCGAGGGGTGGAAACTCCAAATGTAGAACCCCTCAACAGAGCCGGATTTACGTTAAAACACTCTTTGTTATATCTCTAAATTCAAAACCGTTAGAGGGCATGCGTATGGTGAGATGATTGAAGCACAAGTTGAAAACCTCCGGTGGTGTCATTGTCGAAGGCTTAAGGGATACTCCTGTCAAAACATTGTGCCATAGATCGATTTCGTTTATTTATGATATCATAGTAAGATGGGGGCATAATGGATCGCATCGTTCTACTTCGTTCGCTTGGAAAATTGAGAGCTTTTTGTAGTGGGTAATATCTTGTGGAGTGGTCCTGAGGAAAAGGTATTTCCTTACAATTCTATTTAGTAGAGAAAGTTGCGTTCTTAGATACAATGCCCGTGCCATGTCACCACCAAAGCTCAATCTCCATATGGAATTAGAGGGGATGTTTTTCAATAGGTTGCTCATAAGGAGGAAGCAATTAGTAAGTCATGCAAATTCAAACCCGGGCCCATTGAGTTTCCCATCTTCAGTTTCAGTTCCTTTTGAATGGGAAGAAAAACCAAAAAAATCCAAGAAGCATCTAATTCCTCAAAAGACCCATGTGGCTCTTACATTGCCCCCAATTATAAAATCCAATTGTATTAGTAGAGAAACCAACTTGGTAGCCAACTCTTCGAGGATTCTCTCTTACACACTTAGAAACGTTTTACTCCCTAAATTTCACACATTCGCTTTTTTATGATACTTAGGAAGCAAAAGGTGAAGAAGAATAATATTGGAAAGTTGCTTTAGATGTTAGGAAGAATTTGTATGGATGTTACTTAGGTTAGTAAACCCTTATTTTCTTATATAGTTTAGTGGAGACATCCTCTTGTCTATCCAAATCTAGTTGCACTTTTTTATCCCACAAATATTTTGACCATTTGTTGGCACTAATAAAAATTATTTCTTTGTTTCTTTCTCTAGACACTTATCACCGGTAAGTATTTTTGAAAGCCTTGATAGTATGCCTTCATTCTACGAGTCTTAATCTTATCTCTTCTGCTGACAAAAACCATAACATGTATTTATCATCATCTTCGGCAAGGCACGTGTAACATTTTATGCCTTCTCTCCCCACAAATCGTTTAGTCCCTGTTATAGAGAACTCAATGCATTCCTTTAGGACAATTCAAGCTCATTATGTTTGAAGCTTGTACTTGTGAAAGGAGATGAGAAACTAGGAAATTATACTGATGTCCACAAATTACCAAAATGGGTCAATGCCAAATGGGACTATAAAAGTAAAGCTAGGGAACATAAGATTATGAAATGACTGAACTTTTCTACTAACCTCCATTGAAGATCCTACACAATCCATGGACTATTTAACTATACAATTTGAGCCATAAAGAACATCGTTAATGTGCAGGAATCAAGCTCATCAAATTGTATAAACTATTCATTTCATTGCACTTAATGGAGGGTTAAATCTTCTTTACTTAAACCTTAGGAAGGCGAAGCATTGTGTTTTGAAGAAAAACTTCTTTTTCATTACATAGTGTCTTGCCATATACATCTAGGGACTAATGTTTACCGTTCTTCTAAATGCTTGTTTTGATTGTTAGGTGATATGAACGTGCATTCGAATGTCACATAGTAGAATTTTTGAAGGATGGCTTTACCTTAGGAAGGCTAAGCATTGTGTTTTGAAGAAAAACTTCTTTTTCATTACATAGTGTCCGCCATATACATCTAGGGACTAATGTTTATTGTTCTTCTATATGCTTATTTTGATTGTTAGGTGATATGAACTTACTTGAACGTCACATAGTAAAATTTTTGAAGGATGGCTTCACCTCCCTAAATAGGTTGAATAAAGGATAATCAAATGCAAGAAGTTCCAATTCATCTACGTTTGTATCATGGGGGGGGAAAGCGTTTATCGAGGAGGACAGGGAAACATTGTATCGAGCCCCATTGTGAAATTCAAACATTGTTATGTAATTGTGGATGTTGATAATTTTCTTATTTTTCTGCTTTGGTAGTTTCAACCTATGTTTGCAGTGTAGTTAAATCCGGGTCTTCTTTCTCTTATAATTTCTCCATTGAGCTTGCTATATTGACATTTTCCAAATTCCATTGTCAAAATTCACAAGGTACATTTAGGAATTTAATTGACAATTTGATAGGTTTGAAAAAAATTCTTGGGTGTTAAGGTTTAACCTAAGAACGGCATTTATCCATGGTACATGTATGCTATGTAATTTGTACTTTTTGTATTTATCCACGTTTTCTTTGTAACTTCATAGATAATTTTTCAAGTGTTGTAATATTCATTCTTTGACCTATACAAAAAAGAGAGAGAGAGCTAATAAAAAACCATATTTTGTAACAACATCAAAGTTTATTAGCATTGTTAATTGTTGTTTATTAACACTTTGTTAATTGTTGTTTTATTAGTCCAAGTAATACTATCGATTTTCGCTCTTCGATAAGTGCAACTCATTCAAGAAATCACAAAGGATGTAGAGAGAATAAGCCCTCCCTTCAAAAAAATCCTAAAAGAAACAAGTAGTTTTCTTCTCTTCAAGTAGTTTTCTCTCTTTTTATAGCAATTTTTTTTTTGTAAAACATGATATTAAAATAGAACAAGCTTTAGATAAATCACCATTTGCAAAGGGTGATTTCTAACTTTGTTTTCATTGGAGGCAGATTGAATTCTCCTCTTTTCTATTCTAAGCTACTAATACTTTTACAATTATATTTATTTTCTTTCTTTTCATTTAGGTCTTAAAATGGAGTGGAGAAAAGTGCAGGAGAAAGATGAAATATAGAAATAACTTGCATTAGGTCATTGTGTCACAACCACTCACGCCAACACTTGAGGAAGTGCAACTTCATGTTTAATTAGCATAGTTGAAGTAGCAAAATTATGTTTTAATTCTCCAATGAATAAATTCATATTAATAAGTTTTTACATTGAGACCTTTTCTCATTTTGGCACAACTAGTAGTAATTGTTGAATATATGATTGCAAAAACTAGACTGATGTTAGTGACATGACAGTGCAAAAAAACTGACTTAACATTTTTTTAGTTTTTTATTTGATCTCTTCATAGAATAATAACATAATAATAAAAGAAATTGTCTATTTCAGATCTCATTATTGAATCTATCTTCACATAAAGAAGAGTGAAGTCAATGCTCATGTAAAGAAGATATATGTATCTTGAAATATGAAAATAAATAGGCATGTTAGGGAAGAGAATTTGCTTGTTTTAGTGTCTTTATGCGAAACAAGTTAATGTAAGGTTGCTTCTAAATTTGAAAAATCAATCTAATGAACTACTTTATAAGAATACTATTTTATTTTTCCATTTGAGAATTTTATATTTTATTTTATATTATTATTTCTATCACAAAACTTGTATTTTCTCTATGAGATGCCCAAGTATAACATCACATTTTGCATTATGTTTCATTAATATAGTATTAAAAAAATTACAATTTTTTGTTTGTTTATTATTATCATGCAATAAGAGACAATATGATATGTTTTCGACAATTAAACCTATTTCAAATTTCCCAATTTTCAATTTGGCCCCATTGAGTTCATATTGCACTCGCGTGAATAATACAAATTAGACTGTCGCCTATTTCCCTATGCAATTGTTGGGCTTCAAAAGCTGAAAAGTAGATTTGTAGCCCCAGATAAAGCTATCTATGTAGACAAATATGGGTTTCGCCCCTTGAACCTATTGGGTTTTCCCCATTTTTTGTAATCAAATTTGATAGATAAATTGACATGCCTTGGGATCCGTCTACCCATTGCATATTCTAGTGCCCCCTTTGTAAGAGGGAATCATAGACATTTGCCACTCAATATGGCTTGGGCATTGACTATCCACAAGTCCTAGCCTCTTACTTTGCATAAAGTGACTGTCAACATTGACAACACTGAGAGACAAGGTCTTACATTCACAACAATCTCTAGAGTTCCCTCACTTGCAGATCTTCGCATTTCTCCACCTTTCTCATTTCAATGGTACTCAAAAATGGCTCAAGTACCTATGATTCAAGCACGTAGAAATGAAGAATCCAAATTGAATTCACTCAACTTCATCCCTCGACCTTAATATGCACCCCTGTCACTCCTTACCACAACATTTGTTCTTTATTTTTCCTTAATCATTTCACCTTTTCCTTTCATCCTACTTAAAATCTACGCATCTTTTCAATAAATAAAATCTTTCTCACCAATTCTTTTAAATCAAGCCGTTAATGTTACAACATTATACTTTTATTTTTTTCTCTCTTTCACTAGGATTGTAATCAATACATCCCTCCTATCAACTAAAAAAACTCTTATCCTTTCCACGTCCCTCACCCTCACATTCTACCTCTTTCCTTATTTTCATAAAATCATCTCCTTTCTTCCCATCCACTTATCCGCACATCAAACTACAAGCCTCGTCCAATACACTTGCCAATTGACAACTATATACCTTTCGGCATTTGCATTTACTTTGCTCACGCACGTACGATTGCTTGTTTTAAAGAGATAGCCATGATACTTGTGATCTAAATATGTGTAATGTCTTTATTTTAAGTTTTTCATTGATTTATTGTATTGCATTTATGTGGTTGTCTCATGATTGTTAACAATGATTTTGGAGGATACCCAATTACTTTAATATAGTATTTAGGCAAAAGAAAATTTACCTCTTGTTGCATGCAAGGATACAAATTAGATTTGTAGTTAGTTTTTTTGTTTACATAGAATAATTGCAAATTTTTTTTTGCAAGTTTCAATTTAGATTTAGTCTGCAAGTTACCAATCTTGTGCTCTTAGCTTGCCTGTTGGGGGATCTTGATTGATAAAAAATTGGCAAACGTCGGGTTTACAATTTATTTTATAGAAATCCCATAGGTTAGATTTGTGTTTTGGGAGTTGTAGAACTCATAGAAATTGTCATTCTAAGCAAATTAGTTATCAATTTTATCTGATTTCGTGGTGCGAAGGGTATCTCTTAATATTCAAGTCATTAGACAACATTGTATACGGATTTGAACTTTTACGTACTTGAGGATATATCAAAAGTGGTTAAGATTTTTTCTCGCCAATATGAAGGCTCTCAACTGTTCCATTCTATGGTACACTAATAAGCAGTTAGATCTGTAAAACTACTTTCTACATACCTCAGAGACATGAGGGTATGGCTACGGGAACGATGAAGAAATCATCTGTAGTCAATAACCTAAAATATTAGTCTAGTTCAATATTTACAATCGAGATAAGTATATTAGTGAGCTTTCACATCAAATGCTCTATAACCTATTAATCCTTGAAAATGTTGGGGATTTTTTGAAGTGCATGCTTTTAGACGGCCGAGATAAGGTCAGGGATAATCATTTTAATGTGTTTTCAGCGTAAGGCGACGTCGATCACGGATGCGATCTGGCCCTCCATGCGCTGTACACCTCCATGCCTGGACAGAGACCATAAATTGTTTTTGGCGAGGGCACTGTTGCTCAATAAATTTCGTCTGTGCGCCAGTAAGGGTTCGGTGTATTTTTTGTACGCGTTCATGCCTGCACAGAGATTGCAAACCCTGATACGCAAAGGAGTATCTGCTGCACGGATTTTGGCGGTACGCTGAAGCATGGCTGCCCGGATTTGATAAATGTTATTTAGTCGGTCGCCACTGTATGCTACTTCATGAACTGCTTTGTGAAGAAAGTCTGCTTAAATCTAGAAAGGAGGCGTTCGGGAAGAGAAAGAAGAGAAGGAGAAAGAAACAGGAACCGGAGGTCGTCCATCATCGCTCGTGTATTTCCTTCATTCTCTTTATTTGTTGTTAAATTAGATCACTGGTTGTATTTTGTGGTTTTTTGGAAATCAGATTGAAGAGAAAAAACTAGGAATTGAATGTGAGCCGATGTGCAATATCTCGAGCTTTCTTTAGGGTTTTGGCCATAGATCCGCACCGAACTGATTTCAAACCACAGAGCATGAATTGAACTTAAAGCTTTTCTTTCTATGATTAGAGAACATGCTTCTAAGGGAGGATTGGGTGAGTAGCTAAACAGGATTATTGAAATTCTATTTGCACATGGAGATTGTGAAGAGCTATGATGAACTTGAGTTGGATTAAAATTATAATTTTTTTACCTATTCTACTTGGGTGCTTCAGGAACTTTTACAGATCTAGAATTCATCTCATGTATGAAACCCTTACTTATCTTAGGTTGGGAGATTTTTTATGGTCAGTTCTTGCGAACTTATTTGCGCCCAAGGCTTTTGGGTGCAGCCCATAGGTTTGTTTCACTTTTTTTCTTATAGAAAATCATGATTTTTGAAGTTTTAAAACTTGTAAAGAGGGTAATCTTGAGGGGACTGTCATTTTACATTTTCTGGGTCACTGAAAACTTGAATTTGTTTTATACCTATCTTCCAATTCTGGATTTGTCTGTGTGCATGCTTACCTGTTTAGCCGTGGGGTTGTTGCAGTGTTGAACGGCAGGGCAATCTAACAACACATTTCTGTCAAAATAAAGAAGAAAATGAACGTTCCTTTTAGATTATGGTAGACATGGCTCTCTTTAGTGTCCACAATCAATCTTTATGGAATTGCCAGTTTATAAGAAGCCAGAACTTTCCATCTTTCTTCCCAAGCATGGAATTTCTGGATTTGTCCATTTACTTGTTTTTCTTTAGGTCATGTAGGTTTTTTTAATTCTTGGAAGTAGGGAAATCTAGTAGAACATGTTGTTCATACTCTGCTGCATGCTTCTCAAAAATTCTCTCTTAGCTCAGAGAAGTCGACATGATAAGCATCTTTGTACTGATTCCAAACATGTGGAAGATCAACCTCGGGTTAGGCCGTAGGGTAGATTATTCTCTCTTGCTAAGATTTAGCTGACTTAAACGAATATTGGTACATGATGCCGTCAAGATCATCACCTCTCCAAATGTTGGGCTGGATTTTGTAGAATTACAGTATTAGAACTCTAAGTTTGCGTGATATCAGATTACTAATATGTGAGAGTTGTTCTCACTTATCTAGCATTTGCATCAGGGAAGTAACGGAAGTTGTATATTACCACATTGTTTTCTTATTTTTTAGCTTGGAGATGCATTGGAAACTCCCTTGGTATGTTTTATATGTTGTATTTACTAGTCCAATCGAGCACTCTTTGAGTATCTGTGGGCATGAGTATTTGGGCACTATGGGCGCTTGTATTGTTTCTTTTTCTAATCCACCCTGGCATGTTCTTATGCCAAACAAACTTAAAAACCTCTGCTTGAGAGGCTGCAATACATCAAAAAGATTTAAGAGCCTTACCAAACACCTTGGTTCTAAATCAATTTTGATGCCGATTTATAGCTACGACTCTACGAATAAACTGATCCATGTTCTGTATCAATGTTCGTGCTCAGTGCTATCTTTGAAGAAATGGGTTTTCATACTCTTACAGAGAGGTAACAAGTTCTTGTCTACCATGATATTTGTGGATCTGTAGTCCTTTTGGGGCTTCTTCTATTAAGGTAAGCGGTGGCGAATTGCAGACTTTGTTTTTTCATCCCCTTGTCTTTGCTCAAATTTGTATCGGGCCATAGATATGTTTACTTTTGCTATCTTGCCCAGAATTGCCTTTTTGTGTTGTTAAGGGCAAGCTTGTGGTGGTTTCATGGTTGAGCACCTCTGCAACCTTGCTAGAGTTATGGGTCAAGCTATTTCAGTTGTGCATTATCAGTTTGTGTTCTAAGTTGCTTTTATGGCATCCCAGAGCCTTCACCACAATCCATGCTGCTGTCCATTTTCTGGAAATAAGTCTATCTAATCATGTTCCAATCCTCATCTGGGATGTCCACGTCAACAGTGCCTTCCCTAGGAACCTGCTATTCAGGAGCTGGATTTATTCTCGGAAAGTTCGTTGTGCCAACAAGATACTCGAGACAGATCTTGCTATATGCTTGATGGAAAATTTTCTTTTGTTTTTCTTTAGTAATCTTCAAGAGGAAATTCACCTGCACACTGTATTAGCGTATCCTTTGCACATATCTATCTCTTGTTGAACACTTGAAGCAAAGTTGACGAGATTGACTTCAGGAGGAGTGCAAATGAAGAGGACCTTTTGGGGCTTCTTCTATTAAGGTAAGCGGTGGCGAATTGCAGACTTTGTTTTTTCATCCCCTTGTCTTTGCTCAAATTTGTATCGGGCCATAGATATGTTTACTTTATGTTTACTTTTGCTATCTTGCCCAGAATTGCCTTTTTGTGTTCTTAAGGGCAAGCTTGTGGTGGTTTCATGGTTGAGCACTATCAGTTGTGCATTATCAGTTTGTGTTATGGGTCAAGCTATTTCAGTTGTGCATTATCAGTTTGTGTTCTAAGTTGCTTTTATGGCATCCCAGAGCCTTCACCACAATCCATGCTGCTGTCCATTTTCTGGAAATAAGTCTATCTAATCATGTTCCAATCCTCATCTGGGATGTCCACGTCATCCAGACCTTATACTTTTCTTACAATCACCTATTCTTCTTCTCTAGCTTACTTGCTCCTACTAGCCCTGCTCAGAGTCTTTTTTCTTCATAACTTTTGTTAGGAGGCTTCATTTCACAAAGTAGTCACCATTTGCCATACCTATTTGGCCTTTCCCGATATCTCATCATCATCATAATGATTCTTTCAAAAGATTGCAATAAATTGCTTGGTCCAAAAAGGTACAAAAAAGGATTTTATGAAAATAAGAAAAATATTGCCATCAATGCGTAGAGCTTGAGAAAATATATACTTTTAGAGAAGACGACACCTAAAACGGAGCCACAGAATGAAAGTTATGGCACATGCAAGTTTTTGCTGCTACATCTTCCCGGACCCTTTCCAAAAATGGCAAATTTTTTTCCATCCTTGCGATTTTTTCACCAAAAAAAAAAATATGCCAAAAAAGGGAAAAAAAAATATGCACATGTCGGGGGGTCTTCAAAACCCGACACAAAGGGAAGGCGGGTTTCGGAGGCGAAGAAACATCAGGCAGAAACATGTCGGAGGAGCGGATAAACCCGACAGCAAAGAGATGTGTCGGAGGGGTTAGAAAACCCGACAGGAAGGACATGTCGGAAGGGTCGCAAAACCCGACACAAACGCAAAGAAAGCACATGTCGGAGGGATCGCAAAACCCGACACAAAGGGATTCGGGTTTCGGGTTTCGGGAAACATGAGACACGAAACATGCAAATCGCAAGGCATGTCCCGATGCTTGAGAGTTCCGCAAACCCGACACACTACAAAGGCAAATCGGGTTTTGGAGTCGGTAACGCATGAGGCGAAAACATGTCGCGGCATCCTCCAAACCCGACACAAAGGAAAACTTGGAAAATAGCGGCGGAAGCGGGTTTCGGGAAAACGCAAACATCAAACACATGCCGGGGCTTCTTTCAAACCCGATTCAAAATACAATCCGCTATAATGAGATGAGTTAGGTGCGGATGTGGAGGTGGTTGGAACAAATTTCGATTTCTTCACTCCTCCTCTTTTTCTTCTATAAAATGTAAGGAGAGGCTCTTTTTCTGTTAGGAGGCTTTCTATCCATTTTGAGATCATGAAAAAAATGGGCTTTTGTGATTGGTGGGATTGCATTACATTTTACCTTTTTCCTGCAAACTCTAAGCTACTATCCTTTACCTTGGCATCATTCTTTTGAACCGCTTCGACCTTCCCTTCCGCTTTTGCTTTTAATGAACCGAACTATCGTGTTCGATTTTCTAGGTGGGGGCGTAGCTTTCGGTTTGGTTGTTTGTTTTGGTGTTTTCTTTCACATTCTTCGTTGATCGTTGCATTTGTCGTGCAGCACATCCATTCTCCTCTAGTTGTTGCATTGCAACCATGGACACAACTTTAACAGAAGGAGGTATTGCGCGCCTAATGTCCGGTTGCTCGGACACGGGTTCCACATTCCAGCTCCTCAACATATCTCCTGTGCGGTCTCTGTTGAACAGCTGCACCCAGCATCGAGTTGACCTTTCTGATGGTATTCACATCCAGAAGGCATTGTTGCCCTCCAAGTTTTCAAAACTAGTTGCAGACAAAACGTTGACAGAAGGCACAATAATTCAGCTGCAAAAAACCATTTGCAGGATGGTCGACCATGAAATGTAAGTAGCCAATATTTTGACTTCCCTCTCGTCTTTTCTATCTCACACAATGTTTCTTGACATTTTCTTTCCTTGCATTGCATGCGTGCAGGACCGTTTTAATAACCGATATGGATATATCGAAAGAAACATATCCACAAGTTGGTTCTCCTTCCCGGATCCCTAGCCATGTTGTACGGGGCAAACAAGCCTGTGTTGACCACCTTGAGGGTGTGCCCAAAACTTTGTTTCCGCAAACACCGCCTCAAAAGATTTATGCTTCCTCGAGACCAGCATCGAAGGCCATTTTCATAAACGACTTGAACACAACCATGCGTGTTTGGTCCATAGAGGGCAGAGCAGTCGCAAAAAACTCCATGCAGACATATAGTAATGATAACGGCAATGGTTGTTTCTTTGGTTTCGACTTCGTGGATGGCAGAGGTGGTGAAATCCGCGTCTCCTGTTTCAATGAGATTGCAGAAAAGTTCTATGGCACAATAGAAAACGAACAAACGTACACCATCTCTAACGGAAGAATTGGAAAAGCAAAAGAAAAGTTCAACAACCTGAACAGCACACTCGAAATTTTCCTTTCGGCAGCATCTATTGTCCGGCCTCTACATGTCAACGATCAAATCATACCTTTACACCACTTCCACTTTGTCCCCATCAAAGACATACCTGGAAGACCTGCCGGATCTTTTGTTGACATTCTTGGTGTAGTTCTTGTTATTTCTCCACGATCCACCATTCGCAGACGTGATCAGACAGAAACATTCAAGCGAACTGTGCAGGTTGAAGACATGTCCGGATTTAGTGTTTCCATCACTTTGTGGGGTCAACATTCAACTGTGCTTGGAGAAGAGCTAGAAGAATTCCTTTCGATTCCGCAGAAACCAGTTCTTGCTCTTAAAACAGCTCGTATTTCCAGCTTCAACGGAGCATCTCTTGATACTATATCCACTACAAAATGGTTTGTTAATCCAATGATTCCTGAAAGCCTCCCTCTGCAGGAATGGATTGCATCTGATGCTTTCAATGTCCTCGCACCATCTATCACAAACAGGGTTCTAGGGCCTCCATCTGCCTTGTCCTCTCCGGCAACAATAGCTCAGGTCCTGCAAATGGGTAACACAGATAAAAATGAATGGGCTACAATTACAGCAAAAATCACAGACATTTCATTGGACAATTTTTATTACTTGGCATGCCCTTTAGTGAAAAATGGTACACAGTGTCGCAAGAAAGTGCAAGAACTGGAAAACGGGTCCTGGTTTTGTGGGAAATGTAATATTCCTATCCAAAAATGCGACTACAAGTATGCACTCCGTGTCACTTTACAAGATAGCACAGGAGAACTTCAATCCGTAACTGCATTTGATGAGACTGCTGAAAATATAATGGGCGTCAAAGCTGAAGACTTGCAGTTTTTAAGCATAGATGATGGTGCAACAACTGAAATTGCAGACCAAGTGATAGGCCACGAATATCAATTTACGCTCTCCATAAAACTTGAAACATACCGTGAGAAGAAGCAATTTAAATGTGTCATTATAAAGTCCCACAAACTTGAAGCTACGGCTTCGCTTGCCTGATTTACGTTTGCGTAACACTATACAGGCTTCACTGCGTTTGTGTTCCCCCCTTGTAAAGCTCTCTTGGTCTCTTGATATGCTAGCGCCCTTTCCAATAACTCTTTCTTGTACAGACGAATGTCTAGTTGTTCCTTTTTGCTCTGCTTTTGCTTATGTAAACTCGGGTTCAATGGAAATCGATATATATACGTTTTGTTTTGTAAATTTTGTCACACTCTCTATGTTCTTGAATATCAATAATTGGAATTCCTAAGCCTTTTCCTTTAAAAAATAAATACTAGTGATGGTCTTTTATATTGTATGGACATGTTCTTTCCTTCGAACACTTTCCTGTATTCATAACTTTCGTTGAATGAGCTTTATTAGTGCTATGTTCCTTTACATGCAATTTTTGAGCATAAATGATGGTGCATCAACTGAAATTGCAGACCAAAGGCCGCGAATATCAATTTACGCTTTCCATCAAACTTGAAACATACCGTGACAAGAAGCAGTTTAAATGTGTCATTATAAAGACACACAAACTTGAAGCTTCGGCTTCCCTTCCCTGAATTACGTTTGCGTAACAATATACAGGCTTCACTACATTTATGTTCCCCCCTTCTAAAGCTCTCTTGGTCTCTTGATATGCTAAAGACCCTTTCCAAGACTTTTCGCACAAACGAATGTCTAGTTGTTCCTTTTTGCTCTACTTTTGCTTATGTAAACTCGGGTTCAATGGATACCGATATATATACGTTTTTTTTGTAAATTTTGTCACACTCTCTATGTTCTTGAATATCAATAATTGGAATTCCTAAGCCTTTTCCTTTAAAAATTAAATACTAGTGATGGTCTTTTATATTGTATGGACATGTTCTTTCCTTTGAACACTTTCCTGTATTCATAACTTTCGTTGAATGAGCTTTGTTAGTGCTATGTTCCTTTACTTGCAATATACATGCGCAAAACAACTTTCGTATTCTTTTCCTTTACTCCATGTATGGCTAGATGCACAGTTTTTCCTTTACTTGTCTCATACTTTTGTTCCTGCTGCAAAACGTTGCAGGATTCCCCATGTCTGCAGAGCAACGATTAGCCCGACGAAGAGAAATCTACGCCAAAAACAAAGAGCAAATAAATGCGGATCAGCGCCGCCGTTACCATGCTAGAAAAAGCACACATTGTACATCTTTCTTCCCCCTTCCTGCCCCGTACAGGCCCCCAGCACCTGCCCTTCCATCGCCCCATTCTATCTCTCGCAATGCCTCCTCGGCCAACTCCGCAAATGTTATTCTCGCCCCGCCCTCCGCTCCACTTTGCCCTTTCCTTTCGCAAAACACTTCCACCCTTCCCTTCTATGGGGCCCGTGTACCCTGGGATACACAACACTTCCCTTCTCGAGCGACACATTCCTCTTCCCCCCCATCGACCTCGTACTCTCCAATGTCCTCCGCTTTCTCCCTTCCTGTTGATGCTCTGCCGACCTCTTCGCATTCGGTTGTGCTGCCTTCCCCAGCTTCCAATACATGCCAAAACCTTGAAGGGTTTTTTTCTGCTGGAATGTTCCCTTCCGAGCCATCCGCCTCTTCTTCGTCCTCCTTCGCAGATGCACAAAGGCGTTTCCGCAAAAGGCTAGATTCCCTTTCCGCTGCAAGCACATGCACTGTCTGTTTGGAGAATTACCCTGGCATTCAAACTAGGTGTTGTTCAGGATCTATCCTTTGCTCCAGGTGCAGGCTTGAGAAACAAGGACACCGGTTTTCTTCTTGGAACAACATGGACCCTGGCGTCCAGCCATCTGTACTACAATCTTTGACACAAGTTGAAGAAATGTTGATTGCTAGAGTTAACCCAATTCTCCAAGTAACCCATGCACGTGGTGGACAATACAAATACTCTGGGCACACTATAAGCTTCCCCCAAGATATCTCTACCATAGCAAAGTACCTCCCTCGACGGCTCGGCGATTTGGATCTGGTTCTTGTGCAAAAGGCAGGCTCCCAGGACACAAAATACGATTTCTATGTTAGTAGATCTCGTGTATGGCAGGCACTTCAATACAAAATTTTGCATGACCCATACTACAAGGATGTTCTTGTTGACAATGAGGCCCTCAACGCTCTTCCCGTACAACAAACAAATATTTCCTCCTCCCTCAATTCCATACCGATGGACATCCCCGCCTCTTCAGACGATGTCGCACCCGATTCCGGCGATGATCCTTCTCTCTGCAATTTAATTGACGCCCGCTCTTCTTCTTTCGTCCCTTCTGCCCACAACTCCGGCACCGAAGACGAGCATATCTCACAGTTCCTTCTCTCCCATGATCAAAACATGCCTTTCACCATGCCTTGGCCAGACATGAGTCTTTCTCCCATAAATGAATACACCACTGAGGGTCTATTTTCCATGGCATTCCCAACTTTGTTTCCTAAAGGTAAGGCTATGTTTAGACAACCTCGCATGAAAGAGGTACTTTTACATGAATATGCCCTCCATTTAATCCGTTTCCATGATAACCGCTTCGGTTCCCACCCCCGGTTTCGCTATTTCTTGCTTAACCTCATTATGCGGCATAGGAGCCAATCTACAGCAGCCGTTTTCATGCAACAAAACCTAGAAAATGCCATACCGCCAACTATAGCTGACCTCCGAAAAAAATTGCTTGAAGACCCTGCATATTCGCTTCCGGATACCTTGATGCGGTTTGGAAATAACCTGCGCGGAACCCGCTCCTTTTGGTCCAAATACAGAGGAGAGATATCGGATATGGTTGAACAATTGGGAGCACCTACGTTCTTCTTCACTCTTAGTGCTGCAGATACTAAATGGCCTGATTTGCATAGCTGTATGCCTGGTGTTCCGCCTCCTGATCATCGGTTCGCACAAAGATTTAGAACAAACAACATTATCGACCACCCCCATCGTGTTTCTGCTTACTTGCACCAGAGGTTCACAATATTCCGCGAGGAGGTCCTGCAGAAACACCTTGGAGCCAAGGACTACTGGTACAGGTAAACAAAAATTAAATGCCTCGTCTGCCGGTCTTTTGCTTCTCTTTATTTCTAACTGCCTTTTTCCTCTAGGTACGAATGGCAACATAGAGGCTCTGCACATGTTCACGGTTTCCTTTGGCTTGATGGCGCCCCCAATGTTGACACAATAGATTGGAATGACAATGCTTCTGTTGAAACAACAAGACTGTACTTTGATCAATATGTTTCTGCATGGAACCCTAGAGCTCCTGCATGTAGACCTACATTCTTTCAAAGATCTCTCGAGGATGATCCCTGCTTGCTTTCCTCTTCAGAGGTTCTGGCTTCCAACCCTATGCACGACCTCGAGGAACTTATAAACCGGGTTCAGCGCCACACCAAATGTTCTACACAGACATGTCTCCGAAAAAAAGGTTCCAGAACTATATGTCACATAAAGGCTCTTGGGAAACATGCCTTTTTCTTCCTTGACCATTGATGCCAACAAAAGCGTTAAATACCTTCCTTTCAGGAATGATGACAGATTAAACATTCACAATAAAGCCATGCTAGCTATATGGAGAGCAAACATAGACTGTCAGCCTGTACTATCTCGGCACGCTGTTCTTAAATACATTGCAAAGTATGCCTCTAAAGCAGAGCAACGCTCAGAGACATACCACCAAATGTTGTCTAGGCTTTGTTCGCATGCCAGCCCAGATTTCCCTTCCTCTTTTGCAATACGGAAGATGCTCACAGAAAGTGTTGTTGAACATGACATAAGTGCACAAGAAACTTGTCACTTGCTTCTCAAGCTTCCTCTTGTTGTGTCCAGCCGGCAGACCGTCTATTTAAATGTGGGCAAAAAAATACTTAGGCGCCTTTCTGCATCGGCTACTCATGAACAAGATACATCACAGCTTCTTGATGCGTACCTTGTCCGCCCACCATCAATGGAGTCCCTTTCACTTATCCAAATTGCTCGAGGGTGGAATTACAGCAAATACCGAAAAAAAGAGAAATGGAAACAACGCACTACGCCAGCAATTGTCCGCGTGTACCCAAGGTTTTCCATCATTCCGCCAACTAATACAGAGGCTTTCCACCTTTTCTGTTGGTCTGAGCTCCTGCTGTACAAGCCTTTCCGGAACATTCCTTCAGATGTTGGTTCCTCGCCAGATGTTGTTACTTCCAATTGGCGCCTGTTCAAAAGTTCATACAAACCGTGGCATGTTGTTAGAAGAAAGACATTTAACTCCGATACATCTCCGATGTTTCGTCTCGAATCGACATGCACTCCAATGCATAAGCGAGAGAATCTATGAATGGCAACTTTTAGCAGGCGTCCGTCCGGGACATTCTGAAGGTCTTGACCATCTGGAAATGCTTGGCCTCCGAGAATATGACTCCCGCTATGTTTGGTCCTCAAACAACGTTCCGGTTCATTTGGTTGACATCGGCCCCTCTTTTGTCGAGAATGGTAGGGCTAATTATTGCCCTGCCCATACAAATCCATCTAGTTTGCCTTCTTTGTCGACTTTTTCCGATAACCAGCAACTAGCCTTCAGTACAATACTCGACCACTTTTCCTCAACACACAGCCTACCACCCCTTCTTCTCATTATTCAAGGAACTGCAGGAACAGGCAAGTCATTCCTTATCCACTCTCTCCGGTCTGCCTTCTCCTCCCTCGCTACCCCTGCCATTTCGCCCCTTCTTTTGCTTGCCCCTACTGGTGTGGCCGCTTTTAACATTTCCGCATCGACCGTTCATTCCAGCCTCCGGATTCCCATTCGTGATTTAAAGCCCCTTGAAGGCCAAGCTTTGACCTCCTTTCAAGACTCTTTAAAACATGTCACATACATTTTGATTGATGAAATGAGCTTCATTGGTCCTAAACTACTTGCAAAAATTGACTTACGCCTGCGTGAGGCCTTCCCGCACTTCCGTACTTCCCCCTTCGGAAATAGATCAATGATTCTTGTTGGAGACCTTGGTCAACTTCCACCCGTTATGGACATTCCGCTATATGCCAGTAATTCCTACGGTGGATCCCTTTGGCGGAAATTTCTAAATTCAATCTCGTTAACGTCTATATTCCGACAACAAGGCTCTGCTCCGTCTCAAATTTCCTTTCGAAATTTGCTTCTCAACATCCGAAATGGTGTGGCCACCCTTCCAGATTGGGAGACTTTGATGTCTCGCACCGACTCTTGCCTCTCGCAACAAGAACTTCTATACTTCCACAATGCCCCCCACCTCTTCTCAACAAATATTCTTGTTAAAAAACACAATTTACAAATGCTGAAGGAACTCAATTCTCCAGTTGCCTTGTCCATTGCTCTGAATACAAGAAGAAGTGACTACAATGATCCTGATGACGACCAGCTAGAACAAATAGTGCTCCTTTGCAAAGACCAAAAAATCATGCTCACTGCTAATTTATGGATTGCTACCGGGCTTGTTAATGGCGCAACTGGCACTGTCGTTGACATTGTTTATTCCCCTTCCTCGGCTCCACCTTCTTTGCCTTCTTTTGTAATTGTCGACTTTGAACGCTATTCCGGTCCACCGTGGAATCCGTCAAATCCCACCCACATCCCCATTCCCCCCATTTCAAGAGGTTCCCGTACACAACTGCCTTTAAAAATGGCCTGGGGGTTATCGATTCACAAAGCCCAAGGACTCACCCTTAGTCATGCCACCATAGACATTGGATCCACTGAGAGACCAGGCCTTACTTTTACTGCTCTTTCGCGCGTCCCCTCCTTGGAAAAGATTCGTATCTCCCCAGCTTTCTCGTTTGACCGCTACTCAAGAATTTCTTCAGCCTCCCTCCTGCAATTCCGAAAACAAGAAGAGCTTCGCCTCCAATCCCTACCACCGTCCCCTATAACCTTCGCCGTCTCAAACAGCCCGCCCCCGTAAAATCCTCCGCTCATAGCATTCTCGCCTTCTCCTTTTCACCTTTTTCTCGGTACTTCCCCTCCACTTCCTCTTCTGCATCTAACAACTATGTAAATATTTGGCTTGTTATACTATATAATTTTAGCTTCTTCACCGCTCTGTTGTATATTTTTCGTCTCCGGCCCGACACCAGGGCAAATCGCGAAAACCATGTGGAAAAAGGAGTCGGATAAACAAGGAACGAATACATGTCGGGGGTTTTCCAAAACCCGACAGCAAAGGAATCGGGTTTCCGGGACGCGAATGCAATTCGGGTTTCCATGGCGCAGAAGCATGTCGGGTGGCTTTCAAAACCCGACAACAAAATTAATGCCGGAAGGGTTAAAAAACCCGACGCACAAAGAAACGCGGGTTTAAGCGGCGGAAAAACATATCGGGCGAACAACAAAGGAAAAGATGTCGGTGTTTCTTCCAAACCCGACAAAGGAGAAATGTGTCGGGAGGTCTCCAAAACCCAACGCACCAAGCAAATCGGGTTTTCGGGTCGGAAACGCGCCTTCCCTTTGTGTCGGGTTTTCAAGACCCCGACATATGCATATTATGTTTTTCCTTTTTTGGCATATTTTTTGTTTTTGGTGAAAAAATCGCAAGGATGGAAAAAAATTTGCCATTTTTGGAAAGGGTCCGGGAAGATGTAGCAAAAAAAACTCGTATGTGCCATAACTTTGGTCTTTTAGGTGTCGCCTTTCTAAAAGTATATAGAGCTCTACGCATCGATGGCAATATTTTTCTTATTTTCATAAAATTATGTTTTTCCTTTTGCAATCTTTTCAAAGAATCATTATGATGATGATGATGATTTTTGGCATATTTATAATTTTTTTTTGGTGATCATGCTTTACCGACTCCAAAACCCGAAAAATCGCATCGGACAAGGATGGAAAAAAATTTGCGAAACCCGCTTTTCCTTTTTTCAAGACCCCGACATGTGCATATTTTTTTTTCCTTTTTTGGCATATTTTTTTTTTTTTTGGTGAAAAAATCGCAGGGTCCCGATGGAAAAAAATTGCCATTTTTGGAAAGGGTCCTGAAGCTGTCTCAGTTTCCCAAAAAAAACTGCATGTGCCATAAATTTCATTCTCGTGGCTCCGTTTTAGGTGTCGTCTTCTCTAAAAGTATATATTTTCTCGAGCTCTACGCATTGATGGCAATATTTTTCTTATTTTCATAAAATCCATTTTTGTACCTTTTTGGACCAAGCAATTTCTTGCAATCTTTTGAAAGAATCGTTATGATGATGATGAGATATCGGGAAACCTCGCACACAAGAATAAAGGCCAAATAGGTATGGCAAATGGTGACTACTTTGTGAAATGAAGCCTCCTAACAAAAGTTATGAAGAAAAAAGACTCTGAGCAGGGCTAGTAGGAGCAAGTAAGCTAGAGAAGAAGAATAGGTGATTGTAAGAAAAGTATAAGGTCCGGAGTTATACAATTTGGACCACACCTCGGGGGGAATAAAGGGTGTATGAAAATGTCTCTACTTTGTTTCGAGAGCTTGCAGAGGTGCTCAACCATGAAACCACCACAAGCTTGCCCTTAAGAACACAAAAAGCAATTCTGGGCAAGATAGCAAAAGTAAACATAAAGTAAACATATCTATGGCCCGATACAAATTTGAGCAAAGACAAGGGGATGAAAAAACAAAGTCTGCAATTCGCCACCGCTTACCTTAATAGAAGACGCCCCAAAAGGTCCTCTTCATTTGCACTCCTCCTGAAGTCAGTCTCGTCAACTTTGCTTCAAGTGTTCAACAAGAGATAGATATGTGCCATTTTTCGGTGGTTAGGGTTCTTACCTACCGCCACAATGAGGAGTTAAGTGCAGTTCCGGAGGTAGTTGGGGAAGCTTCGAATCCTTCTCCTCTCTCGTTGTCTTCATATAAATGTAAGGAGAGGCTGTTTTAAAAAAGGCTGGACATTCTTGTTTTGGCCCCTCCCTTCTTCTCTTTGGCAGGTGGAGTTGTGGAGCTCAAACCTCCCATTCGAAACTGTAATGCAGCTTTGCCTCTTGGCATTTTGCAGTTTATTGTATCAACCTTTGAAGCAAATAAATGCATGTCTGTGGATGATTCTCAACCCTCTATGTGTTTGATTTTGCATCCTTTTGATCTTTCACTGTGAATATGTTTATCTGTGCATGATATTGCATTGCATTTCTGTGGTCTGTGTTTAATTGGCAAAACATATGTTCTTCATTCCTCGGTGCATCACATCCTTAGCTTAGGTTTTTTTTTATGCATTTTTCTCTCCCTGTCTCCTTGGTAGTTAGATTAGGTTTTTTGGGCTAAACCTCTGCGTTTTATTGGTGCATCTGGACAGAGGAGTAGGAGCCGGCCTTCATCCGGAGAGCTTTTCCGATTTCGCAAGGTCCCACACTTGGGAAAAGCTCCATGTTGTGCAATCGCACTGGGAGTCTCAAACGAGCGCGTTGCGGAGTCCCAGGGGTGCTGCTTTTCAACACCAAAACGCTCCTCATTACTCCTTTCGTTCTCGCAAATGTTCTCCTTTTTTAATGCATTGTTCTCTTGTTTTTTCTTCTCTTCATTTCATACAATTCTTAGTTTCGATGAATAAAATACAAATTTTATATCATGAGTGGTAGCCTTTCGTATTTGAACTAAACATGAATACATGAAGACTTTTGTACATTTGCAAATTTTATATCATGAGTGGTAGCCTTTTGCTTATGCTTTGCCCATCTTCGAGATATATCAACCTATCCCTCTTATTGTTCTTAATCATTAAAGGCCCTCTGGAAGATCCATCAAATGCACATTGAATTGTCTATCATGGACCACTAAATGTGCAGTGAGAGCTCTGTCATAGTCCACCAAATGTCCATTGAGATCCTTTGTAAGTTCAAATCATGTTCTTAGTTCCAGGTCTTTAATCAAGGGTATTTTTATGTTTAATCTGAATGTGTTGCAGAGAAATACTATTGAGAAAAGGGGCTTGTGAATCAACCATATTGGTCTCTGAGCTACCAACAAGAACCCGAGCAAACAATACCTTCCATGTCTCACACATGACAAAAGTATATGGAATAATGTCAATACGTTATAGGCTTTGCCACCCATAGATAGTGGAGGACACGATCTTTGAAGAATTATCATCAAATAAAGACCTAGAATTAGACTCCTCCAGTAATGCAAAATCAGTAAATTACCTTCCTGGCTTCCTGAATTTAATTTTATGCCTCCATTTGGATGAAATGTTTTGAAATGCAACATAACAAAATGTATCTTTGCCTCATCTTTGTTTGTGTTTATTCTAAAAGATTGCTTGAGCTTGTGAATGTAGATCTAGATTTTAGTTTCTGAATATTCATCTTCTTTGACTGAAATAACCTTTTGAATTTGTGGAGAAAACTTGATAATTGAAATTCTTTGATCAGATTCATGCACTGATATAAAGTCTAGTTGTTCTGGTTGATATTGTGATGATGTGCTTGTGAAGGAACACAACTTTTCATTGACGATTCCATCAAAAGTTTACTTGAAGTTCCTCTCCATACACTCTATCCATTGTCTAGGAACATTTTGTCATACATTCCTTAGATTGTGTTGTTTCTCTAGTTGTCTTTCACATTTAAAATTTGAGAATAAGTAGATTCGTTGAGAAGATTGCAACACAACTATCTGCAACGGTCAAATTGGAAGCAAAGATAACACATTATGTTGAGAAAAAATCAAATTTGGTGTCAAAATTATTAATAATGAGAGGTGGAATAAGAATGGAGACTGGTTATGATGATGGTCCACATTAAGGAGATCGACAGCAGTAGGATTGTGGGTCTGATACCAATGAAGCATGTGTTGGCTGCTCAAACTGTAGACCAACAATGGTAGCTATTAGATAGACGTTTTGAAATCAACAAATCTATTAGCAAATTTGAATTAGAAACTGGAATATAATAATTCTCAAATGAAAAATATTTATATATTTTCTAACTTGGAAAACAGAAATATCTACATTTACATTTAAAAGTCCTCCAAAGTAGTAGTTATAGCTTGTAACTGTTTTCAAGGATAAGAAAAACCACTTCTGTTTATGTTTAAATTGCAAGGTATGCCTGATGGTCATATAAATTTAGCTAAATCAACTAATTTTCACTAACTAATTTTCTTGTGTTGCACAGTTGTTGCATCTATGTCAAGATTGGATTTGATCCTTCATTATTGACTACCTGAGTTAGTCTATCTCTCAACTTTGTTAGAAGGTCATCTGGGTTCATTTTTCGCAATAGAACCTATGTCTCCTCTTCTTAATCCTCATAGTTGATTCTATTCCAAATCTAGCTATGACATCTTTAATCATGTACCAATGGAAGAAGGGATAATGTTTACTAATATTGACTTTCCTAAATATGATGGCAAAGATATGAGGACCACCTAAGGTGGGTAGAAAATTATTTCACTGGATGTGAGTGGATGAGGCTTGGAAGAATGTCATGGTTGTATTGTCATTAAAGGGGCTTGCAAGAGAATAGAAGAATGGTATAACTAGTCAACTTGGTATTGAAGTTAAGACTTGGATCTTAAAAATGTTGAAAGGAGTCAAAGGTTGCATTCATAAGAAAACTTGCACCTAAAAGTGACAAACTAACAGTTTTGAATGGTGGATCTACATGAATTATGTCGACGCTACTAAAAATTAGTCCCAAAATGGAACACTTAATGGCCTAACTTTTCAACATTTATGAGTGGTATGATTTATTCCTTATGTGGATGGCCTCAAACCTCATATTGGTGATGTTCTTGCAGCAGTTTGAACTTTGGACAAAATCTAATGATAAAGTAGTTATTATTAGCATCCACTTTACTACCAAGAAAGGAAGCACAGGACACCTTGGCTCCTCTAGTTTCTCAGTGAAGAAGGCTTCTTTCAAGGGTGCTTTGAAGCAATTAAATAAGCCCGTGGATTTTGGATATAAGACCCAATTAAAGAGGTATTGCTTGTATCTATGACAAATCTCCATCTCGTCAAGTCCCAAGAAAGCCCTTGAGCACTGGAATAAGAGGAGTCTCCAAGGAACTAAAGAGGGGATGGAGAACCAAGATCTATGACCATAGTCTGCTAGGATAAAACTCCAAAAGTTGTACCTCAAAAAACAAGTTTGGATCATTGCAGTAAATATAATTATACAATTGTTCTTCACTCGGGGCACACTGAACTGAGTTGAAGCTCAAATATTAGTGGATTCAAGGTGCATTCATAATTTCCTTTCTAAAGAATTTGTAAAGAAAGCATGTACATTGATGCAATAAGATTCATATTACTCTGGTGTGTAGCTAGCAAATAAGCAAAACATCAGAGCATTTTTGCACCAAAGTTCCAATTTCTATTAAATGTATTTACTATTTAGTGGCAATTAAGATTTTGATTAAATGAAGATTAATACGCATGCTGCAATCCTAAGATTACAAGTGAAACAAAGTCTAACGATAAATTCATTATGACTATTTTATTTAAATTAGGTCATTGTTACTCAAATTTAGTCACAAACTACCACATAACAAGATTCTTTGAGCATTGTGTATATGACACCAACTTTGACAAATTATGTAAGCAACTTCAAAGACAAGAAAAATGGATTTTTAGTAGCAATGACTCTAATGTGGCATCACAACTTAACATTGGAAAATGCAAAGGCTGCGTCGAACAACAAAGTAAAACAAAACATAAGTGTAAAGGAAATAAATTAGTTTTGTAAGACACTTACCCTTGTTAGGACAAAGGCAAAAGAAAATTAAAGGCAAAAAGTGACAAATGATGTTTGCAAATTTTGTTGCAAACTAGGCCACGTTGAATATTATTGTTTCAAAAAAATAGCTTACTTGGAAGAAGAAATGAAAAATGTAGCTTCCTCCCTCTATGTCTAGAGTTGCCCTTTTTGCATCAATAATAAGATCACCACTAAATGAATGGATTTTAGATAGGAGCCTCAACCATACGGTGAATCAAGGTTCATTGTTTTAAACTCTTAAGGAAAACTACACAATTAACAATTTTGTGGTTAATAATACTCTTCTCGTTGAAAGCAAAGGGTCTATTAAGATGGAGAATGACATTTTGATGAAGGAAAAACTAGTGAGTTTACCTCCAATTATATTGTGTTATCAAATATACAAAATATCAATATCTATTGTGGCCATTGCGGGGTTGATTATCAAGCCAAAGTGTACAAGTTCCACAATTTTGTGTTTGATCAACCTTTACAAATCATGTTTGCACATACGCAAATGACTTAAGTGAACTTTGACATGGGTGTTTTAGTCACTTGAACTATCGCTCATTGCAAAATATTAGTAAGCACAACATGATTTTGGGTCGCCAAGGTTTCCTTCATAGAGAGAGATTGTCCATATTGCACACTTGGAAAACAATACAAAGATGTATTTGCAAAGGAAAATCTTGGAGGACAAGTGACAAATTGTAGTTGGTTCACAAAGACTTCATGTCATTTCCCGTGTTTATTTCAGAAACATAAATATGTGTTTACATTAATTAATGAATTCTCTCGCAGAATTTGCGTTTACTTCTAAAAACAAAAGTGGAGTCTTTGATCATTTCAAAATTTTCAGGCCCTTGTTGAAACTTATCTATTAGAAAAATACATCATCTAAAAATAGATAATGGAGGAGAGTTTTTCAACATCTAGATGATTTTCTTTTGTGAATAAACAAGAATTCAATTTTAACACATTGTGCGTTGTACCCCTTAATAAAATGGCATAACTGAGCACAAACATCGGACCTCAAAGGAAATGACCAATTGCATGGGACATTCCAAAGGCTTAAATCTTCAATTTTGGGAAGAGGTGATTCCATGTGAAAATTACATTCAAAATCACACTCCCCACTCAATAGTGTGAGATATAACCCCTTAAGAAAAATGGTTTGGTGTTAAGTGCAATGTTTCAGATTTTTTATGTAATGCATCGACACATATCCTAGGCGACTAACATAAAACAATGGAAAGAAAGGGTTGTAATTATATCTTTGTTGGCCATTGTATAGATGTGAAGGCGTATTTTCTTCTAGTGTATGACACTATTATAATATTTTACCCACAAGGTGTATTATTCGATGATTAATCACAAGTTTATGAGCCATCATTTGTCTCCTTTATTGGATTTTGTGCCCCAAACATAACCGCTGAAATTTCTTATGAAGAAGAAGATAGTTTGAAAAACTCATATTGTGAAAGTTACTATAATTCATATGATGAGTCCCAGGGGGACAACTAGTGCCTCCTCCACTAGTGTCAAAAGACATTTAAAATGCACTTTCCCAACCAATACATCTACCAAATGGCTCTGCATAACTCCCAATGAAGTTGTCGCATTGATAGGGGATCCAAAAGAGGTAAGAAAGATGATATCACATTTGTATAGTGTAGCACATTTGACACTATTATAGTGATACAAGATTCATATACTTATTATCAAGCTTCTAAGCATTCGAACTTAAGAAAACTATCACAAAAACACTTTTTGAAGAAGAACAACACTTGTGGTTTGGTTTTGTTTCCAAAAAGTGTAAAAAAGTTAGGTGCAAATGGGTGTACAAAACTAAATATATAGCAAATGAGTCCCTAGATTGGTACAAACCCAAACTTTTAGAAAAAAATTTCATGGTTTGAAGGTGTTGTTTACCACGAAAATTTTTCTCTAGTAGCTATGAATTCCATCGGCTAATACTCTCCTTGAATGCAACACGAGGATGAGAAGCCCATAAGAGTGACCTTGAAAACATCTTTTTGCTTGGAGACTTGTAGGAAGAAATCTACTTGTTCGAATCAAGATGAGATCTCACGGTATGTGTGAAAATTGCAAACGTCCTCGTGTGGATTGAAATAGACTCCTTAAGGTTGGTTTGAAAAAAATGACATGTTTCTAATCGATTCTAGTTCTACATGGAGTCCCTTTAACCGTACAATTTAGAAAAGAAAGTAGATTGGCAACTCATGATTCTGGTTCTCTATGTCAACGAATTATATATCGCGTAACGAGTATAAAGGAGTTGTCACTGCTAGTTGTGAGACACCAAGGACTCAACACATGCATTACGAGTTTGGATTTTTACAAGCTAGACAATAAATTACGCACGTGGGTACATTTCTAGGTCCTAAAATTATGCTAGCATCTAGAAGATTCCTAAGCAAGAAAACTAGTCATTAAAAACTATCTTTGGCCTCTTTTATTTGTCTCTTATTTTATATTTGGTCTTACACATCCTACATCCCAGTTAGAACTTTGTTTGTTTATCTTTCATGGCTTCGAGACACAACGCCCAGCCCGGGACAATAGTGCGAGGCGCTCATGTCCCTCATGGGCGTCCCGACCCTTTCTTATCTTACTCGCTCCTTTTGGGTCTCTTTTATCTTTTGGGCATCTTTTTCACTTATGGGTCGGCCTTCAGTTGTCAATTACGAAATTCAAACAAGGGAATCATATAAATACATAATTATGTGTTCAAAATAAATGACCAAACACTAAACATTACTATCGTGACCTAAGCTTGCATTCCAAAGGAACTAAAGTACTCCAAATACATCCATGTAACAACCATTCAAGGGAAAAGGGTTGCATCAACTTTGCATACACTACACGGGAAGGGGGCCTATTCTAGTCCATTCACACATACTACTACATTGCTACATTCTAGGTACAACCCGCTATCAAGTGCAACTTACACAAGGGTATCCTAGGGCATTAATTTCTACACACACACACACACACACACACACACACACACACAAGAACTACATGGATTCTAAGATGTAGTGCAACGCTTGGTTGTAATTTCACTCTCAAGGTGACTGTCAAGGTCTGCTCGACTCCCATTCTACATTTTCCTTTTTAGGTTTGATGCGGTTTGTGGGCTTGTGCATGTGAACTTCTCTTTTATAGGTTACAAGTATCTTCGGCGTTCATAGTACGAACATCGGCAATCAACAGAGAGAAATTTTGAAACCCTTATGGCACAACCGAAAGATTATTCGAGTCTCTCACAGCAGCCACCACCGGCACCTGGCGCCTCTATCTTGTTACGGGTGCCCATGTCCAGCTCTGTTCCTGCACTCCAAATTTTTCAGTGACTAGTGACGACCCTGTTTGCAGTTTGTTTAGAACTCTCACTTTCCCAAATCACTTCCTATCCATTCAGAAATTAGCTAAGTCCTCTTTCTCTCTTCCCTGATTAGGGTTTCATACTTTAAATCTTAGTTTGGCAATTATAAGAGGCAATCACATCTTCATACTATCACTACCATAAAAGGGACTACATTTTTGGTTGCATACACCTGCATAAGAAGGGGAAGTGCTCAATTCCATATCACACATTTGCGTCTTATCTAGCTACAACTGTTATCTTGGCATCATTGGCGCGAGGGCAACCTAAGGACACTATTTCACACAAAACCAGAAAGAACTACATGGAGTTTGGAATATAGTGCAACACTTGGTCATAAGTTCACTCTTCGGGTGACCGCATTACTCAATCTTGACACCTCTCGCCGCCGCAGCCACAACTATGATGAAAATACAAGATGTGATTATCACCAATGTGTTGGGAATTCTACTAATCACTACTTCAAAATCAAGCATATCATTTAGGATCTTATTGACAACAATTCACTTGAGCTCCTTAAGCCATCTACTTCTAAACCGGTCAACGATAATAAAAGCTAAAAAAATTAATGACCCTTTTCCCAAACATGACATACTGACCTCCTAATTCTTACGCTAATCATACATATCGAGTTGTGCCCCCTCCTTCATTGGGGCCCCTTGACTTCCTTGTTTCTTGTTGATGCATCACCACCATTCATTACGTTTTTGGATCACGATTATCATGCTACATTTACTTTTGATTCCTTACACATCAATACTTCTATTGGTTCATATACTTTCAATAATACTCTGATCTATCCAGTAGCTCCTATGAACATGTGCTCCATTACACTTCTCCTAGCTATCAATGTCCTTTGTCTAATATCACATTTCTAGTTCCTAATTATTTTGGTTACATAAGGCTTCCCGTTATTGTTAGCCCTCTTACCAAGCTTGTACCATTCATTGTGGCATCTTCAATCAAAGGTTGTGACATGATCTTAAATATCTCTTAGCTTCATGCCTCCCAAGCCATCCCTTCCATGAATAATTTGTGTCTCAAGTTCATTCACAATAAACAAGTTGTCACTCTTAAAGGCATCCCACCATGTACACTGCTATTCTGCTTGCTACCTCCTCTTGATGAAATCTATACACCAGTCTCAACATCTAGGCCTCTTATACCTATCAATTCTAAAGCACACTCTACACCTAGTTCTCATATTCATACACGACCTACTTCACGACCTTGTCATCCTCATCGGTCCAATAGTCCACCTCGTCGGCCTAAGACCCCTACTCGGGCAACCCCTTCACATAGGTGTTCACCACCGCCTTCACCACATAGGTCTCCTTTACATACACATCATTACCCTCCTACACCACTGATCTTAGAGCATCGTCACATGCCTTTATCTCCTCAAACATCGGGTGGAGGGCCCTTGCCCTTCACTATCATCGGATAGCTTTCTCTCACTTACACACTTGGGGGGCATCATGCTTTCTTCCCTCCATCACTTTCAACTTTCTTTAATGACTACTATCACACTTTGCGCCCGTGCCTCATCACTTTTATATACTCTCATACCCTTTGATACACACAATGTACCATCATTACCATATGATCCACTCTAGTTCCACGGTTCATACTCGACTGTTGAGGGTCTAATTCTGAAATGAACCTCACATCGTTCATATTTCATGCTCTGTGCTTCACAATACATCTTTCTAGCATCTAATTTCACACATCACATTACTCGATGTTGCACTCTTCTTCTATCATTCATTCTTGACTATTGAGGGTTCCTATAAATGAACCTCATCTCATACACATCCACTAGGGGGCACATTGCTCCTATTATCTTCACATTTTTGCATACCACACCATCACACTCATACACAACATTTGCATATCTTGGTTGCATTTACTCTTGCTAAGCTTATTCTATTTACATGTTTCACTTTGTTTTCCATGCTAGATGAATTCTTAGTATTTCATTATCAATCTATATATATACACATGTGTGTTAACTTGGTCTTTGCGGTGAATGCAAATCTCTTTGATTTCTTACATGATGCAGCGATTTTTGGCATTGTACCTTTTACCAGTCCCATTGAGGCTCTTGGGGGCATATACTTTCTTTACTATCACATACTACACAGGTTCTATTGCTACATTTTTCACTACTTCTCACTACAATTACCTTTCGTTGATTTATACATGCCTTGACATACTATTTATCTTTCTAACATGCTAACAAGTGCTTCATGTGTAGCATTTTCCTTGCAGGACTATCTACAACTATGGCTATTTGATACATTTTGTTTACTATTGTTTGTTATTGTCTGTTATTGTTTGCAGGGTATTCCCTATGTCTTGTTTGATCATTGTATGCTTTTGGCCGCTTAGGTCTTAATTGTCTTGTGACATTTTGAGAGACATCCCATGTTTGAAACCCTCTTTTCGTGGTCTATCTTGTCTGCACACTTGCTTGTTATATTGTCTTCTATTACATGTTTTCTACTCTTTCTACTAACACATGTTTCTATCCCACTTTGTTTGCATGTGCCTTGGTTTTTGTATATGTTAAAAATATTAGAATGAAAATGCAAGAAAACAAACAAATTTGTCTTCCTACTCTAATCTTCCTAGAAAATACCTCAGATAGAGTAATGGATGGAAAGGGGAAAGATAAAAATACATGTACTTACCTAAAAGTTATGAAAATCCTCCTTTGATGTGTTGGATTTTCTCTTGGATGGAAGTTGGATTGCTTCAGATTTGATGTGGAGTCACTTGGGCAACACCCCCTTGATTGATTGCCTTGGATGATTGCTTGATGAAGGATGAATTTGATTGTAGATGATGGATTGATTGTGTGATTGAGGAAGATAAAATGGATGGGAAACAAATAGGAAGAGCTTGGTTATGGATTTTTAACATGGCTCTCATGTAGGAGAGCTCAATTTATAGTTTGTGGGTGGAGGATTCAATGGCTAATATTAAGCCATGTTGGATTTGGATCAAGAGTGGAGCATGTATGTGAGGATAGAAAGATCTAGAATTGGATTATTCTAGAATTTAGAAGAAGCCTCCATTGAATTTTTAATTCAATTGAGGGAGGGAGATATTTGAATTTTTAAATATGATAGAGGGAAATTTAGAGAGGCTTAGAAATAGAAGCCTCTAGATTTAGAGGTGAGGATGTGATTATGATTATAATTAGATTAGGTTAATAAATGATTATTAGGGGTGAGGTTACATGGAAAGGCTAGGTGTAGGGATGTGTAGGGTAGGTGGGTAGGTAGATGTAGGAATATTAAATTCCTAGAAAATGTTAATGAAGGATTAAAATAGGATAATATGATATAATAATGGAATAAAATGGATTAAGGATGAAAATGGGATATTGGATGAATAAGAAGGATTAATGGTGGAATGTTGGGGTAAATACGATGAAATAGATTAAAATAATAAGCAATCTTACGATTAATTATTATATGGATGATCTTTGGGATATTTGCGAGATAGATTAATTGTGATTAAGCATATACACATTTTAGATGTCTACATTTTGCCCCTATTTGAATGGTTCTGTGTGTAGCAAATGAGTATTCAAAGAAAAAGAAGAAAATATGATGGTGATATGATACTCTCTCGAGGGGTTAGGCGAGGAGGAGAGCAGTGCAGGAGTAACCACTCGAAAAGAGGAGAAGCACGAGTTAGTAGATGAGAGAGGATTAAAGGATGAGAATATTAAGGATTAGAAGATTGAGTGGAGAGGTTGGATTATAGGATGCCCCAGTCAAGGGGTTGAGATAAAGGATATTGGATTAGAGAATAAATGAGGATGCATGATGAGAGGATTAGAAAATAGGAGATTAGGAGAGAGGGATATTAGAGGATTAGAAAGTTTGAGGATATAGAGGATGATGATTAGAGGATTTATAAGATGAGGATTCGAGTATTATAATATTTTAGGATTCAAAGGAGTAAGATGAGAGGATGATGAGGAGATATTGGATTTTGGAATAGAGGATGCCCTGGTCAACGATGTATGATGAGGGTGAGGATTTTAAGATTGCAAGATGCCCAAGTTAAGGGGGTGAGATTTGGAGTATTTTTAGAGTATAGGATGCCCCAGTCAAGGGGTTAAGATTTGAAGATTTGGGATTGAGATCTAAGGATGTTGGATATGAAGATGTTAGATTTTGAGGATGTTATATTTGATTAATGTTTGAATTTGATTGATAAGAGGATGTTAGAAAATTCCCCAGCCAAGGGGTGAGGATTTTGGTTGTTGGATGTAAGATGAATAAGATTTGGATGTGGATATTGATTGATAAAGGATTGGTTGGATGGGAGGATGAGGAGGTTAGATGATGATGAGGATTAGGTTTGGATGATGATAAGGTTAAAATATGATGATATAAGGGGTGTGCTACCATAAAGTGCCCATTATTATCATCATTAGCAGTGTGATTAATGTGGCATAGAGCAAGATGCACCATGGTATAAAGACCATGATGACTGAATTGCCAAATGCCCTTGTCCTCATATCATTGGACAGATTAATATTATGATGGTCCTCATATCATTAGACCGTGAAAAAAGAAACAAAAGGGCCTCATATCATCGGCTGAAATTTAAATGCAGACAAGCAAGCAAACACACACAAGCTAAAAACACACAAATTACATTTTTGTATATTTTTGTTTTGCTTTTATTTTTAGATTTTTTATTTTGGATGTTTAGATTATTGTATTTTGGATTTTGGATGTTGGATGTTGGAATTTTGGGTTTTGGATGTTGGATGTTTAAATTATTGGATTTTGGATTATGGATGTCGGAATTTTAGATTTTGGATGTTTGATGTTTAGATTTTTGGATTTTTAGATTTTGGATTTTGGGTTGTATATTATTTGATGTTGGATGTGGAGATTTGGGATTTGGGATGGGGGAATGGTTGGGGATAGGTAAGATGAAAGGATTCGAGGATGGGATAGCTCATGGGGGGATGGGAAGGGATGTAAGGTGGGATGTGACTTTCTCCTATAAGTCCCAAATCATGTTTAGGTAGGATGAAAGGGAAGGATTGAGGGAAATTGGATAGGTTAGATAGGATAAGGATGGGTTGATAGGTTAGGATTAGATGGGATGTGGGATGGGAGATAGATAGGATGAGGGATGTGGTATAGGATAAGATGGGGGATATGGAAGATGATAAGATATGCCCCCAGGTATAGGGAAGATGGATTGAGGGATAAATGTGGTGTGCCCCCAAGTGTGAAGTAGGGTGGCTTGTGTGGATGAATTTGATTTTCCCCAGGTATAGGGTAGGATGGGAAGTGAGGGGTATCTAAAATGGATGATGCCCCTAGAAGATGATAGTAAGGCTACTCTGTCATGATGATGACAGTTGAAAAGGGACATGAGGAGGATTGGATGGAAAGGGACATGAGGAGGATTGGATGAAAAGGAAAAGATCATCGTCTTCTCATGGATGTTCGATCCAAGGAAAAAGGATGTGGATGTGATGGATGAAAGGAAAAATAACATCAGTGATGAAAAAAGATGAACCTAACAACACATGTTGTAAGGCAGGAGTTGGACTAGAACAAAAGTTTGACCAAAGTCTAAACAATACCTAGAAACAGGCGAGCCCTATGTCTCTGCGAGATCAAAGTGTGTGTGATTGTGATGGTTAATTACTGCTTGAAGTGAAGACTTAATGGGTATGTGTGAAGACAAAATAGCCAATGTATAGGGAGTGACTAAGTCAAGTAGGTTGATGGAAGGTGAACAGAAGGCTAATCTGTCCATTGCTTCACTATCAAAGGTGTCCATATGCCCGACGGAGATGTATCTAATTCTTTTCTCAACATTGCTCTCTTTGCCCAAGCGTCCATAGCCCCGGTAGAGATGTTGAAAACACCCTAGAGAGAGTATTGAGGTGGATTTCATTTGATTTTTTAATTTTGTTATGATTTTTTTGACTTTTGACTTTTGGATTTTTTTGCATAAAGAGGTTCCACTCTCTTGAGAACTCTCAAGGGGTTAAGAATCACTAGTGGCTTGATGGGGGATGGAAATGAGTGTAGTGATGACATTGGCTAGAGTGTCAAAAGATGCACCCAAGGGTCTTCACCACAAGTTGATTAAGTGCATTAAATTGTGTGGATCTCTAGGAGGAAAATGGTGTTGGAATGTTGGAGGTAATGATAGACCAAGGTCACATGGTTGTAGTAGGTACTATTGGCTTACAATATGTGTGAGAAAGATGATCAAATGTTCAAATGAATGAGTTAGAAGAGGATATTAATGGATGTGATGATAAGAATGGATTGGATGTAAAGGGATGTAGATGTTGGATGGAAGGAGGATGGGTGGGAAGGAAAGAACATCCATGTGCAGGCGACTTAATTATGTGCTCAATCCATTTTTAGGTGTTTGGTATTTGTAGGGGATTAAATGATTTTTGATTGGGTTGAGTGGTTGGGATGGTAGGATCAACAAGACGAGTGGTTGGGAAGGTAGGATCAACAAGAGGAAATGGGTTGTGATGAAGTAGTGGGAGGGACATTGTTAGTGTTGGGTGTATACCCTAATCCTAAATGACCTCGATTTTGATGAAGGGAGATGGGTTCACAAATACCTTGTTCATGGATGCCTAAGCCATTACATCGATGTTTCATATTAGTGACACCTCATAGGAAGTTTTTGGTCATTTCCATAGACCATGGCACCCAAATTTTAGACCAGGACACCCTAGGCACCCCCATCCTTCTCCAAGCACCCCAATTTTGCCAAATGGCTCGGATTTGCATTTTCCTAAGTCCCAATGCGATACTTTTCTCCTCTGTCGAGCCAGTCTCACTTTGTGACACGATCTGTGAGATTTGTGAATCATCTAAGGCTTTTCCTAACCCTCTTTTTATTTAGGGTTTAACATTTCATTTGATTAGTTTCTTGGGTGTATTTACTACATTTTATTGTCATTTATTTTTGCTTTTATAGCATGAGATTAGGCTATAATATATCCCATTTTAGTTTAATCATTTTGGTGAACTGAAATCGATCTTCATGCTTAGAATCCTCATTTTCCTCTATCATGGCTCCCAAAATTCCTCAAATTTCTTTGTTTGATTTTCTTAAGATGCATCCTAATTGCCAAGATGTTCTTAAGAAAGCCCTAAACATAATGTATCTCCCTAGTGATACACCGCCGCATCAAGTGAGTGTTATTTTTTATCATCTATTTGATGACCCTAGTCTTCGTGATCCTCCATCTAATTAACCCATGTTGGATTCAATTCAAGCTTTGCATTCTTTATTTCAAGACAAATTTAAGGCTATGAAATCCATGATTACATCTCTCAAATATGAAATCCAACATCTTAAGGACACTTCTTAGGCTCATGTTTGTTCTCCCTCTCCATCTCATTCTCATTCCATGTCCACTACATGTGCTCATATTAGTGAGCCTCAAGTCATACCATTACCAAATCCTCTCATCTTTGATTGCAATACTAAGCAACATGACCTTCTTATTGAGCTCCTTAGTCATCAATTGATCACTTTACTACCTACTCATTACTATCCTTTTTATCGGATAGCAAAATATCAAGGGCATCCATATTGTAATTATCATCAAATCAATGGACATAATGATAATGATTTCTATGCGTTACTTATGATGAATCAAGCATCTTACACGTCAGTTCTTTATCTCATTCCTACACAACATTTTGTTGTATGCCCACCTACAAATATTGTACCCAAATGGGCTCCTAAGTATGCTCCTTCTATGTCTAATGAGCATCCCGCTACCACTTCTCATGTGCCTTCTTCGTTCAGTCAAGCATCATTTATTCAATCACCTCAAATTACACCATCACCTCCTTCTCAGTCATCTACAATGTTATCAAGTCAAATTAAGCAAACTTCTCTTAAGGATGAGCTCACTCCTCCTCCATTAAAGGTATCTGCAACATCACCAGGCCATGCTCAACAACCACCTTCTATAGTTAAACTTACAATATTGGAGTCTGCTATAAACAATGCCTATGTCAATGACTAGAACCCGGATGAAGTTTACGATGACGATGAACCATTTGATGGTCACACACCTTTACCACCTCAATGTCCCATCACTTTTGTTAAGGAAACTACTCCTTACATTAATCCACTTAGTGTCTTTTGACTAGACCTCCATCGTTTACATACTTAGGGGGCATCATAGCTCCTCCCCCCTTGCATTGCTATCAAATGTCGATATCATCTCATGCACTTGACACTTCGTGCTTGATGACTAATCTTCTCTAAGCATTATTACAAACCTCTTGATACATTTGTATCGTCATTACCCGATGACACACTCTTGTGCTTTGGTTCACACTTGATTGTTGAGGGCATCCGTAGTCAATTTTCCTAACCCTTTAATTCCTAGGTGTGCCGACATATCACCCATCCGAGGCGGGTGCTCACCAAGGCATGCGAAGGCGTCGAGGCCCCTCTTCTATGTGAGCTTTTTCAAGAATGTTACCATGGATGGACGAACAATGCACAAACATAAATGCATATATCTTATAACATAAGTGTATTTCAAGCAGGATAAAAATTGTCACTAATATCAAAGATTGTAGCACCTTTCCACCATCATTCCGTCGTCCAGTTAGACTAACACCTCAAAAAATTGAAGAAAAGAGAGCCAAATGGTTATGTTTTAACTATGACAGTAAATATGGACTAGGACATAAGTGTGCTAAAAACAAGTTGTTCTACATTGAGGGGCCTAATGAAGAAGATGAAGAGGTAGAGCCAGAGGAGGAATTAGGAGATCCCCAACCAATGATATCATGTCATGCAATTTCAAGTATTAGCACTCCCCAAACTCTCAAAGTGGTTAGATTCTTAAAAAAACAAAGGGTAATAGTGTTGATTGATTTGGGAAGTACTCATAACTTCATCAATCATAAGTTGGTGGTACGCTTGAACTGTTTTGTTTATCTAGCTCTAGAATGTCAAGTAATGATCATTGATGGGGGAACTATTAGTTGTTCAGGAAAATGCCATAACATTAATCTCATCATGGGATATTACTTGCTAACTAGCCCTATGTATGCCATTGTCATGGGAGGAGCAGACATTGTGTTAGGAGTTCAATGGCTTACCACCTTGGGAACCATTGAAATGAATTTCCAAGAGTTGTTCATGCGATTTCAGTCAAAAGGGAGGAATTTTAAACTAAAAGGATTAAGAGCAAAGTCCCCACAGTTGGTGAGCTCTCACCAGATGTAAAAATTGCTTAGAAAAGGTGCAAAGGGGTTTGTGGCACAACTATTTTCATTGGAAGCACATCATTCAAATACATTTATACCCTCAAATATGCAAGCAATTATGTATGAGCACTTAGTTGTGTTTAGAGATATGTCAAAGGGTTTACCTCCAAAAAGAGACCACGACCATGTCATCTAGATAGTACCAGGGAGTCAACCATCAAACATCAAACCTTATAGGTAACCCTATGTGAAAAAGAGTGAGATTAAGAAGATAATACAAGAGATGTTAGAAGTAGGAATTATTCATCATAGTCAGAGTGCTTACTCTTCTCATGTAGTGATGGTACGGAAAAAAATGACAATTGGTGCATGAGTTCAGATTATAGGAAACTCAATAAGTACACAGTCAAAGATAAGTTTCCTATTCCTATAAGTGATGATTTGTTAGATGAGTTGCATGGTGTTGTTTACTTTACAAAACTTGATATTCGCTCTGGATATCATCAAATTAGAATCGGGGTGAAGATATTCATAAAATAGCCTTTGCATGACACATGAAGGCCATTATGAGTTCTTGTTAATATCTTTTGGACTAACAATTGCGCCATCTACATTTCAAATATTGATGAGTTTTATTTTTAAGCCATTTATGCGGAATTTAGTTTTCGTGTTCTTTGATGATATATTAATCTATAGTAAAACATGGGAGGAGAACTTGCATCATGTAAATAAGGTGTTGTAAACTCTTTAACAACATCAACTTTATGCAAAGCCCTCTAAGTGTTATTTTGGAGTCAAGGAGGTTGAATATTTGGGTCACATTGTCTCTTATAAAGGTGTTAAAGTGGATCCTAACAAGATAAAATCCATGCTTGAATGGAAGGTTCTAAAACCCTAAAAAATCTCTCGAGGATTTTGGGGCTTATAAGTTATTATCATAGATTTGTAAGGAATTATGGTTGCATACAAAGAACACGACTCACCGATTTATTGAAGAAGGAATCTTTCCATTGGAATAAGGAAGCTACTATGGCATTTGAGAAGTTGAAGGAGGCCATGTGCACCACTCCAGTTCTAGCCACCCCATATTTTTCCAAAACATTCATTGTTGAATGTGATGCTTTAGGGTATGGTATGGGGGCAAGTACTCATGTAAGAAGGTTAACCCATTTCCTTTGAGAGCCACTAGTTCAAAGGTAAGAATATATCAAAACTATTTTATGAGAAGGAAATGCTAGCCATACTTCATGTAGTGAAGCAATGGAGACCATATCTAATGGGTAGACATTTCAAAGTAAAGACAGATCATGATAGTTTGAAATACTTCTTAGAGCAATGTTTATCATATGAAGAACAACATAAATGGGTCTAAAAATGTTGGGGTATGATTTTGAGATAATATACAAGAAAGGGAAAGAGAATGTAGTTGTTGATGCTCTATCTCGGAAGGATGAATCAACTGAGGCATTGTTGTGTGCCATATCTGTATTACATGAGGATTGGATAGAGGATGCAAGGTCTGAATGGAAAAATGACCTAGGTACACAAAATATCATTCAGAATCTCCAACAGGATCCAAGCATGTCAGACAAATTTGTATGGAAAGAATATATTTTGTGGTACAAAGATATATTATACCTACGTAAGAATTCAACCCTTAAAATAGGGTTTTATCTAAGCTCCATGCTTCTCCAGTAGGGGGAATTTTGGCCTCTTAAAGACTTATCATCGAATCAAGCACGATTTCTTCTAGGAAGGCATAAAAGGGGATTTCCTAAAATTTGTGGCGAGAATACAAGGTTTGTTAAAAAAATAAGGGAAAAGTAGTTAAGTACCCAGGTCTTTTACAACCTCTATTTATTCCTAGCTAGAGGTGGGAATAGGTGTCCATGGGCTTTATCACAGGATTGCCTAAATGAGAAGGAGAAAATGTAATCATGGTGGTGGTGGAAAGACTAGCCAAATATGCCCATTTTTGTGCCTTATCACATCCATTTGTTGCGAGTATAGTAGCAACAACTTTTATGGATACAGTTCAGAAGCTACATGGACACCAAAGATTATAGTAAGTGATCGAGACCCTATCTTTACTATTAATTTTTGGATTGACTTGTTCTCATGTTTGGGCACACAACTAGCTCATAGTTCATCTTATCATCCCAAGTATGATGGAAAAAAAAGGTGGTAAATAAGTGCTTGAAGGGATATCTTCATTGTTTTACCCCAGAGAAGCAAACGAGATGGGTCCAATGGTTACCACTAGCAGAATGGTGGTATAACACCTCCTTTCATACTTCATCTAAAATGTCTCCTTTCTTGGCATTATATGGGTACCATCCACCATCCATCACCTCATCTTTGAGATTCCAACTAAGGGTTCAAGAAGTTGAAGAACATATTCAACACCAACAAGAGGTACTTTCTAGTCTTAAGGAGAACTTGGCCATGACACAAAACCACATGAAGCAACAGGCAAACCAACATTACAGTGAAAGACATTTTGAAGTCGGTGATTGGGTTTTTGTGTGTTACAACCATATAAGCAAATGTCCTTGAAACAACAAAAAAGGATAACAATATTTCACCTAAGTATTATGGCCTTTATCAAGTGTTATAGAAGATTGGTAGTGTAGCATACAAATTGGAACTTCCTCGGCCACTCGAATACATCTAGTCTTCCATGTATCTTTCTTGAAGAAGGTAATTGGACAGATGGTATCAACCCAAATAGTGTTACTAGAGCTTGATGAGGAGGGAAGAATCATCTTGGAACCAAAATGCATCCTTTAGACACGCACTAAGCGATTGAGGACAAGGGTCATCACCGAGTATTTGATTAAGTGGAAAAAGATAGACAATGAATACGCAACTTGGGAGGATGCAAATTTCCTACAGCAGTATTCGTGAGCTTCTCGCATTGGGGACAATGTTTATTTGAAGGGGAGAGGCATGTTACACCCTATATATCTTACATTGGATGTATATAGCCGAATTGTGGCTATCATAACTTCTTATCATGATGTATCTCTTTCATATGTGTTATATTATCATTAGTGGTTCAGCCTTGGTGATGGCCATAGCATAGGCATAGTATATATAGGGGTTAGTAGGCAGTAGTTCATCATCATATTGAGAATTTGAGTCTTATTGCATGGTTTGGAGGTTTCCCCCTCGAAGTGGTTAAGCTATTCTACTTGCATATTGTGATCATTTATCTACAATATTGTGTTCTCTTCTTGTTGATATTCTTATTTATCCAAGTAATTTCCTTACAAGGACAATCTTACACCCTTCATTCTTAGTCATACCTCTATCCAAAAAGTATTACCATTACCTTTTCACACTCTTTAATCCATTTTATATCCATAAAGGTATCCACTTCTATTGGAGCCTCTAACTACACTCTTGACTTATCTTGCTTGTAAAGTCACCTTTGACTTTTTAGATTCTCATACACACTCTTTTGTTAAAACCAACATTAACTTGTTACTTTCTCCCACTATTTTCATGGACAAATCTATTATGTTCCACCCTTTGAGAAATTATATATGTTCGTTCTCATGTCATGCATTACACTTATTTCATACAACCAAGGTCTACCCGACAATATGTGGCATGCATCCAATATGGAAATTTACCTTACTTCGTTTAGCAACAATTGCTTGATCACCCTCCTACACCCATGTAACCTTACTGATGTTACGTCCTTAATCATATATCTTACATTGGATGTATATAGCCGACTTGTGGCTATCATAACTTATTATCATTAGTCGGTCGGCCTTGGTGATGGCCACGTTTAGAGTGATCATCAAATGTTCCCGACTTTTAAATGCTCCATGGATGAAAAGCCTTCCCTTCTCCGTGTTATGGATTTCATCTGGAGGATGATTTGAGGGTCGTTCGTAGTCTCTTTTCGCGATCGTAAAATAATAACAACAATAAAATAAATTTAAAGTTTGAGATAATAGAAGGAGTTCAAAAATTTAATAAATAAAATAATTTAAATATATATATATATATATATATATATATATATACCTCAAACTACTTGGGGTTTGGGCCAACCTCATTTCAAGAAAGAATTGTGGAATTTTTGGGTTTTGTGTGGATGCATGTGTGAGAGGATTTTGGGGATTTTTTATTTTGGTCAGAAGATATTGTTTTCTATTTCCTTGGCTTTGTGTAGGAGCTTTCATGGTGTGAGGGCAGATTTAGCCGCAGGTTTTGCTCAAAATGGTCCTATTTTGTGGTGAGATGGGCGCATGGACAGAGAACGTGAGCTATTTGATCAAATGCCTTGAATAAATACGACCTCACGGTCCTGCAATGATTTCTGCAAATGTAAAAATTGGATGGGTTGAAAATTCTTTTGAAATTTTCAAGCAAAATGCATTTGGCAAGTGTTAAGTCGGGCTCCACAACCTATCACCTCCTTCCCCGTATGGTCACGTGTACTGTATGATGTGAGACTGAGTTTGGTAGTCGATGGCATCGACATTGCATGTTTATTTATTTTTAGGCACCGAATAGGGAATCGAACACATGACATACAAACTATTTTTCAAAACGCCAGGTGGATTTGGGGCTCCTTGACTGCCGCAGTTGCAGGATACACATTCAATGATTTGCTGAAAAGGCGTTTGAGGCTTTAGGAAAATGTAAATTTCCTGGTGTAAAGAAAAACACTACAGCCCTTTCCTGCATGCCACCATCTTGTGCCAAAAAGGGAGCTTCTAGTTGGGTGCGGAAAGTTCCTCAAAACATGGGAAAAAAGAGGGATTTTTCATATGGTGTATTAATAGCTATACAAGGTGTGGATGCATTGGTAAGACACGTGAGCTCTTTGTTAGGATGCTTCAAGGAAATGGGAGTCCTGGACTGTTGGATATTGTTGTTGTTATGGAAACAGAGTAGCAGTTGTCAAGGACAATGCGTTTAGAAGGTGGTATCAAGTTTTAATGTTTCTACAACCCTTGGTTGATATGTTTGCAGAATGGGTCTTCTCATGAATGCCATGGCTGTGAGTTATGCACAAATGGGATTGTTGAAAGGCCAATTGGGCATCGAATAAAATTCCATTAGCAGTCCTAAATCCAAATCTTACTTCTTTTGAGAGGATTTTATTACCCATGGGAAAATGGGGGCTTTGTAACGAGATATAGTTGTGAATCGGACAACTTGTAGATGTAAGAAGATTGTTTGTTGAAATGTCGAACAATGAAATGTGGGTTCACGTTTAGTGGACATTGGGTATACACAAAACAGTTCTACCCAAAAGGATTTGTTGCGTTCAAAAAAATGCGATTGGAGAGCATGCGGAACGCCTAAATCCTCGTATAACCCATTTCATTTATTTTCAGGCATGGTTTTCTTATCTCTATTTTGCATGATTTTCATATTTTTAGTTTTTCCTTCATGATGATATATAAATTTAAACCAAAGGAATATTATACTTTTGGTTAATTAAAAACGAAATTGTAGTGCAAAATAATAAAATTGACCTCATGTTTTATGTAACTCGATTGACTATTGGATTGTTAACCATACTCTTAAACCTCATTCTGAGATGTTTTAGCAACTTAAATAACAAGACTAGATAGTCATAACCCCTTAAATTGGTGAGTTGAGTTTGAGTTCTCTTTTAAACCTATCAATTGTTTGCCTTGTAAAAGTTAATAAAACACTTTGTTAGGAACTAAGGATAAAAATATGCGAGAACAATCCCACACATAATCGTAATAGTAGAAACTAATATGCAAAATAATATCACATATATGAAAAATAAAGGTGCAGAAATTAAAAGAACACAACACAAAGATAGTATTTAACGTGGTTCACCCAATTTGGGCTACGTCCACCAAGAATCACTTGCTCATATTTTATTACAAGCCACCTTTCTCTTAATACAATACCCATATATGTTTGGAGCTATGCTCAACAAACTCTCCTAAATTCACACTTGAACTCACACACCTCTACAATGTAACATCAACCCTACCATATGCACAAAAGAACATAAATAGGCAACTGCTTAAGCAGTTTTACAATACCGTGGGTACCAAAACCATGGGCCAAAAACTTTTATTGTAGTCTTCAACTCTTCCACACATGAAATCGGGGTCCACAACCTAACAAACACGATTTTCAATGACGCGTGAAATACCCCTCTGAACCCCAATCTGAAAATTCAAGGTTTAACTATGTTCTTTGTCAACATGAGATGCAACAAAAACTTTTACAAAACCCGTATATGATTGTTGGATCATTTAACATAGCATGTTAGAAGCCCCTGTTGACCTTTTTTGCGGTGTTCGGTAGCTACTGAAAGTTAAAAGTTTCGTTTTCTTTTGGCTTGTTGTTTAGGCCCTACATGGAGAAATGGTTTTCGGCCTCCACATACCTCTAGTATTTATTTGTCACAATCAAAATAATTTAGTGATGGAAGTACATACAAGAAGGGAGATGGAAGTACATACGAAGGGAGAAGATTAGAAGGTGGATTACATATTTATGACATTGTAGTAAATAAATATAGTGAAGATGCATTCTTTGATGAGGTCTTGTTTTTGTGCACATTGAAAATGATATATTGAAATTTTTATATTTAAGTATAGATCTCTAATTTTAAGAAGAGTGTGAAATGGTATATGTGAAAGAGAACTAAATTAACAACATGTCAAAGTTTCTTGGACGTTACCTCTAATATATGTAATTCTTGCATTGTTATGACCATGATCGATGTAGAAACATGTTTAAAGTAGTAGTAACCCATATTATACCTGTGACGTCCTTTATTGTGAAATGCAATGAATATTTGTATTCAAAATCTATCACATCCATATTGCATTTGTGTGAGGTGCGAGAGGAGTCTACATTTTGAAAGATTTTTCCTTACATTAGTTAGTGTTAATCGGTGTAATGTAAGAAGGACAAAAAACATGACATGTTGAGGTGGATGACTAATGTTGTAGTTGAAAATTTATTTGATTTACCCATAACTCTAGGGGATTTGATGCCTTTGATATCCTTTGATTCAATACTCTTAATACTTATTGATGGAGATGTCGGTTTTACATCATTGGAATCAAACTAAGTCCTTAGTTCATGAACCTCAACTATATCACACTTGATGAAGAATTATGAGTTGGAACTAGTGCCTATAGTTCTCCTTTTTATGATGTTATATTTCTTATCCTTGTTTTGAGAATTGGTTTTAGTGATGTCTTTGATACACAACTTAGCCAAAATCTTTCCCTCTTCGTCATAAAAATACCTCAAAGGGTTGCATCAATGCAATATCCGAGCTATCATCAAGTACTAGTGTTCACTTTTGGTAGTAGATTCCATGTATTTTTCTATTCGTGGAGGTTACAGTAATAAATAGAATAATAACAAGAATATCTACCATGGAATTATAAAACAAATCTTTGATCTTAATAATTATTTTGAATTGAAATTGATAGAGTGGAACACTTTGATCTTGTTGTGAATGAGCTTGAAAATGGGGGTCAAGTTCAAGATGATCCTCCATAAAGTTATTGAAGTATTATATGTTGTTTTTTCATACCTTAGATTTTCAATCGTGATGGTGTATATCTTCCCAATTTGTATTTGATTGTAGAATGCTTGACTACATGATCAAAAGAAGTTATAGTTATGTCCATCTCCTCCTTGTTAATGAGATCAAATTTGAAAACATGTCCTTTATATATATATATATATATATGAATCCATTTTAATGATTTTTCCTTTTATAGAAATATAGATTTTTAAGGATTTAATTTTGTTATTGTTTTTATTACGATGGCTCTATATGGATTCGGTTTATGTAGATCCTAATATTTTGTCACCAAAATAGGTTTCGTAGACGATTTCCATTTTGAGAGGAAAAATTGTGGTGAGTGAATGATGATAAATGACAAGTGAAGTAATTAGTATGTTGGGTTCATATACAAGCACAAATAAGATTTAATAAATTAGCTATGATGTAACAAAAATTAAATGTGTGTAATAATTGTACAATAGGAGGTGTGTTAGACAAAGAGTGCACAATTATTGTTATTTGTTTGTGCAGATTAATGAGGAGTACTTCAACTTGAAAAACAAACATAAAAGCAATGTTAAAAATTCTCGATATAAAAAAATTATTGAAAGTAATAAGAATGTGGATATTGGAAATCGAGAAAATGTAAAAGATTAACATTAAAGGAAAGTATAGTGTAGATAAAGAGAGGCACCAAGTGTATAACAAAGTGTAGGTTACATCTACAAAGAAGCAATAGTTACAATAGAAAGGGGACAAAAATGCTTTATTTACACAAGGATTGTACACAAGGTAAAACAAGTTCTGTTTTTATGGATAATATAGTTGTAATGTTATATCCTATATTGGGAAAAAAAAGTTTAGTGAAAATCTAAACATGGAAAAAATGTGGAAGAGTGAGAAGTTTATGTGAATAGTGAAACAACATTACATACTAGTAAGCTAAGTGTTGAACGTATCTCTAATGTATTGGTATTTACCATATCATATTGTTCTATAAGGATCAATACGGAATTTCGTGCACATCGAAGAGGTTACACTTCCAATGGTGATGTGAACACTCCAAGTAATCAACAAGAAATCGAATCACAAAGGAAAATCAAGCATGAAATAATAGGTCTAATCATTCTCATAGCTCAAATAGAAAGGGTACATATATATGAGTGTTGTGTAACTCTCGTGCATAACACATGGACACATGAAACCCTAATGACCTATGATCTCACTAAGTGAGATGAATTACCATGTGAGGTGGACAAGATGTTAAGTGACGACGAGGTAAGTCACATACATCAACACCCCCACTTCATCAAAGTTGAGGTAGAGGTCATGACAAGTCAAAACATAAAGAGAAATCCCATAGGCAAATAAGAAATATGTGTTAATGGGACCCAACAACTAGAGACATGATAAGGTACCCATATACAAATAATATATCTCTAGAAAAGAAGAGGAGAAAAATGGGTCTCGACAACTAGACATGATGAGGTACCCATGTACAATAAAGATCTCAAGTAATGGAGGAAATCCACAAGGGAAAAACATCCACTTACAAGAGATAGAAGACTCTTTAAAACAACCTAAGAAAGATGCATCAAATGGGTTCCAACAACTAAGGCCTAATAAGGTACCCATGTACAAATTGCAATATTTCTAGAAGAAGAAGATGAGGAGAAGAAGAGAACTAGCCAACTCCTTTAGAAGATGATTTTCGATGAACTCTCATGGAATATGAAGGTATGTAATCAATGGTATAGGAAGGAGGAACATGAAGTGTCTTTAAAGGTGGCTCAACATGTAAAGGAGACAATATATCAAGTGAGGCAGAGACAATCATGTCAAGCTCCATGAGGTGAGAGTCCACAAATATAGATACATTGTCAAGTGGGTTGAGCTATCGTGGAAGAGAATCTTGAAGAGGAGAGGGAGACAAGAAATCCCAAAGTAGATCCACGAAGCAGTAATGGACCTCACCCCAAGATGAGAGCACAAGTAAGGATACTTGGCTTCAGCAAAGGGTTCGGTAAAGAATTCTGCAGCCGAATCTGAGTCTATAACTCTATGAAGTCTCCAAGAAGAGTGTCGATGATGTGGTCTTCCGCATGTATGAAGAAGTTCCATCCACATCGAACAATGTTTCTACCCTTAGGAAGAACATAAATGGTGTATTGAAAGTTCGCCCACTCCACGAAGGAACATGAAGGAAGTAGTATGAAGAACTCAAATTGGTCCATAATCAAGCATGACATAAGTCCGAGCAAGAAGGTGCTCAAGAACAAAAGGTAATGCCACTGAAGTAGAATGTCAAAGTATGGGTATGGATCATTCACCAAAAGAATTTTCATATGAAGTGAAGGCACAAAATGACCCCCACAACAATAGAAAGAGGATCCACAAGAAGAGGTGGATTAGTGATGGTCTCGAAAAAATGGAAGTGATAAGAGTCCCAGAGGGGGAACTCCACCAAAAGAGATGAAGGAATCCTCTAAAACACTTGTAGAAGGATGAGAAATTCCCTATATGACAAAGCATAAGTAGGCACTATAAATAGAGGACTAAGCTCTAGCAAATACTCATCCCATGAGGGTGGCTTGACAAACAGAAGAGTAATTTTTGATAGGTATGAATCATCAATGCATGGAGGAGGAGTGGAAAGGGCCTCACACATTGGAATTGGAAAGAAGAAGGATGTAATGAAAGTATGAGGCTAGGAATAAGACTTTTTGATGTCTGATGGGAAGGGATGAGTGTCAACATTCTTTGAAAGGTGGTTGAGAAAAGGATATAAGTCCTCATTTGTACTCGTCATATGAACTAGAAGAATAATCCCCGTCATCGGGGATAGGAACAAGCAATCATGTTTCAAGTAGAAATGTCATCACATGAGGAAGAAGAGGAGACAATGATATCAAGTAGAGAAGAAAGTAGCAACAAGATCTCAAGGGTCTCCAAATAAGGAATAAAGAATTTTACAAACAAAGTGCGAGGACACTCCGAGTACGCCACATGATGGTGGAGAGACTTAGAAATGTACATCAACAAATGAACAACGACCATGTTACAAGTGTCAAGCCAATCTTTAAGTTGATTAGGATTATTGGGGGCAAAGTGTACGCATCCATATAAGTAGAGATAAAGGTCATCATGAATAATAAAACATTCCATTCTCGAATGCCGTAGTACATATTTATCCCTACCAAGAAGAAGAGGTGGAGGCTATAATGCGAAATCGGTCCTATGAAGTGCAGTCTAAGAAAAGAAATCTCCATTGTGCATCCACAAAAAAAAGTAAGAAGTGTAGAATGCAAGAAAAGAAGGGTACAAGAATAAACACAAGGTTTCAAGACGTCAAACTCAGCCGAAAATGCATCTGCGTGCAATTACAACACCCTAGAACAATATTATCACCCCTTGATTTGGCACTTTAGGAGTAGTGCACTGATTACACCCAAATGTTTGTGCAACTTGAGACAGTTGGTCACTCACTTTGTAATTAGAAAAATATCACACAAGCGTAGAGACCACAATATGCTCGGATGTTCGTTGTGAAACACAATAATAAGCATAAAAGCAAGCAAGAAGGAAAGGCCAAGAATGAGGCTCTCTGTCGCAAGGTCATGGTAGACGCGCTCACTAACTCCTAAGTAATAAGAAGAGTAATTACAATCAAGAATGACTCAAAACAAGCCAAAAGGACCTCTATGATGCAAGAAAAATATCTTAGAAGGTGGAAAAATCTAGGAGGACCACTACACACTCCAACAAAAATTACTAGCAAAAAACGTCTAGTAATGCTAAAAATTATACTTTCAAAATTGCCAATTATCCTAATTTTAAGGATTAAAAAAGGTGGCAATAACATTAATGAACGATAAATTTAACCACCAATTCATTTTAGCTAAGCTCCTAAATTTAATTAACCCCTTAATTAAATAAAAAGAACCTAAATTAACAGAGATTACTTAATTTAAATAACCACACCTAATTATTTAATTAAGATTACATCTTATATAAAACACAAGACCTAATTAATTGATATTGGACCACCTTTTTAAATTTAATCACTGTTTATATTAAAAGGGCATTTTTATTTTTATTTTAATAAAACATAGGTTTCAAAAAACACTAAGTTTCAAAAAACAAAGCGAGTTTCAAGAGGCAAGAAGCCACCAAAAGAGGGTGGACCAAGCCAAGGCTTAACGAGGTGGTGGCGAGGTGCCGACATGAAGAGCCAACTCGATATGGGGCTCGAGGGTAGGGTGAGTCAACTAGGGTGGTTGGCAAGACGACCCAGGAGTAGGGGATGAGTTGGTGAGCCCGAGGCGAAGGGGATAAGGCTTGGAGGAAATAGGTCGTGGCAAGCGATTCAACAATCGGGACGAGAGCGGGTTTGCGGCAGGAAAGGTGCATATTATAATGGCTCGACTCAACGACACGCATAGGTAGGGAGGTGGATATGTGAGGTAACAACACAACTCAAGGTGAAGGCTTTAGCAAACGGAAGTAATGCAAAGAACGAGTTCGCAAGGAGGATGGTCATTAGGAAATGGATCAAGCATGACAAAAACAATAGGAAATGACCAAGTAAGCTCCGAACAACAAAACAACCCAATCCAAACTCGAAAAGGACCCAACATGCAACGATGTCTAGACTTGAAGCCAAACAAAGCAACTTGACCCAAAATGCAAAACACATAGCTAAATGTAAAACCAAACAACTCATTATCAAAGAGCTGAGCAAACACAACTCGACGCAAATAAAACAGCTCGACATGTAGGATAAGAAGAGCCACTTGTAATGCAAATACATCTAACTCACCAAATTAAACCCAACCCAACTCGTCAATGATGAGAAAACTCAATTTACCCAGCTTGCCCAGGAACTCAACTCATCGAGTTAAGCTAGGAAAAGAGCTGGGAAGAAAACAGAGAAGACAGGATACATGGTTAAAACAAAAATGCAAACTATGCAGGGAGGAGGCCAAAAAATTCTAAACACAAAAATTCTAAAAAAAATCACTTTTAATGAAAAATAAACTAATAAGACCAAAAAAGGAACCAACCTCCAAATTCGCTTTCCCTCCAAAGTTAGATGCAAACATTTGGATTTGGTGAAGAAAACCTCGAAACTTGCACATGCACAACCCAAAAACTAACACAAACTCCAAAAAGTGATATTGTTAAACCAAATAACAAGATTCTAAAAATGATCGAAAACTTGTACGAGAAGCACAAAAACCGAAATGGAAGTAATAAACAACCAGAATAATCGAGTGCACATTTAGCAAACAATTGCTTTGATACCATATCAAATTGTTTTGAAAGGACAATTACGGAACTTCATACACATCAAAGAGGTTGCACTTCCAATGGTGACATGAACGCTCCAAATAATCAACAAGAAATTGAATCACAAAGGAAAATCAAGGATGAAAGAATAGGTATACTCATTCTCATAGCTCAAATAGAAAGGGTACGTATAAAGGAGTGTTGTGTTACTCCCGTACATGACACGTGGACACATGAAACCCTAATGACATATGATCTCACTAAGCGAGATGACTTACCATGTGAGGTGGACAAGATGCCAAGTGAAAATGAGGCAAGTCACATACACCAAAATATTATAGTATTGATCATATGTCATTCATGAAAGAATTTGTACAATCCTCGAGTTAGAGGTATGTTCCTGTAGACACTCAAATTTGATAATTTATCATTTTGACAATGTTGGTTATGATTATGCTTATTGGCTAAGACAAACACCTACATATTATTTTTTACATCCTTAACCCTAGGTCATATATCAGATATGGATATCCAACTTGTGGCTAACATAATCTCTTATCATGTCATATCACATTTATTTATGATTTCATATGTTTAGTGGGTCGGCCTTGGTGCTTTGCATATTGTAGTAGAGTATATATAGGAGTTAGAGAGCACGATATTATCATCATATTGAGCACTTGAGTCTTATTGTATGCTTTGGAGGTTACCTCCTCAAATTAGTGAGTCATTTTACTTGTTATTTTGATCAACTCTCCATATTTTGGTGTTATTTGGTGTTATATTGTGGTTTATAGATCTATCTACATAACTTCACTACATATTCTCACTCAATACATCTTGTTATCTCTCTTTTGACTTGTTTATTCCTACATACTAATGTGTCGACACTTCTTGAATATAAATTCATTAAATCAATACTTAACCCCTTTTGTCATGATGTAACTCCCATATTTCATCTACCATCTCCCCGTTAAAAACCATACAATAGGTTTAGGTTGTGGTATTTATCCCTAACTAACCTATATGGTCTTGTACCAACATATCTTCCAATGTTTTCAATTACATTATCTTTGTTGAGTCTTTTCATGTTTTTGAGTCACCTTTACATGACAAATTGCATTTGGAGCCCTATATAAGTAAGTTAACACCATTTCATTTACACACTAGTAAAAATATAGCAAATCACTTGGCACACTCATTGCACATACATACAAAAGGCACACAAGGCTCCTGAAATATTCCCAAAAATGATGCATATCCACTAGGGAAACCATAACTATAATTATAAAGTATTTAACCAGTCAAAGATTTTAACTCTCCTCATTTCTAAGCACTCAAAGATCCCTACTTTATGTATTAACAAGATCACAACTATCTCAAGCAATTTAGAGTTAAGAAGGCACATGGTTCACGGTGCGTGAAAGTGAAAGGTTTGGGACTTAGCCAATTTATATGTAACAAAGGTAGAACATGTGAAAAGTGTGATCGTATCAATCGGTTTGTGCATAGATAAGATGCCATCGGCAAACAAAGTGGCCCAGAAAGAAAGAGCATGCATGATGGAATCTTCTAGAAGATCATCATGAGATGGAGTGGAGAGCTCAGGCCTGAAGGAACATGCTCACTTGGAGGACCACATTCGACACTTGGTGCGATGGATCCGAGGGGGAGAACACATGAAAAGGTGAGGGGCAAGGTGAGTAAGAGGTAAGAGCAAGGATGAAGATGATAAATACAAGTTCCTGTGGGGAAAAAGAAAGAGACCGAGATAACATATAGATGGGGATATAGAGATAGAGGAAGAGATATATACAGAGAGAGAGAGAGAGATAACATGGGTGAAGCTCTGCAGATTGCTATGAGTGGAACTTTGATGTAGAAAGGAATGTACTAGGCTTAGTATTGTAATTTCTTTTTCTTTTGGCATAGTTATACAAGCCTAGTGATGTGCATGACTATGGTCTACCCTCTATGGCTCTTTGTAATGAAACAATGAATACAATGAGGTTACCTGTTGCAAATAGACATGGATATCAGTAGCTTTAATGTATATTTCATTCATAGGAGTTCTCTTTCCTTGCATGCTATGAATGAATGATTGTATCTTTCTTTTTGTTATAATATATGTTATGGAGTCTGTTAAAACATCCATCTGAAGAAGCTACAAGGATCTGGAGGCCGTTTTGAGCCCTATGATTCTTGTATGTCTAAACTTCTTTCCTGAATACTCTTACACTAATCATAGATAAATGCTTCCCACTAAAACTCACATAAAAGAGAGACTCGACACCCGCATGCGTGCTCAGGTGAGCGCTCAGCTTTTGCTGGGTGATAGGTCAGCGCGCATGGGATTCCTTCCTTTTATAGTGGGAGTAAAATTGACTACATCTTGGTTCCATTTCGGGACCTCTTTTCAAAGTTGTAGTGGGATATAACATGCATCATGATCTGTGTAAAGAGTAATGATGGATCGGTTAACATTGGAAAATGTTGAGTCGTGGTTCAAGAGCATGGAAGATGAATTTTCCTAGAGATTCAACACTGGACCTGAGTTCAATACACGTAGATGGGTAGAAGAGAATCTCTACCATGATCTGTATGAGACTTTTTTTTGTTGCTTCCCAGTAGAGTTATATGGATGGCTTTCAGCCTATGCATCTAGATCAAGTTGGCATTATGGATCATGGATATGGACCGAAGAAGACTACCAAGAGGTTGCAGGATGTAGATCGACGTGGACCCGTGTCAGTAGATCACCGGGTGGGGAGGAGTACTAGCTAGCTACACTGGAATATGCCATTTCCATGTATTCTTGCCCAGAGATTGTTGAGTTTGAGTTTCTACGAGAACCTAGAGGAACATTTCTACATGTTATTCCTCTAGCTATGAAGATATTGATGGTTACCATGAGTTTAGAGGCACTCCCAATGGCCGGCTAAACCATTTGAGAGCACTGGGTAAGGAAGCTCGGGTGGAGGAAGATGGCAGATGATACGACAGAAAGGGAGAGGGAAGAAAGATGGCTCAAGTATGGTGAAGCACGTGAAAGGGAGATTACTAGGTGATGTGAGGCTGCTAGTGTGATGGATCTATGGAGACAGATGTTATGGGAAGGAGTTGAGGTTCACGTGGAAGACATGGAACCTGAGCAAGTCTGTGCTACCCCATCTTGGAAAGCGTGAGGGAGACCCCTTCGGCTTCTGGTGAGAGTTCATCGCATGGAGAAAGGAGAGTCATTGGCACATATCTGAACCCACCCAAAGTGATCGAGCCCTGGTGCTTGGTTTTCCCGATCCAGAGGAAGTATTGACCCAATTGAAACTAGTGGAAGAGATAGATCCATGCCTAGGAGGTATAATTTTTAGTTCCTTCTTCTATGGCTGCACATATTCTAGTATTTGGAGGAGTTTTTGGACAAGGGGCAAGTGTACAAGATTTTTTGGTCTCGCATCAGGAGTGGTGCGCGGGACAAAGTAGCGGTAGTGGGGTGCTATCACTGCATCATCACACACATAGTTCACAATGGGACCATGGGGGCACTTGGCACAGCTCCTACAGGCCCTATTGGACCCAGTGGTTCTGGTGGATCTGGTGGCTCTGGAGGTATAGGACCCAGTGGACCTAGTGGATCAGGTGGTGGAGGAAACACCAGAGGGAACCAAGGCTCTGGTTCAGGACAAGGACCCCAGCCACCACCTCAAGTTTTCTTTGAGATGTCTCTACATTTACCAGATTATAGGGGCATTGAGGATGCTGCAGAACATGTTCACAAGTGTGAACTACTATGGCGCGTGAAAGGTATCACAACCCCATAATGAAAGGCTAGTCAATTTGTAACCACGTTGCAAGGGCGCGCGCATAGCTGGTATAGAAAGTATGATCCTCATCAAATGGTGGTGGATTACACTACCTTAAAGAATGCATTCTGGTAGAGTTCCACATTCCTGAGTTTGAGAAAAAAGCATTAGCGCTTTGAAGGAGATACAACAAGGAATGGCAGAGAGTGTGTGGGAGTATGATGCATGCTTTAAGACTCTCTTGTCTAAATTATCATATGATATACATCCTTCTCAGCATGCACAAGTGGTTTTTGGAGGATTGATCACCCCTTTTAGAAGGGCCTTGTCTCATAAGACTTTTATAGATCCATGCATGAAGCATTGGAGGCTGCCTTGCGCACAAAGCTGTTGGTAGTATTGATACTGGTGTTAGCCCATTCTTGGAGGCTCAGATTGCTGCTATGGCTAAGCAGTTGGAAAAGCTATCTGTGAACTCGGTCCATGAGACTCACAGTGGTTTGTGGTGCACAGATTGTGAAGAGGGGCACGTTAAGGACAATTCCCCGGAGGATGGTACACGCCTATGACATTAGACTGTGAAATTTGTCATGGGGACCATGATGCAAGTAGATGTCCCTTGCTATAACGTGTGATCAGGAAGAATGTATCTTGTTATTGCAAGATTTACACCTCCACATGACCCATGATACTAAAGACTGTAGGCTCATTGATAGATACATGAGGCCATTGATCATGGGGTGTGCCAAACCAAGCATTGCCAGTGGTTCTAAAAATGATGATCATCCATTATGAAGAGCGCATGAGATGGAGGCGTGCGTGGAAGAGGTTTTGAGGAGGATTCCATGGATGAGGTAACCATGGAGGAAGGAGTGAGTTCCCATGAGGAACATGTTTTAACTGTGGATCTATAGAACATTACAAGCGTGAGTGCCTGGACTTGTTGTAGTGCTCATGGTGTGGTAAGAAGCATAAGTATGAGGAGTGCCCAGAATTATTTGAGCATATGAATCAACAGCACCGGAAGGAAAAAGGCAATGATGGTCAACATCAAGAAGGTAGACATACAATGGATGCCTGGGTAACATGGGATGAAGGTTTGGAGCCTATCTTGGTAACAACAAGGGCAGAAGCCACACGCGCAAGGGAGATACCAAGATAGAAGAACCTGGTTTCAAGGGAAGAGGTCATTCATGGAAAGTATCCAGACCCCGCGCATCAAAAGGAGATATATCAGGACACCATGGATGTTATTCAAAGCTTGCAAGGGGAGATCCAAAGTGTCTAAAGGAGAAATCCAGAGGGAGGAACAAGGAAGGAGAATCGAGGTGCAGAAAGATGACCTGGATGAGGTCAAGGAGGTGTGTAAAATGCTAAGGCAGAGAACATCATTCCTTTGCTAGGATCCTGGTTGAGAGAGAAGGTACCACACGCCAGAGAAGAGCGTGAGAGATAAGTCTTGCATGTGAACCTTCCCCTCACAAAGCCTCGACTATGACAAGGAGATTACATTGAATGCAGTTGTAGATGGATGGCTCCTCAACAATATACTCATTGACACTGGCATGGAGGTTAATGTTTTGACTTTGGATGCATGGCATCAGATGGGGAGACCTACATTACAACCATCTTCAAATGTGTTGTATATGGAAAACAAGACTAAGGCAATGCCCATCGGTGTCTTGAAGGATGCAACTATTACTATTCAGGGAGCCAAGTTTACTGGGGACTTCAAAGTCTTGGCGCTCACCGAGGTGGACAATTTCCCAGCATTACTTGGGTGCCCTTGGTGTTACAAGAACAATGTGGACCTTTGGTTCAACAAAGGGTACATCAGTTTTGAGAACAAAGAGGAGTGGGTCATTATACCCCTGGTTGATGGGAAGTCAGTGCCCTACATTGAACCATTGGGAGAAGAAGTTCTAGACAAGATTTATGTGTGCTCAATCAGAGACCCTGAGATGGTACACCCTATTAATGGGGTTATCCAAGTTTGAAGATGCTAGTCAGTGAGTGATACCACCTAGTTTGGCATGTGACAATTGGGTGCATGGGACTTACGAATTAATGGGATGGTAGTTGAGAGGATCGGTGACCAAGGTAACAAAGGTGTGCATGATTTTGGCACCTTGGAGGAAAAGAACTACCCAAGTACTGGAGGAGCCTTCCCTGAGATCTTTCTACAGGAGATAGAAGCTCAGTGGAAGAATGAGAAGGAATGAGGGAGATGTTGAGTTACGTCTTGCTCGGCACAACAGCTCATTGGTGGGCCATGCATCAGGAGAGCCTTTTAGAGTGGCGCGAGGTAAGAATTCTCTCTCTCATAGATTTTCTAGAAGTAATATACCCACCATCATCAAGGAGTACCATGGGAAGGAGCCCACCTCTTTCCATATCCAGGAATGTGAACGGGTCTGGAGAGAAGGTGTGGAAGCCTTGCCACCATCCCTCTGGGTGCACAAGTTATATTCTACACTGTAGGGTTATGCATGTGCATGGTACATTCATTCGAGAGACACGCCGCTAGACAAGGAATTGGCAAGAGCTCATGGCTGATCTTATTCAAGCCTTTGAGTATCGTAGAGTACCAAACCATTGGTTGATAAGGCCTTGCAAGGTATCAAGCACCTTACCATGGGGGATAGTGCAGAATGGAAGATAGGCTATTGGAATTATTAGGTGAACCAGATCGAGGAGGTGCGTTTTCAAGAGATCAAGAAACAAAAGAGTTACAACTTGAGTGCATGTGTGTTTGGAAAAGGAGAAGGGAAAGTTAGTATATGTGATCGATGGAGAGGAATCAGAAAGTTTAGATGTTAACCATTCTGTAGGGATGCGTGAAGTAGTGGATAGTGTAGATGCCCACATGCGTGCTTACCATGAGCCGTTAAAGACAAAGAAAGTTAACATCGGTTCAGGAGAAGAACCTAAGGAAGCTATTATTGGAGATTATTGGATGGAGAAGGAAGTATCAAAGATCATTGATCTATTGTGTGAATTTGAGGATTTATTCCCACGTGGGTACCATGAGCTAAAAGGTGTTCACCATTCCTTGGGGGAGATGAGGATAAAACTGAAGGAAGGTGTGTGCCCGGTTAGAAAAAGGCCCTACCGGATGAATCCCAACTTACGCGTGAAGGTTAAGGAGGAAATAGACAAGATGATAGCTTCTGGGATCATTGAGGCAGTGGAAGAATCAGAATGGATAAGTCCGATGGTAATCAACATCAAGAAGGATGGGTGGATTAGAATTTGTGTGGATTATAGGGAATTGAATGTAGTTTGTGTCATTGATCCATTTCTGACCCCCTTCACTGAAGAAATTTTGGAAGGAGTCACTGGGCGTGAAATCTATTCCTTTATGGATGGATTTTAGGATACCACCAAGTCCGGATTGCAAAGGAGGACTAGAGAAGACAACTTTCACCACCGAGTGGGGAAGTTTTGCATATATGGTCATGCCCCTTTGGGTCAAGAATGCCTACTGTCTTTTCATGCATAGTGGTGCAAGCATTCCAGGACTTCATTCATAAGTTTCTAGGTTTATTTGGATGATTGGATAGTATATGGTCTAGTTAAGGACCACTGTGACAACTTGAGATTAATGTTTGAAAGGTGTAGGTAGTTGAGGATATCCCTCAACATTAAGAAGTGTGTGTTTTCTACACCCTTTGGGACTTTATTGGGGCATATCATATGTAAGGAGGGCTTGCTGGTAGATCCCGCTAAAGTTATAGTTATTGTGGGGTTAAGGGAGCCTACTAGCCAGAGCAGCAAGTGTGCATGGATTCCTTGGGCATATGGGGTATTATAGAAAATTCATTAAGGGGTATGCCAAGATCACCATGCCCTTAGAAGAGCTGCTTAGACACAAAAGTACCTTCCATTGGGGAAAGGCGCAACAGAGGGCATTTGATACATTAAAAGATAGGCTTATTACCGCATGCCTATTTTATGATTTCCCTCTTGGGACAAGCCCTTCCATGTCCATGTAGATGCCTCAGGAACCGCCATTGGAGTAGTACTTGCACAACCAGGTGAGGGGATTGTTGATCATCCTCTCTGTTTCATGAGCAGGAAGTTAACACCAGCAGAGTAGAATTATACCACAACCGAGCATGAGGCATTGTCAATGATCTATGCACTTTTCAAATTTAGACAGTATTTACTGGCGACACCCTTTATATTCTACACCGACCATATGGCATTAAAGTATTTAGTGAACAAGCCCATTCTTCAAGGGCGCATATGTCGATGGGTGTTGTTGTTTCAAGAGTTTGAATTCACCATTGTAGTGAAGCCTAAAAAAAGCAATTGTGGACCTGATCATCTGTCAAGAATTGATTCAGGAGAGGATGCGCAAAGTATTGAGGAAGCAATGCTAGATGTGCAACTATTTAGATTGTGCGCGCATGCCTCGGATTTGGAAGAGATTGTTGTATTTTTAAAAGAAGGTGTGGCACCGGATGGGATGAAGGCATTAGAAAAGAAGTAGTTGGCCATACGCCATGCCCTACATGTTGATTAGTGGAGACTTATACAAATTGGGATGTGATGAGTTTTTCATGCAGATGTGTGTTAGAGCATGAGCCTGGCCATCATGGAGGAAGCACATGGAGGAAGTGTGGGTGGGCATTACATAGGTGATGCCACCACGCGCAAAATATTAATGGCAGGTTTATGGTGGGAAACCTTGTACAAAGATTGTAGGGATTATTGTAAAGCATGTGACCACTGTCAACGCATTGGAAAACCAGGAAGGAGGGATGAAATGCCTTTGCATCCTATTCCTAGCATGAGCCTTTTGAAAAGTGGGCGATAGACTTTGTAGGACCTATTACACGGCAAAGCAAGCGCATGTAGGACTGGGTCACGTTATGTCATCACTTGCATGGATTATCTCACAAGGTGGGCAGAGGCAGCCCCAACTAAAGATTACACAAGCAACAACAATGGCAAGGTTCCTATGGGAGAACATTATCACAAGGTATGGATGCCCTTTGAGTTTGACCAGTGATAGGGGTACACATTTTCTGAATGAGACCGTGAGGATCCTGCTATCTGAGTTCATGGTGGCTCATCATAAGACTACGCCCTATCACCCACAAGCAAATGGAACCGCAGAAGCATTCAACAAAATATTGAGTCATACCTTGACCAAAATCTGTGATGTTGGAAGACAGGATTGGGATGACAAGGTATCAGCAGTTTTATGGGCTTACAGGACTACGTATAAAAGACTAAATAAAGCCACACCTTTTCAATTGGTGTTGGCATGGAAGCTATATTTTTCCGGTTGAATTTATGTTACCTCTCTCGTGAATAGCACGTGCATAGGAGGATTAGCCATGATGAGCAAGCTGGAAGAAAGAATTGATGAACTAATGAAACTGGATGAGAGATGATCACTTGCCCGTTGGAGCCAAACAAATGGAAAAGGAAAAGAAAAAGGCTTGGCATGATCACCATATTAGAAACAAGAAGTTTGAGGTTGGGCAGATGGTATTACTGTATGATTCTAGATTTTTGTGCCATCCTGGAAAGTTGAAAGTCCATTGGTTAGGTCCCTACACAATCTCGTACATCCTTGATTCAGGTGTGTGCCAGTTACAAGTGCTGGATGGAATGAAGTTTCCTAGACACTTCAATGGTAGTAGGCTGAAGCCCTACTATAAATAAGTCTTCTTGGTGTTTGTAAATAAGGTAGTTTTTCCAGTTAGTTTAGAAATTTTCCTTTATGCATTTTCCTTCCCTTGTGTTTCCTTTTCACGTTGTTGTTTTGTTTTTTGCGCCTTGGGTGCCGGTAACCTTATTGCTATTTTTGGAGAATTTATGAGTGTGCAGAGGACCGCATCATTTAAGTGTGGGGTGGAGAAAAGTGAAGGAGAAAAGTGAAGAAGTGCGTGATTAAAAGTACCAAGGAAGTTGTGTTGAAGAGCCTTGTTGAGTAGCCCGGTTAAAAGAGAGATGAAGAGAAAAGATAGAATGGTTGGTGCCAGGATAAAGCTACTTGTAGATCCCATGTACAAAGGAAAAGGAAGCACAAGTTAAAGAAACATGAGGTAGGAAAAAGCAAGAATCTAGATAGAAGAAGTGCCTTCGCATGTTGAGCATGCGTAAGAGTCTCTGTCAAAGTTGGTTTTACATGTGCGTTAAGGTTGGAGGCATTTTCACGTAGGAAGGGCGCGCGAGTTAAAGAGGGTTTTCACGCAGAAGGGTGCATGAGTGAAGGCTGAAGATGGGATTTGTTTTAAAAATCCATGCATTAAATGAACAAAGTATGGGGTAGGTAAAGTAGCATTTAATGACCAGAAAAAGGAAAAACTATAAATAGAGGGTCGGGCACTCTCATTTTACTTTGTGAAAATGAAGAGTTGGAGATATAAGTGAGTGTTATCAGCTAGGTTTTTAGATTTGATCAAGTGGAAGATCTGTGTGATTAAAAATGTGAAGAGCCAGTTTGAGATTGTGAACCAGAAGGAAGGAATTACATGGGTGTGGAAAGAAGTAAAAAGACGTTGTCTTGTGAAGAATTTATCAAAGTTAGGGTTCAAAAAACTAGGGCATGGGTTTAGAAGAATTGTATCATGGATCTGAGATCAAAGGTTGGGAGAAGGAAAGTAGAGTAACAAGGAGAGGATTGGAGTGATAAAATTACCTCGACCATGGCACCCAAGAAAGGAAAGGGAAAAGCTAAGGCTAAACAACTAGAACCCGAGGTAGATACAAATGAAGAATGGTATGCAGAGATGCAGTACCCAGATGGAGTGATGATGGGGAAGGAATGGGAATCCCATTTGAGAAGCATACCTGGTCAGTGACTATAATCACCACACCAACACTATAGAGAAAGAAATGGCATTAGAATTGGTACGCCCAACCAACAAATGAACACCTGAAGGTTTTCCTATCTACAATGATGACGTAAAGGTCAAGCTGGCAAAGGTAGGGTTACTACAACTCTATGAGTTGCCTTATTTTGGGAAGCCGGATCACTTGTACCAAGTGGTTGATGTCTGGGTGCATGAGGACTACTTCCACTTTGTTGGGTGCAAGATGCGCATGACTCCCTCAGTTGATTTCATAGTTTATAGTGCCTCATATGTGAGGGAGATAGCTTGGAAGATGACCTTGGTGACAAGGAGGCTATTCAAGAGACCATCACAGAGTATGCCTGCAAGAAAGGGTCATGGTACTATGACATCTCAGACATCAAGGACCCCATTATGAAGATGGCCACACACTAGTAATGAAGTTGAATGGCCAAGAAAGATGGATGCAAGTCAACAAGCCATGGCTACATGTCTATAGGAAGATTGCATAGAGGGGACTATATATAACTTATCCACATACATTGCCGAGGAAATTGTAAAGTGTGAAGGAAGGGGACAGATCCTCTTTGGCAATGTCCTACTCACCATAGTGTTTGCAGAAATTGGAGTGCCGGATGCACCAGATAAGTTTGTGTGGGAGTACCCAACCAAAGACCCTTCACCCACGAAGAGGTTTGAAAAATATGCATGTGATACAATGATGGCTCCCCACAAAGCATGGCTTGAAAATGGTATACATGCTTGAGAAATGCATTTGGGTAGAGTGGAGGATCCCTGAACAACTCCCAACAGCCACACAGGAGAAGTTGAGTTCACATGGTGTACCAAACTACTACTGCTTGGGTAGGTTCAAACTTATTGATGAATCATGGAGCCCTTGGTGCAAATTCCCTTTCACGTTCACTACCCAATACTTCCAAGTGGGAGTGAACAAATTTAAAGAATCAAAGAAGCTAAGGCTGGAGCTAGGAAAGTTGGACCGGGAGCACAGGGATATGAGGAAGAAACTAAACTACCCTGAGAGGTAAGCGCGCATACGTGGAGAAGTACGTGTCACATGAAATCCATATGACTAGGCCAATAATGCTTCCCATCGCTGGAGGATCCATGACGCGTATACATGCGCATAAGGCCAAAATTTGAAAAGGGTGCATACTTGGTGGATGAGATCTCAATACCTGAGGACCCCTTGGGAAAGAAGAAGCCAACATCTAAGAAGAGAGGCAGAGGAGAGGAAGGAGCACCAAGTGTGCCGACTACTCAGACAAGTGAGCATGCCTTCTACAAGTGCCAAGCCAAGCACCTATGTTCGGAGAAAGAAGTCTCCAGTAAAGGAGAAGATGCCAGAAGTAGAGGCACCCAAACAACCCACCACCATGGAGGAGTCACAAGAGGAAGAAGAGAAGGTAGAATCTCCTGACCAGAAGACACCTCTCAGGAAGAAGCAGAGGGTGGATGAAGAAGTTGACTCAGAGGTGACCGACAACTTGGAGAGATATCTGGGAGAAGGAGAGGATGAGAGTGAAGGAGGTGGTGATGAGGAGGAAGAGCCAGAGAAAGACAAGGAACCTTTGGAACCTCATGTATTTAGTGTCTATGACTCAGAGGAAGAGAGTGGGGATGAAAAGAAAGAGTTCGTATTCACGTGATGAAAAGGTGCACAAGGTGATGAAGGCACTGAAGATACAAAGATGGATGAGAAGGATGCCATGGAGAAGTAGGGAGACATAAGTTTTACCAAGGAGCAGATAACCAAAGTGGCAGAGTGAGAAGTGAAGAAGATGCTCGAGGCCCTTGTAGACCAGGAGTTAGAGCGTAGTAGCGTAGACATAGTACTTAAGGAAGGGAAGGAGGAGAGCATTGAAAAGGGACATGACAAGCCAGAGGCCCCACTCTCGATAGTTAGCTTCCCAAAAAGGTGCACGCGCTGGGTAGAAGAACTCTGGATGTAGAACAGAGGTAGATAATGGGCTATGTGGATGATTCAAGGAAGGTGCTACGCAAGGTTCCAGAGCACGATACCCACTGAGAGACTTATAGCCATGGGATCATTCGAGAAGGAGGGCATGTACCCCAGGACCAAGAAGATGCTTTCTTGGGCATTTGAGTCCCACGTTGATGAGCCAGACTTTGAGGTCTGCCAAAAGGTGCTTATCATGTTGCCAAAGTCTAAGGGAGACAACCCCTTAGTAAATGCTCAGAGCTCTCAGATGAGCAAGTGTGCAATGCTCTAAACAAGGTCGTGGTTGAAACAGAGGTGAGGCTATTCACATGGAATGACAACATAAGGGATTTAGAGGGAAAATTGGCCAAGAAGGAAGAGGAGTTGGCTAAGGTGGCCAAAAACTTGAAACAGGAGGAATTAATCAAGCGTGCAAGCTGAAGTGCGAGCTCAAGGAGGAAAAGGAAAAGGTGCAGGAGGTCTACAAAAAGGTAGAATCGATAAAAAGTGCCATCATTTTAAAACACCCAGATCTAACGCCAATCCCCAGAGGTACGCATCGATGTTGGAATGCCTAGAAGACTTAACACACATCCTCACCATGGAGAGATGACCCTTGGCATTGGAATCTATGGAGGAAGTGGCCACGCGCCTGAAGGAGGAGGACCGGTTAAAGGTGATAGCACTTGTTGCCGAGTACAACCAAGTACTCATGGAGATCAAGGTCACTGCCTAGTCTGCAGAAGCCACATATGACACATGTGTGGATCGAGATAAGGTGGCAAGCTCCTTGGTTGCCATGCTTGAAGTAGAGCTAAAAGAGTTCCAGGAAAAGAACAAGGGGAACAGGTAGAGAGGGACAAGGTTCTGGCCGAGGTAGAAAAGAAATCAAGAGGTGATTGAGGCTTTAAGAAGCTCAATTAAGGCCCAATGAAGGAACTATACCCCTAGATCACGTAAGAATGGACAAGCTCATGGATCCTGGGTAAGGAAATGGAACAAATTGTGGACACTTTGGGCACCCAGGGAGCTGGCCTAAGCTTTGATGAAGTGAGCACCCTGGTGGGTGACCTATGCCAGAAGGTGAAGGGTGAGGTCGAAGTGTGGAACAACCTGGAGGCAGATCTATGATGGGACTTTCCCAGCCTTTTGAATTAATGTCCCCCCCATTCTTCATTCTTTCCCCTATTCTTTCATTCCTTATTCATTTTGTAAAATATATGTCTACATCTTGGTTCCATTGAACCAACTTGCACCTTGGTCAAGTAGAATGTTTCGAGGATGGAGAACAGGCATAGTGTGGGGTGATGTTGGGCCCCTAGAATATTGGCTAAGTATGAAGGTGCGTGGGGTGCATGGGATCCCAAGTTATAGAAGGGCGTGCAAGGAAAAAGTGCATAGGAGGAAGAGTTAAGAAGGCACATGGTTCACGTGGGCACGTGAAAGGAGGTTGGGACTTAGCCAATTTATGCAACAAAGGTAGAACACGTGAAAAGTGTGATCGGTTATGCACATGGATAAGATGCCATCCTGGCAATAGGTGGCCCAGAAAGAGCATGCCAGCTGATGGGATCTTCTAGAAGATCATCATGAGATGGAGTGGAGAGCTCAGGCTTGAAGGAACATGCTCACTTGGAGGACCACATTCGACACTTGGCGATGGATCTGAGGGCGTGGCAAGGTGAGTTGGTAAAGCATGGGAAGATGATAAATACAAGTGCCTGAAATAAAAAAAAATAGATAGAAAGAGACCGAGATAACATATAGATGGGGATATAGAGATAGAGGAAGAGATATACACAGAGAGAGAGATAACATGGGTGAAGCTCACAGATTTGTGAGTGGAACTTTGATGCAGAAAGGAATGTACTAGGCTTAGTATTGTAATTTCTTTTTCTTTTGGCATAGTTATACAAGCCTAGTGATGTGCATGACTGCGGTCTACCCTCTATGGCTCTTTGTAATGAAACAATGAATACAATGAGGTTACCTATTGTGCAAATAGACATGGATATCAAGTAGCTTTTAATGTATATTTCATTCATAGGAGTTCTCTTTCCTTGCATGCTATGAATGAATGATTGTATCTTTCTTTCTGTTATAATATATGTTATGGAGTCTATTAAAACATCCGGTCTGAAGAAGCTACAAGGATCTGGAGGCCGTTCTGAGCCCTATGATTCTTGTATGTCTAAACTTCTTTCTGAATACTCTTACACTAATCATAGATAAATGCTTCCCACTAAAACTCACATGGTGGGAGTAAAATTGGTGATAGGCATACGTGCATGGGATTCCTTCCTTTTATATCTTGCTCGCCCCCTTTGGCTTTCCACATTTTCCTCCTCCTCTTTCCAGATCTGTTGGTAGAGGAAGCTCGTCTCCGAGGTAGTAGCTTGGAAACCTTGGTTTAAAGCCATTTCTATCACCCTAGTAAAACTTGCGAAAGAGAGTTTTAGCCTTATCAAGAATCAAACCTAAAAGAAAGAAGAAAATTATATTTTCCTTCGGTGCATCGAGAAGCACACCATGCAACATCAAAAAGATTTGCGCCCGCGCATCTGTCGCCCCCTGTTTACACAAAGAGCTAGCAAAGCGTGCCAACGGCGCGCATTCGCCTGCTACATCATGAAAAGTTACGCCTCATAGCGCACTTTCCTCGTTTTGCTGCAAATGCTTCCGTGCGCCCTCTTAAGACATCAAACTTGAGTGCAACATCACATATTCTGCGCCCTTTAGGCACCCCAAAGAACCATGTAGCAGTCTTTTCTTTCCTATGCGTTTAAGTGCAAAACTATAAAAGGTGCAGCGCGTCCCTCATCGCATGGAACATCATGTTGTGTAAACCTTTCATGCGCGCGCTAAGTTCCCTTAAGCGCGCCCTAAAAGCATATGTTACACAAACTCTATATGCCTTTAGGCGCATAAGTTCCATGCAACATGAAAGATTCATGCGCCACGGCGCATCCCTGATCCCGTGTAACATAAAGATTCTCCGCGCCCTTTACACAAAATGCATCATGCAAGATGATGTATGCGCTATGCACCCTATTGCGCCGATTTAACCCTTGCAACACCCTTTTCCCTGTGTGCCTTACCTATTTAGCTCTCGTCTGCAATATCCATGCGCCATGCACCCCGAGACCTCAAAATTACTAACTCTTTCTTCTGTCAGCATTTCAATGGAAAATCAAGTGCCTGACACGGCTTTCTTCAATTGGGTTTCACGTCTTATTCTTGCAGATCAGCAATTAAGCTCAGAAGAACATATGTCAACATCAAGCAAGAGAGACCTACCAAATCCAAAGGCACAGTAGTTTTTACACAACATTTAAGGCCAAGCTTATAGAGGAAGAAATGAAATATAAGTATCGAGGGTCGGAATGCCCGACTCCCAGTGCCGAGTGTGACCCTGGACGCCGAGGAGACTCGAGTTGGGTCATATTGATATGGAGGAATTCTGGGTCAGGACTCAGAAGGTCACAAGAAGTCCATGGATGGACAAGCTAATCGGGAAGGGTGCAAGCACGCGAGAGTTAACACAATGAATTCATGATGGTGGTTGCCCGGTGCTATAATAAAGACACAAGGTGTGTCGTAAATGAGAAGGGCGAGGTCGTAATCAACCTCACTGCCCGCCACTTCGAGATAATACTCGGCATTCCTCATCACCGGCACTTTGTGGCCGTCAGCCGAGAGGATTGTATCAAATCCTGGGACGACCATGAAGATCAGTGCATGCAACTGATGAATGAAGTCTATCTGAAGAACAAGAAAGTAGTGACCCGTTGGCCACAAATCATTCACCACAGTGATTTTTCGGAGGAGCTCAGTGACACCATCACGTTCCTGAGCAGGGTCTTTGGGCTTCCTGACGCCCACTATTTCCACAAATGGATGCTGCGATATTTAGAAACCATGAACAAAAATGTGCCTGATCAACGCTCAAATGGGCGTAAATTATAAGCAAAAGACGATATGTAGCAAATGCATGAACAATTCCCCCACAACGGGAGATTCTACATGAATTCTATGTTGTTTATCTTTGCAGACTTCTAAAAGGACTATCCAAATTCGATGAGGAGTGGGGTTTGGCCCAAGTTAGAATTTATGAATACTATCTAGAGTGAAGTGGAGAATAGCATCCCTCAATTTACCAAGATCAATGATGCATTTTTCTATTTCATCATCTACATTGAGCCGAATATGACTTACGGTCACACGACCAAGAGCATCGTAATTTTCCACCGAAAAATGAGGGGCCTGTTCACCCAATTCCCCACATTTACTTATGGAGAGCAAATTAACTTCTTGGGAGAGCCAACTAGACTACCAAGATATCTGGGCCCAAATTGATTACTGCTAGAATCAAGACAAACTAATCACTTATCACGAAAAGTGCCTAAAAAGAAAGAAGGGTGGAACTCCTTTCCCCTCACAAAGTGGGTAGATATACATGTCTTACTCACCACAAGGCAAAGGACATGTATCAGAAATGGAGCTTCTAAATCTGAAACATGACTTACCGGCAAGGCCTACCTTTGACCCGAGAAATTGTCTGCCGAGGGCTAAGCTTGATCTAATCCACGTCCCTCAGATCGAGGATATCTACATCAACCTATATCATGAGGTGGAGCTCAGGAGGAAAGACCATTCTCGTTTGGGCTTAGAAATCATCCAAGATGGGGTAGCCATCGTCCCCAAAGGCTACCAAACTACAGAAGAGGAAGTGGATCAAGTATATCTTAACACACAGTGGGGATGATTGGCCTTTCGCGGCGGTTGATAGGACTAAAGCACCTCGAGATTAATTGAGAGAGGGTCAAAGAAACTTTGCGCATTAATGAGCATTGGTCTTTGAATGAACAGACTATCTACCTCGGGGTTGATTTCACAACCTCTCCATTGGGTAACGCACCTTCTCAATCTAAACAACCTCAAAGGCAAGGGTAAAGGTAAGGAGGGTGAGTCCAAAGACTTCTCAAGAGGAAGCTCCGAAAGTCCTCCTTCCGCCGCAAGAACAAGTCATAACTCCGGCTTCTCCAGAGAAAGGAACGGAAGAAGATGTTCCAATAGGCCCATCCACTCGGGATAGACCGCCGCAACTACCGATGAATAACTTCTCTTTCTTCTTCTTGTCTCTCTTCTTCGACTTTCTTTTTGTAAATATCCTGGAGTATGTTCAGTTCTAAATGATGA